>CM021109.1:368114147-368714147 GCA_007115665.2 Sequoiadendron giganteum | reverse complement strand
TGTGTTGTCAAGTAGAAGAGTGGCTTTCGTAGGGGCCAGAGCCCGGAAGAGGTAAACTAGGTAACCTATGGAGGTGGATTAATCAAGTGATAGCTAAAACAAAACTTAGAAGATTAGGTGGTACTTCTCACTAATCAAGATAATTATGCCTCACTCATAGACACAAGGGCTCGTTTAGACTTGGGATGAGTGGGAAGGCCTGGAATGGCAAGGTCATCTATCTTGTCTGTACGAAAGGTATTTGATTCCGCATGAGTGAGTATGGGGGCCGGGAATTCGGTAGAGGCAACTAGGATAACCCATAGTGGGGGTCGGAGCCTAGGAAGAATCCTAGAGGATAACCCATGATGAGATGTGTGATGACACTCTGTCTAGGACAACAGTTGGTACTTGATTTTTATGGGTATGGTTTTCTTAACATACCTAATGTGACCATAGTTGGTATTTGATTATTGCATGTATGGTTATTTTAATATACTTGATCTACTTTATTTCTGGAAGCAATGTGACCATGTGGAGTTGCCTTGTGTTGTACTTATGTTGTACCTGAGTTGTACGTGTGTTGTACTTGTGTTGTACATGTGAGTGGTGGTCTACAGTTGGGTTCAGCTTTGTGTTAGCCTGTGTCTAGAGGTAGATGGTCTTGGCTAGGATTCCTTGTTAATATCTCCTAGCACGGGGGGTGGGCCTTTGGGTTCCACTTGGTTGGGTGGCGTGCACCTAAATTCGTTGGGTTCTTTCTTCATGTTCTTGTGGACGAGACTTCCAGTTGGAGAGCTTGTGGGATTTTGTTTCAGTTCTTGCATTATTTCATTTCAGTTGATCTTGTATCATTTTACCCCTCATTTGTTATCGAGGTGCAAGTTGTAACTATAACCTTATTTTTGGGACTTGCCTCATTCAGGGAATGAGAGTTGTAATTGTAATATTTAATTATGGATAAATTATTGAAAGTTATCTAGTATGCTTTTATGTAATTATCTTGTATGAAATGTTTGCGTACTTATTATCTTGAGTAGATAAATGTTATGGATTCATTTATGTTGTTGTGGGTGTATAGGTAATCTCAGTCTCGTAACCTTAGGGGATGTTTGCAATGAGTAGCAAACTTGTATATTAATTGTACTTAAAAAAAAAAAAATAGTCTGTTTAAGTAGTTAATTGCAACTTCCTCTAGGGTTGCGTGGTGGGGCGTTACACATACAGTAGCACCGGTCCTTCTACTAGATGGATGAGTAGCACACATTGAGGGTGGGCTAGTGCACCTAGTATAGGGGATGGCATAGCATCATATAGTTTATGCCTGGGTACGGTGCATCCTGGCTCATTTGTACTATGATTTGGGTCAATTTTTCTTTCAAGAGGTCAATAGCATGGTACATTGTTCACTCCTATAGGTTTGGTGTTTAGAGCATATCACATGTACCTGGTTGGTTAGCTTCCCATGTCTAACAGTGGTAGGCTATCCATGGGTATTTGGTTACCCAAACCTATGGGCATTTGGTTACCTAAATCTGCACTTTTGGAGGGTGTGATTCAACCGACTGGATGAGGATGATACCTTGTGGAGGTCGTACTAGCTAGTAATTCAATGACCAAATCACACCAGATAGATGAGGAGGTTGTAACTAGAACAATTTTTGGTGGGACAACATGATCACACAATGCAGCCTTTTTATTATGATCAGATGATGAGGAAGTTTGGATAGGTACAAACACTACCCCAAGCATGGTCATCATTCAGGAGATCTGTGTGAAGTGCCCGGAGGTCGAGTGATATAGCATAGTTCACACTAGATGATGTCATCCAGAGTGACTCTGACTATTCTGATCATGATCAGCCATCGGTGGATGATGTAGATGATTTTAGTGCCTCATGGGATCATAAGGAGTGGTGGATGGCATCACGAATAGATCTAGTTTTTTCGATGGATGATCCAGTGGGAGATGTCAGACCTATACCAAATGAGGGGGATGGGAGAGAGAGGGAGGACAGAGCCAAGGAGACATGCTATAGGGATGCTAATATATTTGCTGATATTATTGATGAGGAGTATGATGAGGATGCAGACCCAGATTACGATAGATAGGAGGGAGAGGAGGAGGAGGAGGATAGAATTAAGGAGCCACCCCTGAGTGATGATGATGAGGCAGCAACCAGGGACCGATATGAGCAGGGAGAGGTCTCACTTGTATATATGACTAGATCTTGGATAGCAGTAGTAGCAGGTGCTAGCACATACAGCCGAGGGGAGGTGAGTACATCATCCATGCCCCCTGCATAGGATGAGGTGGACATTACACATTCCACTAGAGATATAGGTGATGATATTTACTTTTGATATATGTATGTTATATTTTTATGTATGATTTGATGCATATATATATATCATCATGTGTACTGATTAAATCTTGTTTCAATTTTGTAGGGACCTTAGAGGATTGGTGAGAGCTCTACCATCAAGTGGCCATAGAGATAGTACTGGCATCTTTTGACGAAGAGGATATGGACTCTAATTATGTGCCCCACCAATTGTGGAGCAAGATCCAGAGATGTTGAGACCCTTTGCAAGACTACGGGCAGCTTATGAGGGCCTGAGGAGACAGATCCACTGAGTCAAAGCTACACCATGGGCACAGTTGTCAGAGACTCCAACAAATGTGGAGAGACTGGAGAGAGAGGTGGCATGGTTGGAGGTAGAGAGGGATCATATAGTAGGAGAGAAGTGTGTGACACTCATGTGGATGGAGGGGATGGAGTTCGCACTCAGATATGGCGGATCATGATCATGATCATGCACAACTATCTCCTGAAAGCCTACTACCGATGCAACATGAGTACCAGATCTCAAGGGATTTGGTAATCATAGTCCTTAGTGACACTGTATACTTATGATGACATGTACAAAAGACTTTTGATATATGTATATATATGCAGTTGTATTTTATATGGTGTAATTGATTTGTGTAGATGTTAAATGACAATGTGATTAATTAAATAGCCTTTGTTAGAGTATTTAATTAATGGCAACATGATTTAACAGAGTGTATGTGATCTAATTAAAACATGTTTAGAGTGTATGTTAGATACAACACAAAGATTAAATATGTTATACACTTATGATTTGAAAGTAACATAACACACAAGAATGAAAATTGAATAGTATGAAATCTAGAGCAATTATAAAAATGAATTAAATAATCACTTTAGTGTTCAGGACACATGCATAATGATTTGTCAACAATAAAGCAATGAGAAAGCCAATAGGGTAGAATCCAATAGCTTTAACAACGCTGCTCTAAAATTCATGCCATTCAAAAGGGGATTAGACATAATACCGATGCAAATGCATGGAATTAATGGGATCTTGAAGAGGAGTTCCATCGCTCTTGGTTAAGGTATAAGCACCAGATCCATAATTTGTATCGACCACATAGGGGCTTAACCAATTAGGACTAAATTTACCTTTGTTTGCGTAATTGGCAGTAGTGTTACGTTGGTTTCATATAAAACAAAATCACCTTTGTTAAACGTCCTAAGAATGACACCAATATCGTGTTTGCATTGCAATTTTTTAGCATAAGGTTGAAGATGCTCAAGAGCATTGATGCGTTGTTCATCAAGCATTTCAAGTTGGTGTAATCATTGTTCTACATAGGTGTCATTATCGATAAGACCTTGGAGAGAAATTCACAATGTGGGGATTTCTAACTCTAAATGTAGGATAGCCTCGGTACCATAAACAAGGTTGAAAGGTGTGTTTCCCATAGAAGAACAAACACTTATGTGATATGCCCATAATGCATATTGCAATTGTGTATGCCAATCTTTTTTATTTTGATTAATGGTCTTCTTAAGGATTTTCTTTAGGATCTTATTAGTACTTTCGTCTTGACCATTAAACTATGGGTAGTAAGGTGTTGAAAAGCGATGTTGAACGTGGAAGGTCTTGAGAAACTTCTTCAAATCATTGTTCTTAAATGGTGTACCATTATCTGAGACTAACGCTGAAGCAAGGCCAAAGCAAGCGATGATGTGCTCCAATAAGAAATGGTATATCACCTCAGCAGTTGTAGATCGGAGGAGAATAGCTTCGACCCATTTGGTGAAATAGTCGGTAGCAGTAATGATAAACGTATGTCTAGTAGAAGAAGGTGGGGATATTTTTCCAATTAGGTCCAATCCCCACACAGAGAAAAGCCAAATAGGTATTTGGGCATGAAGCTCAGAAGTAGGTGTGTGGATCAAATGACTAATATCTTGGCATTGATGACATCGCTTAACATATGTATAGCAATATTTTTCCATATTTTTCCAGTAATAACCCATGCGAAGGAGCTTTTGCACTAAGGTTTTTCCTCTGAAATGTCCTCCACAAGTACTAGAATGGGCTTGTTTGAGGGTAATGTGGGTTTTAGCATCCTTGAGACAGCATAGAAGAATACCATCAAAGGATCTTTTGTACAACGTATCAGCAAGGATTATATACTTAGTGGCTAACGTTTTGAGGCGAATGCGGGTATTCTTAGTTGTAGGTTTGGGAATGGTACCATCCTTTAAATAATTATAGATGGCATCATACCATTCACACTGATTATCAAGAAAAGTGGGAAGGAAATCTCATCAGGTTTATCACTGATGGAGGGTTTCATAATGGGGTGAATGGTAAAGACTAATTTTTCAGAAGGATCTACAACAGATATAAGAGAGGCAACACTAGCCATTGCATCTGTGTGGTGATTATCTTTTCAAGGGAAGTTATCAATGGTGAACTATTCAAACTGCTCTAACAAAGTGAGAACAAGATCCTTATATTGCAAGATTTTATCATGTTTAGTTTGATAGAGACTATTAATTTATTTAATCACTAATTGTGAATCACCATAGATCTTTATATCTTTAACCCCCATGACTAAAGCAACATGTAATCCAGTGATTAACGATTCATACTCAGCAGTGTTATTCATACATAGGAAATTGAGGTGATATGATAAGAGAATAGGCTTACCTATGGGTGGAATTAAAATAACTCCAACATCAAAGCCTGTTCGACACTTGGATCCATCAAAGTACAATTCCCATTTAGGAAGGTCTATAGTGAACACATTGTCATCAGGGAAAGATTCATTGGTGGGTAACGCTAATGGTGAAGGAGCATCGGCTAAATGGTCGGTTAATGCTTGGCCTTTGATTGCTTTTTGAGCAATGAACTTAAGGTCAAACTCGGTTAACAACATGACTCATTTAGCAAGACATCCTGAAAGATCTATTTTGTTAAAAATATATTTGAGAGGATCAGACTTTGTCATCACTTGTACTTTTGTGTTAAGTAAGTAATGTCGCAACTTTCTAGTAGCAAATACAAGAGACAAACATTTTTTTTTAATTGTTGAGTAACAGGTCTCATAATCGAGGAGTGTTCTACTGATATAATAAACAGGATTCTCTTTACCATTAGTGTCTTGTTGAGATAACAATGCAGCAAGAGCATGGGTAGAAGCAGCTATATAAAGGATGAAAGGTTGGTTTGGTATAGTAGGTTGTAAAATAGGTGGAGTTGCAAGGTATTTTTTCAAACTCTCAAAGGCATGTTTACAATCATCATTCCAATCGAAATTTACATCCTTCTTGAGGAGATGTGTGAAGGTTAACATACGATCGGCTAAGGATGCGACAAAATGATGGATGGCTTGAATCCATCCTTGTAATGATCACAATTGGGAGATGTTACGAGGAGGTGGCATATTAATTATAGTGTAAATTTTCTTTGTGTCCACCTCAATACCTCTGTGAGATATGATAAACCCTAAAATTTTACCACTATCTATTCCAAAGACACACTTTTTTGGATTTAAGCGCATGTTATATTTACACATCCACTCAAAGATTTGTTGAAGAACATTCACATTATCTTGAAGGGTTAAGGATTTAGCAAGAATGTCATCAACATAGTATTCTAATATTTTGTGGATGTAGTCATGAAAGATTAAGTTCATTGCACATTGATAAGTAGTGCCAGCATTCTTTAAACCAAAAGGAATCATAACCCAACAAAACATTCCCCAAGCAGACGTTGTTAGAAACCAAGATCAGACATGCAAACCAAAAGGCCTTCCACAGAAGAGAAAAACAATAAAAAGAAAGAACTTTGCATGAAGATGTGCAAATTGATATATTCATAATTAAGATATTACAAGAGATGGTTTTCTTTATAAAAGCAATGTATGCAACCCTAATGTTGACCTAAAAATAGCTCAACTAAATAAAGCTTACTTATTAGTTAAGTAAACTAATTATTACCTAAGCAAAACCTAAGTAAACTTAATAAAGTGTAATTACTTATTAATTAAGTAAACTAATTATTACCTAAGCAAAACCTAAGTAAACTTAATAAAGTGTAATTAAATAATTAATTACACCAACACCCTCCCTTAAGTGCAACTTAGGGAGACTCAAAAGCATGCACCTAAAACTAAGATGAATGCAAAAAAGCATCAATGGGTCCTAGGAACAAGGCCTGATCAGGTACCCATGTACAAATGCAATGAAAGAGTAAGAGAAAGAGGAGAAAACCCAGTGGGAAAACCTCCCCCCTCAATGAGATGACTTGTTACAAAGAAGCACTGGAAGAAAATTGTGGAGTAGCACTGGAACCTGAATCCGACAAGCAAGGAAAGATACTTCTATTTACAAGAAACCATATCATAATCATAATAATGCAACAGCAGACCCGATGCCATGGAACACTTGAACTCCAAACAGGAACAACCCTAGAATCTATGAAGCAACAGTAGATAAAATAAATGATGTGATACTGAAATAAAGTGTAAAGATGCAAGTTGCACCCTCTCAACTACCAAATTATCCAAGTAATCTCTAAAACAACCATCGGTCCAAATCTAAAATAATGATAAACTTGAGATAGATACAGAAAAAATTGCATGGACAGAAACATAGAGCTCCTCAATACCTTTCCAATGTCGCAAAGATAGAAAATATCGGAGATCGTGGCAAAAAGTTATGAGCTCGGAAGTGATAAATGAACATCTGACTTCAAACAGAAATAAATGCAGCCAAACAAAAAAATACTGAAAAATAATTTGCACCATAGGATATTTCTCAGAACTATCTTTCTGGTGATATCTCATTTTCCCGATTTTGATACCGTATGCCCAATTTATGCCAAAAAGAAAAAAACTGCTCCTTGAAGGCAAATTAGGGCTAGGAGGGGCAAAGAGTGGCCGTACGGCTAATGATGTCTTGCTGACGTCAGCACTTCAAGGGAAAAAAATTGATGGCCATCTGGTCATCGCCATAAAAAGGCACCATCCCTATAAAAAATTTGACGGTTGTCGGACAGGCCCTCAATCCACCATACGACCGCTGTAGGGGCTGTGTTTGACCGAGGGCTGGGCGCACAGTGCTCGGTCCCCCATACAACCTCGGCGGATGGCCCTGGAGCCCGTAGGGACTGGTTGGGACCAGTGGCAGTGGCCGCCTAGTGGTGTAGGCTTCTATGTGGGCAGCACATTTGTGAATGCATTTTTTTATATATATTTTTTTAAAATGCCTTGAAACGCGTGCTAGGGAGGTCGTACAGACCTCCCCAGCAAAAATTTTTTGCCTCAAAAACCAACTGCTCCAAAATTGATGATTTGATAGGTGTTTCTAGGGTTTTGGGGCGCTGTGAATGCAATGGCGGTGTCCATTTTGCTCCAAGATACTCCGAAAAATAGGGTATCCCCAGAGCTTCCAAAAAATCACCGAATTTGAAACCCTCACAGATCTGGCAAACAATGACCAAAATCTGCAAAATAAAAGTCAATCCTAACTTTTTCCAGTGCTCTGAATCTAATGGTGAAGCCCAATCTGATCCAAAATGCCACATAGATAAACTCAAGGCATGATACCCTTGAGGAACCCTGACCGAACTCTGCAACGATTTTATCCAAAATCTGAGAAGGGGTTGCATGTCAAGGCTCTGATACCATGTTAGAAACCAAGATCAGACATGCAAACCAAAAGGTCTTCCATAGAAGAGAAAAACAATGAAAAGAAAGAGCTTTGCATGAAGATATGCAAATTGATATATTCATAATTAAGATATTACAAGAGATGATTTGCTTTATAAAAGCAATGTATGCAACCCTAATGTTGACCTAAAAACAACTCAACTAAATAAAGCTTACTTATTAATTAAGTAAACTAATTATTACCTTAGAAAAACCTAAGTAAACTTAATAAAGTGTAATTAAATAATTAATTACACCAACAGACATAAAGGCCATCTTGTATTGATCTTGTGGGTTTATGAAGATTTGATTACACCCATAAAATCCATCCATAAAGGATAACAAAGCATGTCCGGCAGTGGAATCCACGATCATGTCGATGTTAGGAAGAGGAAAGTCATCTTTTAAAGAGGCTTTATTCAAGTCTCTAAAATCCATACATATCCTAACATGATTATCGGGTTTGGCCACCGCAATAATGTTTGAGATCCAAGGAGAATAATCGATAGAGCGAATGAAACTAGTGTCAAGGGATTTTTCAAGTTCTCCTTTAACATGCAAGGCAATCTTAAGATTCATTTTTCAATTCTTTTGGTGAACGGGCTTAGCATTTGGAGCAAGGACAACGTTATGGGTAACTATTTGGGAATCTATTCCAGGCATATCAAAATATTTCAAAGAAAATAGTTCAAGAAATGTATGAAGCAAGGTTGCAAGGTCCTCTTGTTCTTCATCATCAAGGCACTTCCTGATTTTAATGACTTTGTCTTTATCATCTATATCCATTGGTATGTCAAGGTTATCTCCTAAAGGGATTACATTAGACTTAGGAACTTCAGGATCATACGGTTCCATGCTTGTGTGAGGTTCATTAACATTACTAATGGTGGGATTGGAACTTATCATAGCACAAGAGGAATTTCTCTTGGAGCGATAAGTCTTATTTGAAGCACCTAAAAAGTGTTTCAAATCATCATCATCATGAACATAGGTGAATAGAGGGGAATCCACATCAAGGAATTCATTATTCTTAACTGTGAGGGTGGTTCTTGATGTGCATTTGATAGTGTTGATGTTGAGGGAGGGTCGTTGATTGGATTTTGTAGCTTTAAAAAAGGAAAACCCTAGACTGGTCTTAGTTCCTTGTGTATTAGGTTCAATGGGTGCACGAATTCCTTGCTCATGCTTACCACATCCTTTACCATTGTAGCCTAATTGTTTCACAAGATCATAACCACGTCCATAAAGTATTTCCATTTCTTGTGGGTTAGGTGGTTGTTGATAATCTATCTCATAAAATTTTGTTGTATATGTTGCATTTTCTTCCAAAAGAGATGAGGTAGATGTGTGGGAAGGGTGTTGTTCTTGTTAGGTGGAAAGGACAATTGATTTCTCTTATTGGGTATCCTCTTTTCACATGACAATACATTCAACCATAAAGGAAGGAGTAAATTCCAAAGAGCCCCAATCATCACCAAGTAAATTAAATTTAGGTTTATCACTTGGTTGATCCTTCTCAAAAGGGTAAATATTGGAGGTAGGGATTAAGGTATTGAGAGGACTTTAGGTTCCCTTTTCAAGTTGTAAGAAACTCTCAGGCTCAAGGTCTATGTCAATCTGATAAACTTTGTTATTATAGACATATTTCATTTTGTGATGAAGGGTTGAGGGTACCGCATGCATCTCATGTATCCAAGGTCTTCTCAAGAGGATATTGTAAGAAAGGTCATAGGGCATGACATGGATAGGAGTTTTCAGCGTAACCATTTTGACAGTAATGGGTAAGGTGATGACACCAAGGGTTTTCTTTGTAACATTGTAAAATCATCTAATGGATAAGGAATCAGATTGTATTTGCAATCTATCCACATGTAACCTATCAAGAATTTTTTCATTGCACACATTTAGGGTTGAGCCATTGTCAATGAGGGTCCTTTTGATACCTGTGTTCTCATATTGGGTTGTGATCATAAAGGCTTCATTTTGTTTTCTTAATTATAATGGAGGGAGCTCATATTGATAGAAAATAATGTCCACATTAGTTGTGTTCATTTCATGTAGGAGAGTTGCCACATCAGTAGCATTTATACC
Organism: Sequoiadendron giganteum; assembly: GCA_007115665.2. Taxonomy (NCBI): domain Eukaryota; kingdom Viridiplantae; phylum Streptophyta; class Pinopsida; order Cupressales; family Cupressaceae; genus Sequoiadendron; species Sequoiadendron giganteum. The sequence continues at coordinate 368,704,043 of CM021109.1, read as the reverse complement.
AGGAGGGACCACTATATGTTGCAATGTTGTTTGAAGCATGGAATGATAGTTAGAGGAATTCTGAAGGAGATCCCAAAGGGATATCTTAGTGGGAGTGTTCTTAAGTTGTTCAACCAAATCATACTCCCTAAGTTGTGAGTTTAAACAAGGTGTGGCAGGTAAGATTGGGTTGGGAATGGTAGGGAAGTTGAGGTAGTAGGTTGTTGGGGTTGTGGGTTATTGCGAGTATAATAAGTGTGAGCAATGGTATCATGCTTAGGAAAGAAGACGGTAAATTCAGGTTGGGATGGGGTTGGAGGTTTATGGGAAGGTGGGTAGAGAACAAGTTGAGGCAGGATGGCATTAACATCTTTTATTTTAGGTTGTTCATCACAAACCCTAGTGGATGAAATAGGTGAGATGAAATCTTGAAGAACTTCATCTAACATACCCATATCATCACAACTAAAGGGTTTGGAAGGCAAGGGAGGGGAGGTTTTGATTGTATCATCACCAACCTTAGTGGATGAAGTGAGTGAGAGGAATCCTTGAAGGGCTTCATCTAACTTATCCAAATCATCACTACTAAAAGATTTAGATGATATAGTGTTCCTATAGTGAAGAAGTGTGTGCATCATGTTAAGTGATGGTTCTATAGGTTTGTTTTCATGTTCTAATGAATTTGCTTTGAAAGAACTAGGAACTAATGCTCAAAATGAAACTTATAATGATCTAATTCTATTCATAAATTCCATTTTAAGCTAATGATAACCATATAACAAAGAATAATAGAACTGAAACAAAGCATAAACTGAAAGAAATAGAAACTTCAGAATCTGGAAAACAAATGCAAAAACTACTGATGCAAAAAGTGCACTGGGACTAGGTCGCCCAAGGTGGTGACTTAATCTTAGTATGGGTATTTTTTAGTTTTTTCTATGTTTTTTGATGAAAAATGTAGTGTTCTAGAATGTAAGATGCGGCATTGTATTGTTTATGCAAAATATGAAACCCTAAGATTCCTTTTTAAACAATGCAACATTCAATGCAATGCTAAAGAAAGAGTTCCTAGGATGAAAATGCAGACTAAATCAGAAGTAAAATGTGTCTAACTGCAGGTTCACTAAAATGAACCACAAAATTTAATGCTTTTGTGTGGGGTAAAGGAATGAGTCCCCTACAACTTTCTAGGGTTTTCACCTAGAAGGAAGAGGATTTTCCTTTATTGAGGAGCATTAAACATTCATGCAATGCTAGAGATTGAATATGTGTTGAATGTGTTAAACACTAAAATGTAATATGTAAACCTAACTATTTAATCTAAGCTAAGAGAATCTGTATTGCTGGAAAACACATGATGTATTATAAAAATACTAAAATGAAGAATAAACTAGGCAAAATAACCTATTAGATCAAATGGGTGCACCTGGAAACTTTTGTAGACCAATGAAGAAGTTGTTGAAGCCTTGGGAAATCTGAAAATTTTGAGTTTTGAGCCAACTGGGAGACTTACGCCAAGTGTAGCGACCTAGTCCCTTTCTGAGAAAACTGCTCCAGATGTCATTTCAGTCAACTAGGTACTCAAATCAGCAAAAATTCTTGCCAAGAACCTCCAATCAGTCTAGGTCGCCACTATGGGTGACCTAGTTCCTTTCATCTCTTTTAGAAAACTGAAAGTGGACACGGAGGCCTATGATCTATGTATTGTTTCTCCACGGGAATCCGAAATCAGACCTGCAAAATAACCTATGAAACAAAAGATATTTGGGTTTCTAATGTAGAATTTTCCTTGGTCAAACCCCTAGTTTGTATTTAAACTTGTAAAGAGATAGAAAATCTGCATAAACCCTAGACCTAAGTGTGTCTAGAACTAGGAGAACCTATAAAACCCTATTCTATTGTGCTAGAATAAGATGTATGCAAAAGATTTGGAATGATGCGGGACTTCAATCCTAGAAACCCTACAATATTACAAAAGACTGTAAAAAAAAAGGAATACAAATGGGATGCAAACCTCAAATCTGAAGATAGGCTGAAAATAGAAGATGGAGTCACTTTGAAAATAGTCTTTAGGTGTGATTTGGTGGCTAGTTGCACCTCCTCAACCTAGATTTATCCATGAATCTCCATAAGCATCTATGTTCAACCTTTGGCAATGTGTGATCTTGAATATGGCATGAGCTTGAAGACCTACAAAAATCCCTAGTTTGTTGTCCAAAAGCTTCAAAGTTTGTTGTGAGAGAGATGAATATTCTTGAGGAAGATGTTTTGCACTTGATTCTTGAATTTGGATGTGAAAAATGACCAAGAGAGTGGAAAAATGACCTAAAAACAAGTATTTATAAGCAACACGACCTAATTGTTGGTAATTTTGACCTAAGAGGCCAACATCCATCGGGAATTTTTGATAAAATATACATTTTCCCGCTTAAAAATGCAAAAATCCTCAAAAAGGACTAGGTCATCAACTTGGGCGACATAGTCCCACTAAGGGATTTTGAAGTGGTATTAGTGCTTTTTGAATAATTTTGATGTTGTTTGTTAGGGGTTGAATGATTCCTTAGGTATAATAGGCCTCAAAGTCAAAACTAACAAACCTTAGGGGCCTATAAATACTATTTTAGGGTGATAATTGATGAAAGGGGGCCTAAAGTAGGACCAAAACATGCACAAAATTTTCCTTTTTATTCAAAGGTATATAATTTTTGGCGACATAGGTAGTAGTCTTTGCAAGTGCATGGTGAATAGAGTAGATGAAAATTCATGTTTAGCCAATCACAAACTACACAAGACCCTATGTCATGCTCTATATTAAAGCAAGTGGCAGTGCTCATTTCATTGGTACAGTCTTATGAACAAATGACACAACAAAATGATAAGCAGGTAGCAAGGACAATTATATTCTTATGAGAATCATCAAGAGTGATAGTCTATGCATGGATAAAGCACAGTTATACCATACTTTAGAAGGATAGTCATAATAAAAACTTATAAGAAGAAGTTTTGATCCCAGATAATGAGGGTTCAAATCAGCTTGAAAATAATTAGCTCCCAATACAACATATACAGGGTGATGTTGAAAATGTGGCTCATTCAACCAGTGAAAAATAATAGGGATTCCTAGGAGTTGAAACCTAATAAGGATATAAATACATTAAGGATGTTTAAGAATTAAAATTTTAAGACATCTTTTCTTGGTGACCTTCTATTCTATGTTTCGGATGAAAATAAAGAAAGCAGGTGACAGTCTTAGGTTAAAGAAATTAAGAGGATAGTACTTATGAGGGACCTAGAACATAAATCTGGTACACTCCAATCAGCAATCCCTAAAGATGTTAAGAATCCCATTGAAGTGGTTTGGAAGGTTAAGGCACAGAAGATAACAACAATGGGTCATGCTAATTCCATTGTTCATTCATGAAGGGTTTGTTCGAGTGGTCAAGAATCAATAGCATTCATAGAGAATGACTTGTTAGAATAAGTATTCTGAGAATTTCTAGAGTGACCACTCGAATAATTGTAGATATATTAGCAGAAAATCTTGAAGAGGATCTAGAATGTGTTATTTGTCAATATTATCTTCATTGTTTTTCCATTACATATTGCTATTGACCATGTGTATTGGCCTAACTAAAACATGGAGGATATCTTTTTCAAAGAAATATAAACCAAGAAGCAAAAATTGTGCCTCATTAAGACCAATAGCCACAATAAATAAGGAACGAGGAAAGGAACAAAGATTATGCAACAATGGAGTCATGACTGCAAGTATTTTATTTCAAAAATATCACCAGAACATTGAAAGTCATCTCTGGAGGATAAACTTTAAAGATCATCATGAAACACATGAATTTGTATAGAAAAAAATAAACATTCCTCATTATTTTTGAAAAATAGAGCTCGAAACAATTTTATGTTCACAAAAAAGACAAGGATGCAGGTTTTTGTGAACAAAGAGCTTACCCATGAAGAATATTTCTAGAAAACCCTCATTATCAACTTCAAAACCCTTGACCTAGCTCAACCATGGCGATGCCCCAGTAGAGGAGTGAATAAAAAATGAAATGTGAAATTATATGTGTGGCTTGTTTTAGGGTTTGTAAACCCTAAGTTTGGTCGATTAGTGGAAGGATTTTTTCTTTTATTTTTAAAAATCTTTCCACAAACTAATGTAATAATATTATATGCCTTATTCTTTTGCTACCTTTGCATTTTGTTTAGAAAATTCAAAACCCTTTAGAATTAAAGCATGGTCGAGTAGACATAGTATTAATTTTGCATAAATCTAAAAAACATTGGTTTGAGTGATGTCGTAATAAATCACTTATCTGAATGTTACATGTATTGCAAAATAGTGTATGTGTCTTCAAGATATGGTCAAAGGGGTGTAATTGGGCTTTATGACTAGGTTCCAAGCACATAGGGGAGGTTGGAGAGGTTAGCCAACATGTTCCAAGAATATAGGAGTGGTTTGACTTAGTTTTCAAGTAGGTTGAGAGCATCTTGGAGTGTTTTTAGGTGCCTTTATGGTAGGACAGGTCAAGGCTTGACCTTTTCTTCATCTTTGAGCCTCTTTGGAGTCTTTTTAGGGGATATATTTTAGGCTTGTTTGTTCTACACGACCAAGGGAGTTGGTAATCCCTATTTTTGTGTAACCTTTTGGAGAGCATATAGTAACTTCAAAGTTCTTCTTTGAAGTTAGTTCTTTTCTTCTTTCAGCAAGTATTGTAGCTCATTTTTAGAGTTCTTTCAAGTGAAAGATAGAATTGTAACTCATTTTTGCAAACATATATAGTAGTGTAAAACCTTTTTCAAATCAATAAGGTTAAGTAATTTTCCTTATCAGAATCTATTTTTTGTGTGTGGTTAAATGATTGATGCAATTTTCTTGTGATCTTTGTTGTGTCTCATTATTAACACCTTTAGGTAGAAGAAATATGTATGTTGCAAGTTCTAGGTTGTGTTGGTGATACAAAAAAATTCAAAGTTGTGAGGAGAGTATATCTTCCTTCTAAGACTAAGTATCATGGCCTTCTTATGAAACATTGATGCAAGAGCATATAAGCCTTTGATTTGTGTATGTAAAAACTTTCTTGATTAAAACTGTGTGTAAAAGCAGCTATGTAAGTTTGAAACAAACACATTAGGTGCATCACCCACGTTGGTAGAATTCATTTTATGATTTTCTTTCTACCCTTTAACATAGAAAGAAGTAGTTTTAGGTGAGTACCATAAGATCCAACTTACTCTGGGGGTTCTTTTCTACTTCAAGTAATCCACAACCTAGAGAATTTTCAATGTTTCACCAATAGGCTGAGTCTACTTAGCAAGGGTGCACTATTAGGAAATAACAGTTTTTGGCACACTCGATGGGACTATTTGAATCAAACAATTCAAAGAACACATATTATTGCTAGTTTTGATATGCAACTAGTAATTTTTAGACCTTTAAGAGGTTGAAATCTGCATATTTGGTGACTCCAAGTTTGAATCTACTGGCTTAAGCAGACTAATTTCTACTACATTTAATTTATAAAGAAGAGAAATTTGGTTTGCTTCTATTTCAAAGCATTTCCAAGAATTTTTCCATCTTTTTCAATGATTTAATATGTCAAAGTTTATGGAAATTTTTCCTTTTCACCTCCATTCCATGAAAATTCTATTCATATACCCTCCTATCAGCCATATCACAATGAACATACTACTAGTTTTTACCCAAATTCCTTATCGACACAAAGAAACCAGCATTTTCAATATTCTTTCCACCCTCCCACCCCTATTCAACCATCATGGTAGCCAATATATGCTAAAATAAGCTTCAACAAACCTATTTTATATCAAACCAACTCACTCAATGTCCTATTTAGTTCCAAAGTGATGAATAAATAGAGATTGCAAACATCAAGAACATATTGCTTGATTGGACCAAGGAACTGAATGAGATTAAGAAGCACCAAGAGTTTGATTTGTAGCAACATGATTTGGTTGATCAAGCCTATTTTCATGAGCAAGAGGAGGAGTTTCAAAGAATACAATATGAAGAGCATCTTAAAAGAGAACTATCTTCAAAAGAGGAGCATATGAGGCTTTTCTTCACTTAAACAAATAGACATGAGGTCCAAGTAGCTCTCATCATTCCAATTCAACTTATTCAAGATGAGGTTCGTAATTATAATTTCCTAAATTTTAAACAAAATGAGCCTTTTAACCCTCCTATAGTTAAAATTCCAAGTTTCACAAGCCTTTGTCCTTTGCAAGTTGAGGAAATTAATTAGGTGCAGCCTAGTATACAAGAGCAAACCCTTGATCGGGACAACCCACTCACCATGGAGGAGGCTAGAGATACCAAACTATTACAGATAGCTATAGAGCAGTACTGATTATAACATGAGAAGATTAGATAGGAAAATATCTTTCAATATGTATCTTTGAATGCTCTAACTTATAATCTTCCTTGTTTTGATGAAGATGGTAAAACTATTTTGATAGGACAGTAGGGTGAAAAGGTGAAAGTGGTTGATGACGAGGGGAATTCTATAGTTTGGATGGATAAACAACCTTCTTTCATTGAAAACGTTGAGGAAGATGTGAGTTTGTTCACATCAACAACAGTTATGGAACAACCTGATCAACAAGAGGAATAATATGGTCTTGATGAGGAGAAGTCCATTCTCTCAAGTCAAGAAACTTCTGATGAAGTTGATTTGTAAGATCTTAGTTGGTTGGAGGAGCTTCCTTTCTGTTGTATAGAAGAGCTTGAGGCTGATATATCAAATGAAAGTTTTTTGAAAGAGGCTATCTCATTGTTTGATCATTTTCCTTCCTTCATTGAAGAAGAAAATCCTATTTTGGAGTGTACCTCCTTCGGTAATAATGAGGAATTTGAGCTTGGACCAGTTGTTCCTAAGATCCTTCCAAGACATGATAGCTTTGATGAGTTATTAGCTATTCTAATGGAAGAGGATGGTCCATTGACCATGGAGGAGGAATCAACATGGCAAGTTATTATGCAAGGTGAAGGTAATGATGTTATTTCTGATCATTCAAATTCTCTTCTCTTATCCAAAATTAGCCATGAACAAAAGGGAGAAAGGCTTGAAAAAATCATGCCTATGCTAATGTCAAGTCAAGTTTTTGAGTAGCTAGAAGCTATAAAAGAGTGTGATGAGGTTGTTGGTCAAGAAAAGGAAAAAGATGAATTTGAATTTATGCTTTAGAAGGATGAACTGGCTATTTCATCAAGTCTTCAAGAGAGTTGTTATAAAGCTGAAATTAGTCCTCTCTTACATCAAACCAAAGAAGATCTTGAGGTACTTTCATTTTGAGATTATCTAAAGTCTATTTTGACTCATGAGGAAGCCTCTTTTTTCCCAATTTTGGATATTGAACCAACACTAGTTGAAGCGAAAAATTAAAAAACAAGATGTGGAGAAACAACATGATTTGGAACAACAAGAAACCAGCATGGAGAGTTCTGAATTCACTCTTTCTAGATGATTCCCAATTATGCATCTAGCCAAAATGGAGGCCGGTAAGAATATTCCTATCTTGCTTGCATCCAAGTATGAAGGTACATCTAAGGAGGAGCAGATTCAAGTCACTCTTCTACCTCAAGACAAGAGTGTTTATATTCCATATGAAAAGGTTAGTGAACTTGTGTATGTTCTTCAAGAGGTATTGTAGCTCTTTGTTGAATTTCTATCCATGTTTCATCTCTTCCTAGCTATCCTCAAGCATGGAAAACATTGTAAATTTTGTAGAAAAGGCAGCTACTTCACCCAACTAGTTAAAGTTTTTTTTTTAGGTACTGCTTTCCTCGGTTAGAGTAGGTTAGAATAGGTTTTAGTTTTAGTTTTTCTTTCCTCTAAGTGTTGTTTTTCACAGTTAGTTTGTTTTTTTAGTTTTGGTAGGTGGAATAAGGTTTGGAAGTGTTATGCACTATTTTCTATTAGTTACAGTAGTATGCAAGACTATTTTTCAAGTCTTGTCAAGTTCCTATTGACTCCATGCCCAATGGATAGGTTCAGGAAATTGGTCAGGATGTTTAGCAGGCAAACATATCACAGATGTCACCAAAAATGTTACCTGATTTTGCTTCCAACTCAATCAGGTAGAGTTGAGATTGTGTTTGCAAAATAAAGATAAAAGGTACACATTTATTTTTGCTAAAAGTTACATTCATATGCAAAAAATTATTATCAAGTAGATTGTAATTTATTATGCAATTGTACACGAGAGAGAGATTGAACAAATTTTGCATAAATGTTGTCTTTATTGATAATTATAAATGTATGATGTCCCACACAAGCCGTTGGAATAACTATTTCAATACAATAGAAGAAATAAACTATACATTTGAAGATATAGAAAGAAAAGAGCATATGGAAAGAGTAGGGATCTATCATTGCTTGAATGATGGACCCCAAGTTGAACTATTGCATCTCTGCTTTAGTCCCTCTCGCTTGATTTTTCTAGAAGTTGACCTGTTGTTGCTTGAAATTCCTACAAGAGATTAGAAAATTTGTGTTAGAGCTCGGGATCCATATTCTCTACATATGCTATATCAACAAATATATAATTTATTCTCATAAAGCATTGAAATAGTTTTGCAACATTTCTGATATCAAGAAAAAGAAGAGGAGTATCATCAGTCATCATGAAACATCATTGGAAGCTTTTGAATTCATTTTTTTATTTAGCTTTTTTGTTCACTATGTAGGTATAGCTGAAATTTTCATTACTAGATTATTTTCATTTAATATCACATGTGGAGTAAAATGGACTCCCACAAGGGTTGAGCTCAGCATGCTACCCTCCTGGTTTAAGAGGGGAGTGAGAGTGTATGTTCATCATTACACAGCAAGAAGGTTTTAATATTCATCACATGGATAGATCTTTGACAAGATTAATAAGATCATCATGTCTCAAGACAGATTTCATCAAATGCAGAATTGCAAAATAACATAATCAGTCTATAGTCATGTTAGATGGGGTTCTAATGAGTTACAGTAAGCTTGAATGAAGGTAGAAGAATGATGCAAGTTAGGAATGTAAAACATGATATCTTTGTACAAGTGAAGGTACATATCATGATTATGAAGCATTTTTACAAAGCTTAATAGTGACTTATCATTCTTTGGGAAGTCATATACAAAGAGACAGCCATGTCTCTATACCTGTAGCAACATGTTCATTTCATTTATGAAATGTAAAACAAAGACAAGGTTTACAATGAGGTTGAGAATATTAAGAAAACTCATTAGCAAGGTAGTAGTCTTTGCAAGTGCATGGTGAATAGAGTAGATGGCAGTTCATTTTAGCCAAACATAGAATACACAAGAACCTGTGTCATGTTCTATATTAAAGCAAGTGGTAGTGTTCATTTCATTGGTACAATCCTATGAAAAAATGACTCAACAAAATGATAAGTGGGAAGCAAGGACAATCATATTCTTATGAGAATCATCAAGAGTGGCAGTCTATGCATGGATAAAGCACAGTTATGCCATACCTTAGAAGGATAGTCATAATACAAACTTATGAGAAGAAGTGTTGATCTCACATAATGAGGGTTCAAATCAATTTGAAAAGAATTAGCTCCCAAAACAACATATACATGGTGATGTTGAAAATGTGGCTCATTCAACCAATGAAAAAAATAGGGATTCCCAAGATTTGAAACTTGATAAGGATATAAAGATGCTAAGGATGTTTAAGAATTAAAATTTCAAGACATCTTTTCTTGGTGACCTTCTATTCTATGTTAATGATGAAAAGAAAGAAAGCATGTGACAGTCTCAGGTTAAATAAACTAAGAGGGTATTACTCACGAGGGACCTAGAACACAAATCTAGTATGCTCCAATCAACAATCCCTAAAGATGTTAAGAATCCCATTGAAGTGGTTTGGCAAGTTAAGGCACAAAAGATAACAACAATGGGTCATGCTCGTTCCACTGTTCATTCATGAATGGTTTGTTTGAGTGGTCAAGAATCAATAGCATTCATAGATAATGACTTGTTAGAATAAGTTTTTTGAGAATGTCTAGAGTGACCCCTCGAATAATCCTAGATATATTAGCAAAAAATATTGAAGAGGGTCTAGAATGTGTTATTTTACGATATTATCCTCATTGTTTTGCCATTACATATTGATATCAGCCATGTGTATTGGCTTGACTAAAACATGGAGGATATATTTTTCAAAGAAATCTAAACTAGGAAGCAGGAAATGTGCCTCATGAAGAACAATAGCTACAATAAATAAGAAATGGGGAAAGGAACAGAGATTATGCAACAATGGAGTCATGACTACAAGCATTTTATTTCAAAAATATCACCAGAACATTGAAATTCATCTTTGGAGGATAAATTTTAAAGAGCATCATGAAAAACATGAATTTATATAGAAAACATTAAACGTTCCTCATTATACTTACAAAAATAGAGCTTGAAACATTTTTCTTTTCATGAATAGAGACAAGGATGCAAGGTTTTGTGAAAAAAGAGCTTACCCGTGAAGAATATTTTTAGAAAACCCTCATTATCAGCTTCAAAACCCTCGACCTACTTCAACCATGGTGGTTCCCAAGTAGATGAGTGAATAACAAACGAAATATGAAATGATATTTGTGGATTGTTTTAGGGTTTGTAAACCCTAAGTTTGGCCGATTAGTGGAAGGTTTTTTGCCTTTATTTTTAAAAATATTTTCACAAGCTGTCATAATATTGTATGCCTTATTCCTTTTCTACCTTTTCATTTTGTTTTAAAAATTCAAAACCCTTTAGAATTAAAGCATGGTCGAGTTGACATAGCATTAATTTTGTAGAAATTTGAAAATGTAAAAAACATTTGTTTGAGTGATGTCATTATAAATCACTTATTGAATGTTACATGTATTCAAAAATAGTGTATGTGTCTTCAATATATGGTCAAATGGGTGTAATTGGGCTTTATGACTAGGTTTCGAGCACATAAGGGAGGTTGGAGAGGTTAGCCAACATGTGCCAAAAATATAGGAGTGGTTTGACTTAGTTTTCAAGCAAGTTGAGAGCATCTTGGAGTGTTTTTAGGTGCCTTTATGGTAGGATAGGTCAAGGCTTGACCTTTTCTTCATCTTTGAGCCTCTTTGGAGTCTTTTTAGGGGCTAGATTTTAGGCTTGTTTGTTGTACACGACCAAGGGAGTTGGTAATCCATATTTTTATGTAACCTTTTGGAGAGCATATAGTAACTTCAAATTTCTTCTTTGAAGTTAGTTTTTTTCTTCTTTCAACAAGTATTCTAGCTCATTTTTGGAGTTCTTTGAAGTGAAAGATAGCATTGTAACTCATTTTTGCAGACATATACATCAATGTAACACCTTTTTCAAATTAATAAGGTTAAGCAATTTTGCCTTCTCAGAATTTTTTTTGTTTGTGATTAAATGATTGATGAAATTTTCTTTTGATACATGCTGATGCAAGGGAACCTTCACTTGACAACTCCCTTAAAATGATTCATCTCAAAAAATGATTAAGTGCATTCTAGATCACATCGGAAACATTGCCATGGCAGCCCACAATTCAATGCAACGAACTGTCATTAATAAATTCCACAAAACAAATAATAAATTAAATCTCTTCCTTGAGATTGAAGATACCATAATTACAGACTTTTCTTCCAATTTTTATGAAGATCCAATGGTGGAAAAGAAATTTATTTCATTTTCCCCAAAACTGCAAACCCTAGGCAGGGTTTAGACCTGCCCTCACAAAAATGGTCATAACTTATTCAAATCTTAATGAAATTTGATGAGACTTGAAGAAAATTAAATTAGATTCACATGGAAACAAATATAAGTGGTTTTAGATCAAAATATTTTCCGTACAATTTGTACCATAACATTTTTCAGACTGCAATTTCTGGAAAATATTTTTGGAATAGGGAAGTCTCACCAAAAAGATCATAACTCCAACAAAACTCAATAAAATTCAATGAGACAAAAAGAATTGTAAACTAGAAACAAATATATTTCCATTCATATATTATATTCATTGATATTAGGCTATACCATGTTGTACAATGTACAAATTTATCCTGAAATAATGTAAGAATGAGAAAAAGCACACAAAATTGAGGTTTCCATTCATCTTCCTTCAAGAAACAATGTCTCCAAACACCTCTCTCCTATTTTGTTCAAACTTAAAAATCCTTTTTAAACACACCCAAGCCTTTCCAACTAAAAACAACTGACTTCTAACATTATTTTTACCTTTTGACCCTTCATATTCCGTGATTTGGTATTTTATAACAAATGACAACATTTTGCAAATTTGACAACTCTTGCAAATTGAACTCACTAACCCCCTAACCACATAATAATGGACTCAAACACAAATAAAATGGTCTCATAGACCTTATTACATGATTAAAACACCCAAAAAAATCAAATTTTACAAAATTGCCTCATGGAGGCATGAAACTGACTAGGTGCTCCTGCACCACATGCGATCCTTGTTGTTGTGTCTCATTGTTAACACCTTTTGGCAGAAGAAATATGTATGTTTTTAGTTGTAGGATGTGTTGGTGATACGAAAAAATTCAAAGTTGTGAGGAGATTAAATCTTCCTTCTAGGACTATGAGTACCATGGCCTTCTTATGAAACATTGATGCAAGAGCATATAAGCCTCTGAGTTGTGTATGTAGAAACTTTGTTGATTAAAACTATGTATAAAAAACCAGTTGTGTAAGTTTAAAGAAAACACATTAGGTGCATCACCCATGTAGGTATAATTCATTTTATGCTTTTCTTTCTACCCTTTTCAATCAAAAGAAGTAGTTTTAGGTGAGTACCATAAGAGCCAGCTTACTCTGGAGGTTCTTTTCTACTTTAGGTAACCTACAACCTAGAAAATTTCCAATGTTTCACCAATAGGCTAAGTTTACTCAACAAGGGTGCACTATTAGGAGATAATAATTACACTCAAGGTTTTTTCCTAGTATGGTTACGACATTGGTAATTCAATCGTCTTGACAAATGGTTCCTACGACTTCATCATAGGTGAAGTTAGCTTTTCGGTAATCTTGTCCCTTACCTTTGTCATTTCCCCTAGAATGATTGGGGATTGGATCCTTGTATATTCCCATGTCTCTATTACCAGAGGGCCCAAGATGATGTTCAATTTCGACCTCTGCTTTATCCATCAAGTCTTGTATAATTTTTTTCAGTCTCATGCAGTTATTTATTGTGTGACCCTTGATCTTGTGGAATTCACATTGATCATTCTCATTATACCAAGGGGGTTTAAAGTTTGGTTCATCATAGAAAAATTTATCAAGATTAGGAAGTCTAATAAGGTTCTTTTGGATGAGTTTGTGCAAAACTAGCTCAAGATTTTCTCCCAATGGAGTGATTTTCTCCTAGTTTTATTTTTTTCCTTGGCAGCCCTCTTTGAATATCCTGACCTTGATTTTTTTGTTGGTTACTCTGTTGGTTATTTGGAGGATATGTAATTTGGCTATTTTTTTGTTTTTTTGAGGATATTTCACTTGAGTTGCTTGGACATTATTCTATGGATCACTAGGAGGTTGTATGTTTTGCATAAATTTTGCATCGACCACTCCATCATTGGTAACATTCTTGTTATTTGAAAATATTTTAGGTTTTTCATTAGAACTATAAGCTTGCTCTTTTATATATATATATTTAATGACTCCCCTTTCTATGATAGCTCTTTTGATGTGTAAACCCTTTTCAATGGTTTCTTCAAAATTACTAGGGCACAACATGGTGAGTTGGTAGTTAATATCGACTTGTATGTTAGAGACAAATATTTCTACAAGCCATTTCTCAAGAACGGTCATTTGCATTTGCTAGCTTTATGTCTCCATCTCTATAGATATTAAGAAAATTATTCCCCTTAGCTTTGTTTAATTTTGTATAGCTCAAGTACCATTATATCTTGCTCCATGTTGTATGAGAAATGGTTATTAAATTTGTATGACAATTCATCAAAGGTTTTGATACCAAGCAGTAGATGAGAGAACCACTTGATAGTGAAACCACCAATACTTCATGGGAAAATCCTCATTAAATAGGTGTCATTGTGTTGTACATCCATGAAAGCTACCAAGAATTCTCATATGTGTTCTATTGTATATCCTCTTCCCCTAAATTTGTTAATTTTTTGTATTTCAAAGTTCTTAGGGAAAGGTATCATGGGTATGGAACAATCAAAGGAATATGGACATATTTCTTGTAGAGCATAGATCTTCTTTAGTTTTCTAATTTGAATGTCCAATATCCTTTGATTTAGATTTTAGATTTTCAAGGTTACACCATCACTTGATGTGTTTGTTTGATAAGGAGATATTTTATAACCTTGATGCCGTGCAATGTTGTGTATATTATATTGTGGGGTTTGTATATATGATGGCTCTTGGGCCATGTTGTGAGTGTAGGATGATGGATGGGGTCCTTGAGGATCGATGTGGTTGTGTTGTGGATTGAGGGTATGATTTTGTGGTTGTTGAGGTATGTTGTGTTGTTTCTGAGGTATGTTGTGTTGTTGTTGAGGTGTGTAGGTTCGATATTATGATAGAATTTGTTGTGCACTAATGTTGTGTTGTGGAGGATTGGGTGTTTTATTTTGAAGGTGTTTGTTTTTTATCATTGAATATACATTTGATGTTGGGTATTGACATTTGGTGGTATTGAAATGTACGTGTGATATTGAGTATTTTGGCTAGATGATGATCCATATTCATATTACATGTTAGGATCATAGTATTGTTGTTGATGCATGTATTGAATTTGGTTTTGAACATTTCCTTAGTACATGTTGTAGCACAAGGAAAATTCATGGATTAGCAATAGAAGCGTAACTCAAAACTAAACCTAAGCTAATAATTGAGAACAATGGAAAACTATATAAACAATGCATAAATGAACGATTTTACCAAACATCCATGCAATTCCATGAATCACCTCCATTACTCTTCTCCATTTCACTGTAGTATGATACTTTCCCTCAGATTTTAATTAAGAATGAAAGTGTGGCCTCATGACAAATGATAATAGAAAAACATTGAAGATTCTAAAGTTGCTTCCCAAAACTCATAAGATTTCAGGAGGAGTAATAATGATAGAGGTAAAGACAATTTATAGAAAATATGATTTTCGAATGATAGGCTCAGATTAAAAGATAAATTGACAACTAAGATTAAAAGATGTGACATGTAATAGGATCAGGATTAAATTAGTGTAAGTGATAAAGCATAAATGGTGGGGATTAAATTAAATAATAATTTAATCACTAGTGGAAACTAGTTGAGACAAAAAAGAATAAAGATTGCATGAGAAAAGACTGTTCATTAGGAACAATTAGATATTATCTCACCAGATAACTGAATGATCAAATTAGATCTAGACATAAGTGATAAATGACTAATTAGATAACAAACTGATATCTAATTATAGAGGAATATTCTATGGATAAACCCTTTTATGAATTAAATAAAGATTTAATTCAACATTCAATAATTTGGCATTAAATTAAGTAAATAAAGATTTATTTAATTAAAGGGAGAAAAGGCTAAGGAATAATTAAATAATTAAAGTGATTATTTAATTATAGTTGAAAGTGTGATAGGAATTAATTAAATAATTTAAAATGATTATTTAATAGAAGATAGATTTAATTATCAACGTAATAAAATAAAGAATATTTATTTAATTAATCAAGAAAGAATAAAGGTAAGAATGAATTAATTAAATAATTAAAGTTATTTAATTAATAAAGGATATGTGAATTTATAAAATAATTAAATAATTAAAATTATTTAATTATGAGAAATGAAGATGAAAGAATTATGAAGAAGTTAAGGGTCGTGGGCCTGGGACAATTTTTAGTGTCTATAGTTTTCCCCTCTTTGATAAAATGCAGTTTATTGTGTTGTGTCAAAGAAAATTAATCAAAAATATGTCCCAGTGAAAGGGAGAATGATGAGGAGGTAGTGGTATGCCCCCTCGGGAGGATAGGTGGGTGTGAAGAACATGAGTGTGCTCTCGACATGGATGAGAGAACTAGAAGATGAAGGACAAAAGGATACAGGAACATGGATAAGGGTGGTGAAGATGTAGAAAAGAAGAAATGTTAGAGTGAAAAAGATGAATAGTAGCATAGAAGACATGGATGTTAAAAGAATCTCAGAATCTTCAATACTTTTCCAAATACATAATAGGTCTTGCATGAATCATCATTGGCATTAAATAATACAAATGGAGAATAAACACCTTGATATGAGATAGACCAAGGTGTGCAAGGTCATCCACCTGCTAAAAATAGACAGTCACAGAAAAGGAGTGTCCTAACTCATACTAAGGGCCAAATTGTCCCATTCTTTTTGTCAAGACAATCCACAAATAGCAGTCAAAGAAAAAGAGTCTTGAAACATCATCGCTCCTCTAAATCATTCATGGGAAATCCTCGAGGAAGCTAGTACCCTGACTTAAAGGCAAAGCCAAAATAAAAATGAGACAAGACAAGCCATAATGTCAGCAGCCAGTGAGAGTGTTTGCCAAAGTTTGATTGTTCGATATCTAGTTGTGTTCAATGAAGCTTGGTTTTAGGAAAGACAACATATCGTATAAGACATCTAGTCTGGTTTCCATCATGCTACTACCTGTATATGGAAAATGATGATGTATGATTTTAGGAAGGATGCATCCTGTATAAGGCACTCGATTGTTCGGATGATTCGATCATTTTGACAATTTGTTTGATTTAACTTGATGACCTTATTGGCTAGTTTGTCTTGTTGATATGTGACTTATTCTGATGTTTCAATGACCACATTTGTGTTTGATGACAGTGTCTAATTTATTTGACTGACATGACAAACCCTAAAGGATTGACCTATTACGGCCTCGGGGGCTCATCGATTGATGGCCTTGCCTACGTTATACATGCAGATACCGCGTAGTTCGACATGACCTTGACTGACAGGACTGACTGAAAAATGTTTTCTTAATTTGAAGATGTATGATGTGTGTGATAGTGAATGTGATGAACCCTAAAGGATTGACCTAGTGCTGCCTCAAGGGATCATCGATAGATGGTCTTACCTATGTTGTACACGCAGAGACCTCGTAGTTCGACATGACCATTGACTTTGTTTGATGGATAAATAATTGTCATGATTTTATTGTGTGATACTTGACAAACCTAGAAAGACTGACCTAATGCCTCAGGGGTGCATCAAGAGATGGCCTTGCCTACATCTAGTCATAGAGGAAACATAGTTTGACATGACGACGACTAACTAACACAACTGACTTTGACTTTGTTTTTGGGTTTTTTGACATGTTTTGATTTTTTTTTTGGATTTTTTCAAGATATTTTATGATGTTTTTGGATTTTTTCAGGATATTTTATGGTGTTTTTGGATTTTTTTTAGGAAATTTTACGACCTCATAACAACAAGTGCAAGATCCAAATGACGTAGGTTGAGAATTTGCCCCCAGTCGGATATAAGACCAGTAGGATGGAATGGGGATGTGGAGTATACTTGATGTCAATCATTCCAAGTTATGGAAAGGGCAGCCATTTATTTTGGATGATAATAAGGATGTGAAAGGGGCGTCAGATTGGAATAATGGTAGACAGAGGAGAAAATTTGACTACACATGGCACCTGTTTGCCAAGTTTTCACCATGGTACTTATCCAAAGCACCACTGAAGTGTTTTTCACTATTGGACGGCTTATTTCTCTTTGCTATTTTGTTGATTTTTCAATTTTTTTGGTGTTACAAAGACGCCTGTTTGCCAGGTTTTCATCAAGGTAACATTTTTTTTCTTTTTCAATTTTTTTTGTGATTTTCATGATTAAGACAAGGTTCTCATAAGCTATGTATAGAACCTCTTCATATGAAGGTTGTTGATTGGAACTGATAGTGGTTCTCCTTCAAGGGTAGAGAGTTGTTATGCTCTTGATCCAAATCCTTTTGTAACAATGTAAGGCCCTAACTAGTTTGGTTCAAACTTTCCTAGTTTTTCTCTTTCTACTTGATTCTTTGGATTTTCCATTAAGACTAGGTCACCAATGTCAAAATTTCAATTCAAAACTTTCTTGTTATAGTTGTGACAAAGACGGTTTTTATATTCTTGGAGGTGATCTAGTGCCTTTTGTCTTTGTTCATCTAGGAACTCTATCTCATGCAATCTTGACACATGGTACTCTTCATTGTCGATATGCCCTTTCAAAGATACCCTTAGGGAAGAAATTTCAACCTCAATAGGAAAGATGGCTTTAGAACCAAATACCAAGGAATATGGAGTGGTACCAGTGGGAGTGCAGATGCTTGTGCGGTAAGCCCATAGGGAAGGGTTAAGCTATAAATGCCAGTTGAGACCAACATCATTGACAATATTTTTAAGGATTCTGAGGATTATTTTATTAGATGTCTCAGCTTGGTCGTTATCCTGTGGGTAACATGGTGTATAAAAGTGGTGTTGGATATGGTATTCCTAGAAAAGGTGATGGAATTCTTCATTCTTAAATGGGCAGCCATTATCCATGATGATGGATTGAGGAACACCATATCGAAAAATTATGTAGCTAAGGATGAACTTAGAAATCTATATGTCAGTAATGTAGGTCATAGGAATGGCTTCAATCCACTTGGTAAAGTATTCAATCACAATAATGATGAATTTATGACCGTTGGAGGATGTAGGATGTATCTTATCGATAAGATCAAGTCCCCATTAAGAAAACGGGCATGGTTAAATTATTGGATGGAGCTCCGATGTTGGTGTGTGTATCAAGTCTCTATGAATCTGGCACTATCGACATTTCTTGACAAAGATCTATGAGTCATTTTCCATCGTAGGCCAATAATAGCCTAGTCTCATAATCTTTTTAGCTAAGGTGGGAGCACTAGAGTGGGATCCACATATACCCTCATGTACCCCACATAATTTTTCTTGTGCTTCTTTAGTATCGAGACATCTCAACAAGGTGTTATCTAGGGAATGTCTATAAAGGGTATCTTGGATGATGGTATACTTGGAAGACTTACGGATACGTTTCCTACATTGGTTGTTCAAGAGGCCTAGGGGTATGATTTGGGCATGGAGGTAGTCATATATTTCTTTGTACCATGGGGAATTGGGACCAACAAGTTCACACACCATCTCAGAATCCGAGACGTCAAAGGAAAGGACCAAAAGTTCTTCTAACAAAAACTTGAATTTAGGCATATTGCTAGGTATGTATAAGAGTGAACCAATGGTTGACATAGCATCTACTACCATGTTCTGAATGTGGGGAATTTTATGAAATATTATTTTGTCAAAATATTTCTTGAAAGTATCTTCCATCCACTTGTATGGGGTGTTCTTTTCATCTTTGGTTTCATAGTCATCATTCACTTGTCGGACTACCAGCTGAGAATATCCATAAACTTGTAGGTTCTTAATCTTCCATTTGATTGTGATTTATAATCCTATTATGAGATCCTCATATTAAACTATATTATTGGTGCATGGAAAAGTAATTCGGAATGACTTAGGAATAGTGTCACCCTGTGGTGTGATAAATAATATGCCTGCCCCTGAACCATGATTTGTGTGGGACCCATCAAATTATAACTTCCATGCCATTCATGTGTCAAGGGTGAAGATGAATTCATCAATAAAATTTATAACTATAGGATGATCCACCTTAATCGGTGTGTCTTCCAGCTCATCAGCAATAACTTGTCCTTTTATAGCTTTTCTTTGTACATACTGGATATCATATTCACTAAGTACCATTACCCATTTAGCCAGTCATCCTGTTAATGTTTCTTTGCTAAGGAGATGCTTCAAAGGATCTTTGTGACCAACATTTTTTGGTGGTTTAACATGTAGTTCCTAATTTTTTGAGTAGCGAATACTATTGCAAGACAAGCATGTTCTATGGGACTATAATTTAGCTCATATCCCACCAAAGCACGACTGATAAAATACACTGCCCTTTCATGGCCCTCATTATCATTTTATGCAAGTAAGGCTCCTAGCGCTAACGCTAATGTGGTTGTTCAAATGTAGAGTATTAAAGGTTGTCCCTCAGTAGGTGGCATTAGCATTAGTGGTGTAATTGTAATTTACCTGTCCATACAAACGGTACCCCTTTTCTGAGTATATGTTGGAAGGGATGTATTTTATCTGCTAACTGCACTATGAATCATCTAATAGACTACAGTCTCCCTTGTAGTGTTTTTAGTTGACTTATATTAGTAGGTGGAGTCATTTCCATTATAGCTTTCACTTTTGTTGGGTCCACTTCAATGCCTCATCTAGAAATAATGTATCCTAGAAGCTCTCCTGATTGCACGCCAAATATACATTTTTTAGGATTTATCCTCACTTTGTATTCTTCTAGTCTTTGAAAATTATTATCTAGAACCTGCAAGTGATCAGCCCATGTCAATGATTTAGCTATCATATCATCCACATAATCTTTCATGAGAGTGTGTATGAGGTCATGGAAAATGGTTGTCATGGCGCATTGATATGTGTCTCTTGCATTTTTAATCCCAAAAGGCATGATGTTCCAGCAATAAGTTCCCCATGGACAAGTAAAATTTGTCTTATGTTGGTCTTCAGGTGTGATTCTAATTTGATTGTATCCCCAAAAACCATCCATGAGGGATAACATTTCATGTCATGTTAAGTCTACAATCATGTCAATATTTGGCAGATAAAAGTCATCCTTAAGACATGCTTTGTTTATATCTCAGAATTTTGTACATATGTGGATGCCCCCTGTTGATTTCGTTACTGGTATAAGATTGGAAATCCATTTTGCATAGTCAACTGATCTGATAAAGCTGACATCCAACAGTTTTTGTAGTTCATCTTTGACTAATAAAGCAATTTGTGGGTGCATTTTCCTTAATTTTTTCTTCATGAGTTTAACACCTGGTTGTAATGGAAAATGATGTAATACCAGTTCAATATCCAATCCAGGCATGTCGACATATGACCATGAAAATTTGATCTATCTTTCTATGAAGAATTTATAAAATTCAAGTTGCTATGTTTATGTCAAAGATGTCACAAAATAGATTACCCAAGGATTATCTTCAGTTCCTATGTTGATCTCCACATATTCATCAACTAATATTGGTGACTTTTCTTGAGAAATAGGGAGAATTTTCAACCCTACATCCTTGGGTGCCTTAGAGAGGTTTTTCACCCTTGGATTCATCCCTATCGTTCTCAAAGGTATCTAAGATGGGGATGTCTTGTTGATCCCAATCGATAAGCTAGGGATATACTAGGGGCATGTCATCATTAGAATTATCAAAGGTAGAGGCTGATAGGGTGAGGATAGACCTATTGACGTGGTCACAAAATTTCTTATCAAATCCTCCTTATTATTTTTCTTGGGAATAGGTAGGTTCTGAGGTGGACCCATTGTAAAGGTTTGGTTATCAAAAGCGGGTTCATCAAGTTCCCAAGAGGTAGGATCAAGGTATTCCCAAAAGTAATGTTTGAGCCATTATTCTTTTGTCTAATATGTTTGAGGATGGTAATTTGGTGGATTTTGCAAGGGATTAAGCATTTGGTCAAGTTCCCCAAATATTTTATCGAGGTCCATGAAAGTGGTGGAGGAGAGGGAATTCCACTCATATTCATTAGAGTCAGGGGAATTGAAGTAGCATTGTTAAGATGGATCATTAGATGTCTCGATATATTCAAAAGCACTTACTTCCTCTTGTGATGGTTCCAAGGTACTAGAAACACCAATCTTAATCAGTTGAAACCCCGACCCTAGGCCTTTTGGTCACTTAGAGATAATGATGGGTTCAGTCCTTCCATTCTGATGTAGACCTAGCCCGTTATGTCTGTCATATCCTTTGTTTTACATTATCATAAAACCTTTTCCATATTGATTTGTAGGTATTTGAGCAGGCGAAGGAGGTTCTTCATTGTCTTCTTTGTATAACCAAGAGGTCACATCTTCTTGATTTATAGCTTCTCTACTTAATTCCCCCCATTTTGTAAAATTCATTGTGGGAGGGACGTGTAATGTGACAATGGATTGTCTCCTATCTATCATTGGTATACCATATGATTTAGGAGGAACCAACTAGCTAATACAATAAGATGCTTTCATATGATACTCTCCACAACCCTTATCTTGGATCTCAACCTTAGGAGTAGAAGGTGTTGTTTGGGAAGTAGATATTTTGGAAAGAGTTGATGGATCGATATACTAGGATGAGTTGGATGATGAAGCCTCTTGATTAATAGGTGCCTGTCATTGGGGTATTCCTTGTAGGTTAGTACAATACTGGAAAGGATCAGGATCACCATCTATTGTGATCTTGGTGTCATTGTATGGGAATTTAAGGAATTGATGGTAATTGGAAGGGATGGCCTTCATAGCATGTATCCATGGTCTGCCCAATAAAATACTATATGGAAGGATGAGATCCAAGACTTTAAAATTGGTATCCATAACCACAGGACCAATTCTGATGGGGAGCATTACAACTCCTTTAGATTATCATTCTTCGTCACCATATGCCTTAATGGAAATGCTCTTAGTAGTGTCCACATACGCCTCTGAGAAGCCTAATGCCTTAACTAGTTTCAAGGTGAAAATATTCAACCCTACTCCTCCATCTACCAAGACTCATCTAACTTTTGTTTTATGAATAAGAACTTCAAGGTGCAATGGGTCATTGTGGTTTGTCTTCTCAGTTGAGTAATCTTTTTCAAAGAAGGGAGCATGATGAGAGTTGGTCAGGTAGCCTACCATCTCTTGGAAATGATTGACATCTAGGTTGGTGGGGACAGTAGTGCTTTAAAAATATTTGTCTAAAATAGATCGATGATCAGGTGATATACTCAACAGTTCCAAGATAGAAATTTGTCTTGGGGTCTTCACCAATTGGTCAATTAAATTATACTGGGGCTTGGAGGACTGTGGTTGTTGTTGCGGAGGAGGACCTCAGATGGTTATCTTAGTTTGGTGAATGTTGAAAGCACATTCGAAAGCTTTTCTTATGGTAATAGTGTTGATATTCCCATCAGCGATTCGAATTTGATTTATGATTGGGCCTTGGTTATAGTCATACTTGATATTAGCATATTTGGCTGAATTATTGATCTTATTTCCTGAACTAAAGGCTTTTCCTTTTCCATGGTTGTGTAATGGATTGGTAAAGACCTTGCGGTCACTGTTTGAGGATGTCTAATTTTTTCCATTAACTTCAATAGTTTTGTTTTCAATGAGATCCTATATAATGTTCTTCAACTATCGACATTGTGGTAGACTATCCCTTAGTTTGGTGGAAATCACAAAAAGTGTTTTCATCACACCAAGAGAGTTTAAATTGTCCATGATCATATTTTTTTGGCTCAGGAAGTTGTATGATTTTGTGTTTTATCAGTTCTTTGGAGATTGATTCAATCAGTTCCCCTAGGGGAGTGAATTCTCATTTTGGAAACCTCCTTTGTGGTCATGGTTGTTGTGTGTTTTGGACAAAATTGGCAGTTTGGTCAGCATTGTTGGGTGTGTCATTAGAGGGGTTGTGTCATCTAAATGTAATGATTGGTCCTACATGTAGGGTTTTAGCATCAACAATGCCATCATTAGTTACATTCTTGTTTCAGGACCAAAATTTGTTCCTGTCATTGGGGGCATTTTGAACATTTGGATTCTTGTTTGACATCTTGATTTCACCTTTGGCAATGAGAGCCTTTTCAAGTATGATTCCCTTTTCTACTAGTTCCACAAAATAAGTGAAACAATGTACTCTTAGATCACTTCTCAATTTTGAATTAAGGTTTTCTAGGAATATGGTGACCTTTTTCTATTCAGGTATTTCAACAGGGCATCAACTAGGTAGACTCCTCCATCTCTAGAAGAAGGTGATAAAGTTCTATCCTTCATCTTGTGTGGTATCACATAAGGATGCTATTGCGATTTCATTGTCAATGTTAAAGGCAAAATGTTCAATAAATTTTTCAGCAAGTTCACCCCATGACCTTATGCCATATGGAAGTTTAGAAAACCATTCAAGTGTTATTCAAACAAGGCTTCACAAAAAAAGTCTCATGAGATATGTGGGGTCATATGTGATGTCTATGCACATTGTGGAAAATTCCCTTATATGTTCAAGAGGATTATGCTTCCCATTATACTTAGGCAAGTTTGGTATAACATATCCATGTGGGAAAGGTGTCATGTATAAAGCTTTGTCGAAGGGAAATGGACACAAGTCTTTTGCTGATTGCTAGACATTGCCATGTTGTCCATTTGTTGTTGAAGGGCTTCCATTTGTTTGTAGAACATCCTTGCTTGTGTCAATGACGTGTTGGTTGCGTTGTTTGGGTCTATGTAAGTGTGTTAAAACCCAATGTTTTGTGACAAATTTTGATTCAGTGTAGGAATGAACTGTGGATTTTGATTTGGAATGTAAGAGAACAAGTTTTGGTTTGATGTTGGTTGATTGGGAATGTGAAAATTTTGTGAAGGAATGGCATTAGTTGTGTTGATGTGTGGTATAGAATTTGTCATCTTTATGCTAACTCTAGGCCTTTTTCTTCCAGTATTGGTGCCAAAGGGATTTGACGATGATGCTCCTATGGTAAAATTAATGCCTTGTGTCATGCTAGATGTACCAAATGGTGATGTATGTACCATGGTGGCACTTTGGGTAGGTACTCCAAATGGTATAGCTGTAGTTATTTGAGGAATAGAGGCACTAGATGTCATCATGTTTTTCTCGTAGGTAGATGAGGTTTACAATGCATGAATGTCAAATTTGGGAGGTAGTGTGGAACCTTCTACTAACAATTTTTCTAGATATTTTTGAGGTTCATTTTCCAATAATTCATCTACAAAAGAGGAAAATTATGGATCTTGGACAGTAGCATCTATGTCTTCAACTAAAATACATCCTTGTGGATCTCTTGTGACAAATTTTTCCAATTAGGTTTTTGAGGTCTTCATGTCCCTGATGGGGGGTTTGAAAATGGATTGATATAGTCTTGTGGATCATCTATTTCTCTATGTTTCTTTTTAGACCTTGTTTCAACCATGTAAGATATGCTCAAAATGACTATGATGCAAAACTATGTCTATCAATGATATGATTTTAGTCTTTGTTTTTGGATTTTTGGATATAAGGAATGAATGTTAATGCAACTATGTTTTTAGTCTTCTTTTTTTGAAAATAAGGGATTAAATTCTTGATTAATTCCTAAAATGAGGGTGTTCTAAAATGACTATGTCTAAGTATGTTAAAGTGTAGGCAAGCTTTCAAATTTGGGAAAATTTGAGAAGAGGTTACCAACCATGCAAAGTTTAACCAAGGCTTCAATTTAGTTTGTCAAAGGACCTTTTGTAAGAGACAAAATGAGTTCCCAAATTGGGTTGACAAGCTAGAAAAGACTCACCAAAATAAATAAAAATATAACCGATGTGATAAATGACTTGGTTCTATGACATTTTTTGTTGAAGGAAAGGTTTATCCAAAGCATGGAAAGTTGGTCTATTTTAAAATCTGCAAAGGTGATTGTCCTAAAAAAGTATGATTGTTTTAAAGGTAACAAGGACTCTAAAATGCAACTAGGGTTCACAACTAGTATGTCTACTACTATGGCTAAATGATACTAAAAGATGCAATGATGAAAAGTGTGAGCAGATCTTTCTGGTTTTTGTTTAGGGATTGCTATGAAAGGATAATCAGAGATAGGTTTTGACTGTATGACCTTAGGCTATGATAGTGAAATTTGTTTTTCTGATTGTCAGACAATTGCAGTTCAAATTTAATAGATGTGTCGTTTGATAGTCGGTTGTATTTTTTGGTATCAAATACAATTTATAGTAGCAGGTGCAATTCTCAATAATAGATGCGATTTATAACAGCAACTACAGTTTTCATTGGCAGATGTGGTTTATAACAGTAAATGTGATTCATATTAGTAGATGTGGTTTTCTATAAATAAGAACTGATTTTTTGTGTAATTTTTGGTAAAGTTTACAAGTTTGTTTCAGTCTGATCAAATTTTGGAAAAATAGAAGACACTCAGAAAAACTTTTTTTTGGTTTGGTTTTGATGTGAAAATGTTTGAATTCAAACAAACAAGTACGATCCTATGGTTGGCCAGGGCAATATTTACTGAGTTCCCACTTGGATTTCTCCAGCTATGCTTATTCAGAGTGGATGATTAGAAGCTTGACCACACTAGCTCCCCCTTACAATGCACTCACTTCTCGGGTCAGCCAAGCTTCGATTTCTCATGAGTCTCCCATGGCAAACTCTTCATCTCAACTAAGAACCAC
The DNA here is from genome assembly GCA_007115665.2 of Sequoiadendron giganteum. NCBI lineage: Eukaryota > Viridiplantae > Streptophyta > Pinopsida > Cupressales > Cupressaceae > Sequoiadendron > Sequoiadendron giganteum. Next base: position 368,677,734 of record CM021109.1, on the reverse strand, counting down.
AAGTATGTGGGATGGATTTAGAGGTCTGACCTCCTATACCAGCAAATAGAGGGATTTTGGTAATCTAAAAACAAATGTCTTTTTAATAAGGGCACCCATTCAGGAGGCCACACAAGAGGCAAGATTAGCTCTGATAAGGAGGTTTCCCAACCTATGGAGGTTACACTCTATAGGTTTTAATGCACCCTGTGGGTACTAAGGGAATCACTATCACTTGCTTGCTTGTAGGAAGTCCCACAATGTTGAGATTTCCACAGCATTAAAATTTGTATACCAGTTGAGAGAAGCATGGATTTAGCTCATTGTCGGTTTGAGTCACCTTGGGGTGAGTACTTTTTCCCACCAAGGTAGGCCCAAATCTAGAGTTAATAATAATTTCTCTTACACCCAGGATCGCACAAGTGCACAAGGGGAGAGGATATTTTTATTATTAAATCAAGTTTTAATCTAAATAGAGTGTGCAAAGGCACCAAGCACAGTAGACAATTGTTTATTTTAAGCACCAAATGAAGTATGATCTAAGCTAATCAAACAATTAGTTTCAAAATTCATTCTTCGATAAACATCCTACATCAGATTTCATTAGTAGTTTCAATTTTAGCCTTCAACAAATGAGAGTTGTAGCTTTTAGATCTTGGCCAAATGAACTTGCAAAATAAACATTAAATTTCTCTTGCCACACACTATCAATAGATTATTAGTAGCCAGAAAATCCTAACCTACTAAACCAAAAATGCAAAAAATAGATTAATTGCAGAAATTTAAAAACAAACCCAAAACCAGGTAGTTGTGTTGCGGGATAACAAATGCGGTGCACGGGATGGATCAGATGCATTGAAAGAAAATCGATTGCAGCTTGTGGGATGACAGTTGTGGTGCGAAATAGCAGATGCGGCTTGTGTTGTTGGAAGTTGCGGTGAAATAATTGGTGGATGTGTCACTCTATCTTGGCAATTATGTCAAATCATACGAAAAACCTACAAAACACAAAAAATCGTACAAACTTTGTAGAAAATTTGTCCTTCACGTCGGGTTCATCAAATGTAGCATAGGGAAAATTCACGGATTAGCAATGCAAGTGTAACTCAAAACTAAACCTAAGCTAATAATTGAGAACAATGGAAAACTATATAAGCAATGCATAAATGAACAATTTTACCAAACATCCATGCAATTCCATGAATCACCTCCATTAATCTTCTCCATTTTGTTGTAGTGTGATACTTGCCCTCATATTTTAATTAAGCATGCAAGTGTGGCCTCATGACAAATGATAATAGCAAAACATTGAAGATTCTAAAGTTTCTTCCCAAAACTCATAAGATTTCAAGAGGATTAATAATGATAGACGTAAAGCCAATTTATAGAAAATATGATTTTTGAATGGTAGGCTCAAATCAAAAGATAAATTGACGATTAAGATTAAAAGATGTGACATGCAATAGGATTAGGATTAAATTAGTGTAAGTGATAAAGCATAAATGGTGGGGATTAAATTAAATAATAATTTAATCACTAGTGGAAACTAGTTGAGACACAAAAGAATAAAGATTGCATAAGAAAAGACTGTTCGTTAGAAACAATCAGATATTATCTCACCAGATAACTGAATGATCAAATGAGATCTAGACATAAGTGATAAATGACTAATTAGATAACAAAGAGATTATCTAATTATAGAGGAATATTTTATGGATAAATCCTTTTATGAATTAAATAATGATTTAATTCAACATTCAAGATTTTGGGATTAAATTAAATAAATAAAGATTTATTTAATTAAAGGGAGAAAAGGCTAAGGAATAATTAAATAATTAAAGTGATTATTTAACTATAGTTGAAAGTGTGACAGGAATTAATTAAATAATTTAAAATGATTTTTTAATAGAAGATAATTAGCGACGTAATTAAATAAATAATATTTATTTAATTAATCAAGAAAGAATAAAGGTAAGAATGAATTAATTAAATAATTACAGTTATTTATTGAATAGAGGACATATGACTTTAGAAAATAATTAAATAATTAACATTATTTAATTATGAGAAATGAAGATGAAAGAATTATGAAGAAGTTAAGGGTCATAGGCTGATGATAATTTTTAGTGTCTACACATGCTTTGATCTTACGGTGGTTGTTGATACATGTTTTGTTATTGATGTGGGTTATTAACATGTAGTTGTGGTTGAAAAGGGTTGTTTCCTTGTTGGTTTACTACATGTTGTGGTTGGCTTGGTGGAAGATTTCTCATGTTTTGAATATTAGTACTGGGACCTTGTTGTTGGGTGTTCCAAGATGTCTCATATATGTTGGGTCATATTGTATTGGCTTCAACATTGTGTGGTGGCATGTTTTGACTTGTCAATACATTTAGATTTTTCTTGAGCCTATTAAGCTACCACAACTTGTTCAATTTGTGAGGGATGTCTATACAATGGATTCTCCACATTTTGTGGGAAAGGTTGATCATTGATATGTGTTTTTGAGAACAATGGTGGTATCTTGGGATCTACCATTGTTTTTGGTATTTTTCTTACCACCGATTGGTCTCCCAAAGGAATGAGATTATGATCCTTAAGAATTTCAAGGTTTCCATAGGTAGCTTGGCACCACTTTGTGCTAGTTTGAGGAAATATGTGTTTAGATCCTTCCCAATCATTTTTCCCATTAGTTTTTTTCATTTTTGGATCTTGGTAGTGCTCTAAAAGTACTTTTTCAATTATTTTGTTATCACTATCATACTCCTTTGTGATCATTTCTATAGGATTAGGAGGTTGATTTTGCTTCCTAGCAAATTTGTCTTGATTTTTAAGGTGAATGTCAGCATCACTAGGTGGTTGATTTGGTTGAGCTTTGAACATTGGTTGTTCTTTGGGAGTTGATTATGTCTTAGGATCATAACCCTATGGTTGAGATTCCTCATTGGTGGTATTGGAGTTTGGTACACTAGAGCTTCTTTTTTTGGCTTCCATTTTTTTTTTTATGTTGTGATCTTTTTGTAGTCATAAAATAACTCAAAAGACCTTGGTAAGTTTGAGATAACAACTTATAGAAATGGGATGACATTTTATTTTGAGATTTTTTTTTGATAAAATGATGTACAAAGGGGATGTCTGCATAAATTTTGGACAAAGTTTGTTGGTTTTTTTTTTATGGATTGATGTTGGGATAGTTAGATGATCAATTTTGATGTTGGATGGTAATATTTTTCTATTGAACCCTATGATGAGGAGATGAGCCAATTTTGGATGTTCAAACCCTAGAATAAGAGTGTGAGTGGATGTTTGATGTTTCGATTTGATGCTAGTTTTAGAACACAAAGTTCACAAGACCCAAATCAATGTTTTTCTATATTTTAGAGGATATGGTGATTGTTTTACTTAAACTATCTATGAGGTTGCAAGTAAAAATTGTTATAAAACAATAGCAAGATAATGATTTGATTTCATGTGTTCGATATGTGTTTAATACTAGGTTGATGTTTGGTTGTTGATGGTGATGTTGATAGGATATGGTGCAAGTTTTATTTCTGATGTTGTTTCCAAAAGATGGTAGTTATCAACCCTATGTAAACCAAGCTCAAAGTGTAGGATGGTGATGTTTGGATTGTGACTAATAGGACCAATGATGATAATGTTCTCTGACAATAGAATAAAGCTTTTAGGCTAATATTTTGAAAATGGATTGTGAGAAATTCTAAGATATGACAGCAAGTAGGACGATAGTAGCTTTTGTCCAAGATGATAGTGGCAAGAATTTAGGAAAATGGCAGTTTTGTTTTAGGACAATTGTGGAAAAGTTTACAGAAGTGACTATGTTTTGACAGTGACTATCATGCAATCAGTGATAGCAATAGTGATCAAATGAACAAAAGTGAGTAGTTATTAGGTCGACTACAGTAATATTTTGCAACAATAGCAGTATAGTTCTGAGATAGTAGCACCAAAATTGCATAGTAGCGACTCTATTTCAATAGTTTCCAATTTTCTAATGGCAATTTGTTTGATAAGTTTGCAAGTTTTGATGTATTTTTGGTCTAATGTCTTAGATAATGTTTTTGAGATACAGTAAGTGATAAAACAAATCAAACAAAGTGTATGAATTGATTGTAATGTTTTGAATGTTGATAGGACAAAATTAGCCCAATTTACACTGGTAATAACACATCAAAAACATTTCAAGCATTTTATCCCTAAGGTCAAAGCCAATGGTAACACTTTCAGGCCCACAACTTGGAATCTCCTTCAACTCAAGGTTAGGGACACCCAAAGGGGTGTATATTATTTCATTTTTATGAGAGCAAACAAATAGGGGCCTCCTGGCATGGAAGGATAACCCAAATCACCCTTCCCCAAAATGCTACAATTAGCTTATGCTAAGCCAAGGATTTTTGTCTCATCTCAAGGGAGTTCAATCACCCTTTCCCCAAAAAGCTACAAGTAGCTTATGATAAGCCAAGTATTTTTGTCTCATCTCAAGGGAGTTCATATGGTGATTAAAAAATTTAGGGTATGGTACGCATCCCTTGCACTAAACCATAAATATGGTGGGTAACTAAAGTAAGGTGTTTTTAGTCATTGGTCAAGGACTTGATACCTTACAAGCATCCAGTAAGCCACTTAAGGCTTTAACCAATCCTACTAAGGGTGTTATATACCACTTGGGTATATCCCATTTCTAAATGGCACTGTCGTCAAGGTACTCGTTAGTTAAATCTTGACTTTCATCTTAACTTATTTAAATAGCAGTTTGAGGAAAAACTTACCTTGGGTCACCTTTGAGTTCTCCTTTTGGGATGTGTCTCATAGGCAGGCCCAATCTAAAAGGGAATGATGTAAAAAAATTACAAAGATCCCAAAGTGTTTCTCGTCACCCAAGATCATCAAAAGATGCAAGGGGAGAGGATACACACTTGGATTGCCAATCACAGTAGACATAGTGGACAATTTATTGCAATTTGATGTTAAGACCAAATGAGGTGTTTATAGATAATAATTCATGTTTTAAAAGCACCAACTTCAAATATTTGAGACTTCAAACATTCATACAAAATACCATAAACCAATTGTTGTCATTGCAATAAGATTTTAAGCCCTAATGAATTGTTCAATTTTAGACACCAAAATGAAATGTGAAGATTGTAGATAAATTTTAATGCACCAAATCAAAGCATTCAGGTTGTATTGTCCAATTTTAGTGCACTAAATCAAAGTATTCAAGTTGTATTATTCAATTTTAGTGCACCAAAATAAAATGAATTCATTTTAAAGAACCAAATATAAATGTTTAAATACTTAAAAACATCCATACAAATGCTTGAAAATTAAGAGCCTTGGACTATTCGTCAACCCTACAAGCAAATGATTAGTTTTTCAACAAAAATATGTCATGAACCTATAGGTGTTGCACCAAAAATCTCAAACAATCTCACAAATCACAACAAACAACAAGTAGTTAGGGTTAGATACATTACAAATCCAAGAAAGTTGGAAAAACTGACACAGACCTAGAAATAAATACAATAGTTGTCATGTTACCTGCAATAGCGACTTTGTACCTAGTATGACTACGACTCTTTTAGATGATAGAAGTAGGAAAATAGTACATTAGTAGTTTTGTTCAGGATGATAGCAGCTCTAGACACTAGTAGAATTTGGCAAATAAATGACTACGTGACTAAAACTTTTAGTCACGACAACTAAAAATGACTAAATTCTACTCATTTTTTGCAGCATAGCTATAAATGACTAAATAAATGACTAGTTTTTTATCAAACTTTGTTTTTTGAGAGAAAATATTCCTAGCCATCAATTTAGGCTTTAGCCGACACCTATGCATACAAATTTATATATATTTTTTTTTATAAATGCCTAACAAATCTCAAATGATATAAGACCACCATTTTCTTGTGGTTTTTAACTACTTCTTAGTTAGAAGAAATAGTCTAGGAAAACAAACAGAGGTTGAAGGGTTTTGAATATGGAGATATTGAGCAGTAGTCGAAGAGCTTTCCGAGTGGAGGAATATCCTACTAGTAGTGCTTCAAGTTACAGGTCTAGAATGTGGCCAAATCTATCCTTCCATTAGATAGCATCCCCACCTGGAAGTATGTCTTGAGGATTTTGAGCTTTTGTTGTGGATTGTCTCAGAGGTAACCAAACTATCCTAAATTTTTTTAAGGTATTTGAAAAAAACTATGTTGGGTATTTTCCTGAAGTACTATTTGGCTATTTGAATTTTATGATGTTAGTTGTTTTGTTACTAGATATCTGAGTATATTTAAAAACTAGTGCTCGGTATTTTTTTATTGGTTGTTTGGGTATTTTGATGTTGGGTTTTCACTTGAAATGGGTATTTAAAAAAATCATACTGGATATTTTTTGCTATCAAGATAGTGTTTTTTCTGAGAAACAAATGAGGTCTCAACCTTTTTTGGTATTACACACAGTTTTCTAAAGTTTGATTTTTTTATCATTTTCCTGGGCATTAAAAAAAATTGATGCTTGATGAACCCTTTGTTATTAACTATCTTGGAATTTAAAAAAGGGACGTTGGGCATTTTCTCTATATGGGTATTTTAAAAAACTATTATTGGGTATTTTTTTGATGTCGAGTTATGGTTTACATTTCTATGGGGGCCTAGGGTTTGTACCCTAGTCATTCTCTTACCAATGCTTCTATTGGTATTTAAAAATAACCTTAAATCTTGGGTCAAAAAATTAGCTATCTTGACAGGGTGTAGTATCTTGGATTATATCCTAGAGTGTGTGAGAAGCTTGTGTTTAATCATTAACGTATGTAAACCTAATCAAGGAAATGTATCCTATATAGCATGGGTCTTGCTTTAATACTTCCCATAATGGTTATTAGCATATCACATTACTATAGTTTGTGGTAACCCAAGATTGCATTCAAGTATGTAACAAACTTGGTCTGTAGTTTAAGTTGTACACTTTTAAGTAACATTCATAAGGTTTAGAAAATACTGATCACTCTCTAGAATAGCCCATTAAACATGGGTTGTGCTTGAATGCACTACATAATTGATATAACACAGTCACTTTGCATATCAACCAGAGTTATAGGATCTTTATTCCAGCAATAGGTAATCACTCTTGGATCATGCTATCATTACATTGTAACCTGTTAAACTTGAGTCAACCTGAATACGCCCAATGATGATTGAAACCTAATTGTGATGGTAGTGATTAATTTGTACATGAATTATGCTCATATGAGTGCCTCCATTTCTATCACAACATAGCCACATTAAACTTGGGTCACACATGAATGCATCTTGTATTTGTTATAGCACAACTATGCCACATGACCAATAGAGTTATGGATCACATAATTACAATCACAAGAATTTGTTCCTTGATTGTGCTCTTATGCTGACTCTATTACCATTACAGCATAACCCTCTGGACTTATGTTGCTCAAATACTTATATTGATTATTTTCTCTTTGGATGGATGGCAATTCAATGGTATGGATTTGTATGCAATTCATGCTCATATAAGTGCCTTCATCACCATTACACAATAGTACCTTGGAATTTCCTTTCTTGAAATGTTACTTCATTTTTTATTGTCAGGTTTTCTTAGTGATTATTCCATTTCCATGTGGCATATTGATAAAAAGAAATCAAGAAAAAAGCATTATGTTTCTAGTTAACTCTTGCTAACATACTTTTCGAATAAATGTTTGACTGCATTACTTTGAGTGTGAAGAATGTTGTTTTCTAATTTTAATACATTCATTCAGAGCTATAGTAGAAAGCTTCTTATGTTGAAACCCATCATGTAAACTTTATTTAAGCTACACTTAGGAGGCTTCATGGATTTTTTGTAATTTATACTTTTGTTTTGATAGTAAATGACATTGGATTCTTTCTGAAACTGAAATGATTTATTAAGTATGGTTTTATGATGATTAAATGTTTTATTTAGAAGGAGTTAATATGTGGCATTTTTATGTGGAGGAATAATAGCTTATGATGCAACATTCGGGTATGGACAGTTCAAGAAAACTTGGATTTCTAGCAGTGACATAACCAGGTTGGAGAGTATCTTGAGCTGGTCTAAGACACTTCTGGGTATTTTCGCTTGGAAGAAAAACCTCAGTATAGGAATACAAATGTCAATGGACTAAAAAATTAGTTTCCACCTAATTACATCTTAGGATTCAATTGATTACTCCAAATTCCCAGTTGATCACTCTGAATATTGGATAAAGGAACTTCCTATTTTCTAAAGATAAAATCATAAATCTACTAGTCCAATTTCACATCCAATTTGAGGTCGTGAATATTGGACAAAGGAAGTTCCTACATTCTAAAGATAAAATCATAAATTTTTTGGTCCAATTGGAGATCCAATTTAAGGTCATGAAGCTCCGATAGAGAAATTTCCTACATTCTAAATATAAAATCATAAATCTTCTTGGTCCAATTTGAGGTCCAATTGTAAGGAATTGTCCTTTTAATTATACTTTTTGACATTTTTCTTGTAATGAAATAACTTGCACAATAGAAGAAGATGATATGAAATATGTTGCAAATACTTGATAATAACTTAGAATAACAAGCCACTTCGAGGGGGAAAACCTCCAAATATCTCCAATGAGAACACAATTCACAATATGATGATGAAATAAGACTCACAACCTCCTATATATATCAATTTATTCCTAGGATATCACCTAGGCTAACTTAGACACCAATATTAAGGGTTTAGCATGCCCCCCTCTTCAAAGAAGCATTTTCCTCAATGCTAATCAAGTGTGGATTCTTTTGAATGAACTCCTCATCCTCCCATGTGGAATCTTCAACTGGTAAATTTTTCCATTGGATGAGATACTCCATGAGAGTTTTATTCATCAGCTTCTTTGTGTGTGTTTAATGAATGCACTCTAGTTCCAAAATGATTCTTCCTTCTTCATTGAGCTCTGGTAGTACTATTTGAGTTGGAATATTATGCCTAATTACCTTCTTCAAATAAGATACATGAAAAACTAGATGCATCTTTGTTGTTGGTGGCAACTCTATCTTGTAGGAAACACTATCGATCTTTTGCATGATTTGGTATGGCCCATAATACCTTGGTGACAACTTATTATTCTTTTTTACTTTCTTTAGTGATATTTTATTATAAGGTTGCAATCTCAAGGAGACCCAATCCCCAACTTCAAAACCTCTTTCACTATGATTTTGGTCTACCTATTGTTTCATTCAATTTTGTGTCATGGCTAAATTCTCCTTAAGTCTTGAAAGTATCTGTTGTTGATGAAGCAAGTGGTCCTCTACTACCTCAACTCTTGGTGACACCTTTAATGATGATGTGATGGAAGGAGGATGATATCCATAAAGTGAAAAAAATGGAGACTTTTTTTATGAGCTATGAAAAGAAGTGTTATACCACCATTCTACAAGTGGTAGCCAATTTACCCATTGAGACTGTTTCTCTGAAGTGAAACAACATAGATATATTTCCAAAAACTTATTAACAACCTCAGTTTTCTCATCTGATTGAGGGTGGTATGAAGAGCTAGGAGCCAATTGAGTACCCAAACATGAGAATAAATCTTTCCAAAAGTGACTAGTGAAGATAGGATCATAATCACTAACAATAACCTTAGGTGTACCATGTAGCTTTTGAATATTCTCCAAAAAAACTTTTCCCACTACACTTGCTATAAAATTATGTGATAATGTAATGAAATTTTCGTATTTAGTGAGGCGATCAACTACTACCATGATGAAATTATGACCTTTAGATTTGGGAAGCCCTGTGATGAAGTCCATGGATACCTCTTCCCAACACTGGCTAGGAATAGATAAGGGCTGCAAGAGACCTGGTGTCTTAATTGTCTCCCCTTTATTCCTTTGACAAACCAAATATTCAGCCACAAATTTTTGAACATCACCTTTTAGACCTTCCCAAGAAAATATTGCTTGACTCGGTGATATGTCTTCATAAATCCTAAATGACCACCAACTAGGGACTCATGCAGTTCTATGAAAATCTTGTGTTTAGGAGTGGAATTCTTGCAAAGATATAAAAACTTTATACCAAAGAGTATCTCCCTTCCAACAAAACTTTTGTGGACTACTAGGATCACTTTTTAATTGTTGGATGATATTACTTGTTGCAACATCATTTTTCCACTCTGCTTTGGCTTATTCCACCCAATTTTCTTGCAATATTGAAAGGGCACACAATAAAGCTTCATCTTTCTCATCCTTCCTAGAAAGTGCATCTACCACAATATTTTCCTTCCCTTTCTTATATACAATCTCAAAGTCATATCCTAACATCTTAGCAACCCATTTTTGTTGCTCTTCAGAAGATAATCTTTGTTCCAAAAAATATTTTAGGCTATCATGATCTGTCTTAACCTTGAAGTGTCTACCCATTAGATAAGGCCTCCATTGTTTAACTACGTGAAGGATTTCTAGCATTTCCTTCTCATAAATAGATTTTAGTTGATTCTTACCCTTTAATTGATGACTCTCAAAAGCAATTAGTCAACCTTCTCACATGAGAACTACTCTTATCCCATTTTCAAAAGAATCACATTCCACAATGAATTCCTTGGTGAAGTAAGGACTGGAAAGCATTGGAGTTGTATACATAGCCTCCTTCAATCTCTCAAATGTTGCATTAGCGGACTCATTTCAATGAAAATAATCCTTATTCAATAGAGTAGTGAGGGGTGCTACTATACGACCATAATTCTTCATAAATATTTTGTAGTATCTTGTCAATCCTTGGAAACCCATCAGTTTCTTAATGGTTTTTGGAATAGGCCATTCCATGATAGCCTTAATTTTGTTAGGGTCCACCTTTACTGGACTTCATGTGAAACGATGTGTCCCAAATACTCTACCTCCTTAAGGCTAAAATCACACTTGGATGGCTTAGCATAGAGTTGGTGATCTTTGATTATTTGTAATGCTTGATCTACATGTTGCAAATGTTCTTCCCAATTCTTTCTATAAATCAATATATCATCAAAGAATAGTAATACAAACTTTCTCGATAAATTATTAAAAATGGAATTCATCAAACTTTGGAATGTAGATGGTGCATTGGTAAGATCGAATGGAATCACCAAAAATTCATAATGACCCTCATGAGTCTGAAATACTGTCTTACAAATATCTTCTTCCTTAATCCAAATTTGGTGATAACCAGATCTAAGATCTAACTTGGTAAAATACATAGCTCCATTCAATTCATTTACAAAATCATCAATGACTGGAATAGGAAACTTATCTTTAATGGTGTACATGTTGAGAACTCTATAATCTGGACACATGCACCAAGTTTCATCCTTCTTACGTACCATCACCACTGGCGAGCAGTAAGCACTTTAACTATGCCTAATAATTCCTACCTCTAGCATCTCTTCAACATTTTTTTCTATCTCACATTTTAGTATGTTTGGGTACCTATAAGGTCTGATGTTCGGTGGTTGGCTCCCTGAAACTAGTTGTATGGCATGATCATGATCCCTATTAGGAGGAATTCCTTTAGGCATATCTCCAAGAATAACTGAGTGGCGATCAATTACTACTAGTAAATTTGGATGAGTAGGAGCATTAGATTGAGATACTTCTAATGAACATAGCTAGGCGACAAATCCATCCACTCCTTTCTTAATAAATTTTTTCATTTGATGAGAGCTAACCATTTGTGGGGACTTTTCCTTCAACCCCCTTAGCTCTACTACCTTTCCTTCTGATTGAAATCTCATGAATAGTTCTTGGAAGTTCATCTCAATTGTTCCCAATGTAGTAAGCCATTGTACTCCCAAAACAATATATGTTGCACTCATAGATATCACATACATTGGGGTATAAAGTTGATAATCTTCCATGGATAATTTAATGCTATGACACTTCCCCAAACAACTAAATATACAACCATCTACAATCAAAACCTAAAACACTGTAGCTGGATATATAAAACAATTTAGACGAGTATCCAACTTTTTTTTGATGAAATTATGAGTACTACCTTAGTCAATCAACACTATTACTTTTTGCTTCTTTAAGAACCCCACTACCTTGAGAGTTTGTGGAGCATTGAAACCTGAGAGTGCATGATAAGAAATGATTGGTTGAGAATCATGTGATTCCTCATTTGACTCCCTTTCATCCTCTAATATGGTTTCCTCCTCTTCTTCCTCACTTGGACCTTCAATATAGAACAATTTATTTTCACTACATTTATATCCTCGCTTGTATTTTCTATCACAATTGAAACACAACCATTTTTCTCTTTTCTCCTCAATTTGTTGTGGATTTTGAGGAAGAGAAGATGTTGAATATCCTTTCTCTCTTGTCACATTAGCCCCTTGCTTCTTAGGAATTAAATACTTCTCCTCTACCCTGCGTGCTAAGATAAAAGACTCATTTATAGAGCTAGGACTAAACATGTGTACTTCATGTTGAATGTGATCCTTGAGACCACCCAAGAATAAATCATTCAATTTCTCCTCTGTAATTGTATCCACTCTTAAGGATAATTTTGGAATTGATGAATATAATCCTTAACTAATCCTATTTGTTGAATTTTAGCAAGTTGGCTAAAGAAGTTGTCTATCACACTATTGCTATATTGTGCTTGGAGTTCTTCCATAAAAATTGACCATGAGATGGTGAGACCCTTTTTCCTTTGATGAGTAAAAATCCAACGATACCAAATGAATTGATCTAGTTCTAGATATAGGAAAGCCATTGTGACCTTTTATCCATTTGGGATTTTATGTCCTTCAAAAAATTTCTCCATTTGGTTTATCCATGTTAGAGGATCCTTTCCATCGAACTTGTGCATATCCACCTTTGGAAACAAATTCCTAGATCTCATAGGAGTATTAAAATTTGGGTCAATATTAGCTGACCTAGAAGTTTCACCTTGGTTGCTTGAGAAATCCTTTCTTGGTTCATTCATATAGGTGCTTAACATGCTTCATATATCCGATATATCTCCTCTTAGGTCACACATATCCATCTTTATTGAGGAAATATCTTCCTTTACCTTACTTATTTCCTCACTACGATTAATATCCTCTATTTTTACCTTATCCTTATTAGAAGTCCTCCTCGGTGTGACAACATTCTTTTTGCCCCTTGTTGCAAGCCCCGTCATGATGGGAACCAATAATTTTGAAATAAATCACACAAATGAGATTTAAATTCTTTCAAATTTTTATTGTAACTTACTAGGGTCAAAATACCTCTCACCTAGAAAAATTTCCAAGAACTAAGTAGATTTGCAGTCTTGAGAGTTATATTTTTGGAAACCCTAATTTTTCAATAACTCGCTTATTTGATCCAATTTCTCCAAATTTTGGATTGTAGGCTCCTATAGTATGTCTCCAAAAACACACTAAAAATAAGGCTCCAATTCAGCAGGATGTGAGAGATATGTAGATTCCAAATAAATTATGTAGAAACCCTAATTTTGCAATAATTCACTCAATTCTGCTCCAATTCCTTTAAAATCTGTAATGTAGCTTCTTTAATATATTCTTCAAAAACCCTTTAAAAATTAGAAAAAAAATTGCTAAAATCTAAAAGATATGCTCTTCCCAAAATCAGCTTCAATATTGAGAAAAATAACTTGCCTCTACAGTGCCAAGATCATGCTTTGATACCACTTGTAATGAAATAACTTGCACAATAGAAGAAGATGATATGAAATATGCTACAAATACTTGATAATAACTAAGAATAACAAGCCACTTCGAGGGAAAAAACCTCCAAATATCTCCAATGAGAACACAATTCACAATATGATGATGAAATAAGACTCACAACCTCCTATTTATGCCTAGGATATCACCTAGGCCGACTTAGACACCCCTATATAAGCCCTAGGCTGACCTAACCAACTAAATAATAATAAATAATGATAACATGACTTAATTAGGAGTTAAGATAGCCACAAGCCGACTATTCATAACCCAATGTACACCAATATTAAGGGTGTACCATGGCTTGATACAAATTGTTACTTTAAAATTGTGGTATTGATTTTCTAATTTTTTCAACCCTCATTTCAAGGAAGAGCTCTGAAGATGGTTCCTTTAGATGGAGACTACACTTTTCCACTATAGGTTTCATCTAGAAACACCAAAAGTTTGGGTACTATCATACTCAAAGAAAAAGTAGGAGTCATGCAATGACGAGATACTCATTTTTGGAGCTTTGGTTAAGAACTTTAAATGTTTGGCTATGTACACAGAGAATGTTCATGGAGTGAAAACTTCCTTACAATGCAATTACCACAGTAGAGTTTGAGGTGAATTGCACCTGCTGTTTTATGTTAATATGGATATGTTCTAACTTGTAGTTAATTGTTGTAGCATAACAAGTAGGCTAAATAGTTGTTCATATACCATTGTTTCTAATTCAAAATTGCTATACCTTATTCTAGGAAAAAATCATAGGGGGAGTCTATACATAAGGCACCATTGTTTCAAATTCAAAATTGTTGGTTCTTTCACAATTTTTTGCTTCATTTATTTGATCTAAGACAACATGTTTTATAGAAGATGCTCTGAAAATCACAGTAAAATCCTTTATTCTGGGAAGACTGTTCAAAATCTTCCCATCATAACAATGAAAAAAAGCATCGGTCATTAACCTGAATTTTGCAAGAGTTTCATCAAATTCTACTTTACCACTCTCTTTTCCATTCTGAATTTTATTCCCAATTTCATCCATGTAGAACTTCCTCAGCTTGTAGATCCTATTGTTAGCCATAACTTTACCAAGTGTCGAGGATAGCTTCAAGTTTTTACCCAAGCAACAATTGACAAAATTTGGCCTTACTACATACAAAGTGTTGAAAATCTCTTTGAAGTTATTCTGGAAAATATTTCCTAAGAGTATAATGTGTAGTTTTAAATTAACCTTTTTTCATGAATTTCATATCTTTGATCAGCTATTTTGAGCTTGATGAGCTTCATCAAGAATGAGCAGACCTGGGCTCTCTAAAAGTAGTTTTTCAATATGCTTAGCCTCTTCAGGAAGGCTCACATTTGTCTCACAAGTTAGGTATACAAAAATATTGTAGAAAATAATAAGCACACTTTTTCTTCTATGCTACCCACTTGTGAGACAAATGTGAGATTTCATGAAGAGGCTAAAAATATTGGAAAACTACTTTTAGAGAGCACAATTTTGCTTGTTCTTGATGAAGGTCATCAAGCTCAAAATAGTTGATCAAAGATATGGAATTCATGCAAAAAGGTTAATTCAAAACTTAACATTATACTCTCAGGAACTCTTTTCCAAAATAACTTCAAAGATTTTTTCAACACATTGTATCTAGTAAGGCTGAATTTTGTCAATTGTTTCTTGGGTAAAAACTTGAATTTATCCTCAAAACCTAGTAAAGTTATGGTTAACAACAGGATCTAAAGGCTGGGAAAGTTCTTCATGGATGAAACTGGGAATAAAATTTAGAATGGAAAAGAGAGTGGAAAAGTAGAATTTGATGAAATTCTTGCAAATTTTAGGTTAATGACTAATGCTTTTGTTCATTTTTATGATGGGAAGATTCTAAACAGTCTTCCCAGAATAAAGGATTTTACTATAATTTTGAGAGAATCTTCTATACAGCAGGTTGTCTTAGACCAAATAAGTGAAGCAAACAATTGTGAAAGAGCTAGAAATTTTGAATTTGAAACAATGGTGTCTTGTGTATAGACTCCCTCTGTGATTTGCTCCTAGAATAAGGTATATCAATTTTGAATTTGAAACAATGGTATATGAACAACTATTTAGCCTATCTTTTATGCTACAACAATTAACTACAGGTTAGGACATATCCATATCAACATAAAATAGCAGGTGCAATTCACCTCAAACTCTATTGTGGTAATTGTTTTGTAAGGAAGTTTGCATTCCATGAACATTCTTTGTTCACATCAGTATGTTGATTATTATCTTGATCTCCTTTGTGATCAAAAGAATAGTGAAGCTCATTACATAACTCATGACAATTTTTTAGTGCTATGATCCAGTGATCTTTTACTTCTTACTCACTTTGTTCTCAATCACCATGTGTAAATGACTTAGACGATATATCTTTGTCACGATTTGATAGTAACTTTTATTGTTTTTGGACCATTTGTTATGATTCAGTCACTATTTGATAGTGTTATTCCTTTCTCAATTCTATAGGATAGAGGAAAATTCACAGTTTGCAACTCTCTAACAATGATATTCCTTTCAATGATCTTATTCACCTAATTAAATATTTTATCTTCTTCATTTCTTAGTGCTAACAATGCCTACACAGTGTTTTCTCAGTCACAGTTAGAGTGATCCTTCATTTGAAGATATTATGTTGCTTAGACAATAATGTTTCAGTGTATTCATATTTTGTCTTGCAAACGTCTTGTTTCACTTGTAGAGTTTTGTTGTACATAATATTATAGTCAAGATTCCTTTAAATAGATCTCTTTTGCAGAGGCAGTAGGATAACGGTGTCAATAAAATAATAGTGTTAGTGAGAGGTATGACCGTACATGCACTGAGAATGGAGGGTATAATTTTTTGATAGTAAAAGAATCATTTATCTTCTTCGATCTTAGAACAAGCTTCCATGGTACATAAGATAGCATATAATGTACTCTATTCCATGGTATCCATCTAATTCTATATCACCCAGAGAATCAATGACTGAGAGTATATGTGCCCTATATTTTGCAACCCAAATGTGTCTTTCTAATGGTTTTCCACAATTAGGAAGAAGGTATGTCATGAAATTTTTGTGCCCACCCAAAACTAAGCCTTACAAATAATATTTGCACCTATGCAAAATACCATAAGTTGCTTCAAAATACACATTTACATATTTATGATTATATACACAGCATCTTTTTTTCCATAGTTTCAAAAGAAACATTTATGATAATATTCACACAGAAAGAACCTTGAAAGGTCAGAAACCTTGCTCTCATTATTTCTAGGTCACTCCTCAAGAGCCGGTATCAGTATTTGTGGGCTCTTTACAATAGCTTATCAACTGATGAGAAGGATCCCCTCATTTTCTAAAATGGAATAAATTGTCATCTTCTCTACTTGAATGTGTAATGTGATGTAGCACGTTCAATGTCACAAGGCACATTTTGAGAGCAGAATTTTGAGACTTGATATCCATAGAATCTAACTTCTTGCAACATAAAATACATAACTAGCATTCAAGGAAGGTGCTTTCAATATTGTTATTGTTAACTGAGCACTCATGTTATCTCCCAATTTTATTCCAACTAATCGGTTATATGAGTGATTATTTCTCATTAAGGCATAAGCATATTTGGAAGTGGATTTTTATCAAATATTGTAGTTGCAAGTTCCACTTTGGATCACCAAAGACTTCACAAAACTTTTTGCACAACCACTACAACACCCCACAGCTGTTGTTGGGCCTTCACGGTGATGCAAGGAGCTTTTCCCACATCACCGCGAAGGCCCAACAACAACCATGTGGTGTTATGGTGGTTGTGCAGAAGGTTTTGTGAAGGATTTGGTGATCCAAAGTCAAACTTTCAACTACAATATCTGATGACAATCCACTTCCAAATATGTTTTTGATGGATGTTCATATCCTCATCCAAAGCTACAATTCACACATAGGAAGGAAGGACACTTTCAAAGGTTGATGAATTGGGATTTACACCCATTGGTTGCATTTTCTTAATATTTTCTAAGGAATTTTTAGAAAAACCCATTTTGAACATATTCTTCAATCACAGCATTCCATGATATCACATTTCTTTGAGGCATTTTTTGAAACAGTTTGCTTGCCTTGTCTATGCTTCCACATTTTCATGTATGTCTAGCAGGGCACTTGTAACCACAAAACGTGACAAAATATCCATGTTGCTATGCTTTAATGGATGTCCCTTCATTATTACTAGATATTTGATGTAGTGAACATTATTATAGTGCAAGCCTATTTTTCATATTATTTCATTTAGCATCACCAATATTCTCCACAAGAACATTGTCCATGTTTAAAATGATGGAAATGGTTCACATCTCTCAGAACAATGTCTCTTGCAACAATCTTGGAGATGAATTTAGATGCAGTGAGAAAATCAAAACATACTCGAAGGTTCTTAACAACTCTAATAGTTTTACCAGGGGTCATGTTTAACAAACCAAATGCAATTGCTAAATTTTCACTATGGTGGTAGATAAATGAATCTTTTTTCTTCTATTCCACAGCATTAAGTAAAAGTCTTGAATCTGTAAATACCCTGCTGCCTTCATTTTCCAAGCCAATTTCTCCAATTTTTCATAGCTCTCCCATTTTTATGGATGTCATCTATCTATTGGATGTTGTGGTTGTGTTTTTGATATGTGGTTGTCATTGATGTCAACACTATTAGCATTGATGATTTTGAAGGTTGTATATGTCAAGGATATTGAGAAAATTATAATAAATATGTTGAAGGTTGTCTATGAAGCTGTGAAGTGTTGTGAAGTTTAGTGTGGTGGAAAATTCAGTATGTTTCTATTCATTTGTTGCACTTTAAAGTGTTTTTTTTTTAGCCTATCTATTTTATACTCTGGAAGTTCTAGAGGTGTGCATCAAGATTTGTGCAAGTTTTATGTTTATGTGTTCCTACAGTTATTCTGTTACTGTAGCTGATGTTTCTGGAAGAAGAGAACAAGATTCTGGTAATTTCAATTATTGGGTATGCTCGTGCATTGTTCGTTGATGTTTCTAGATCATGCTCTATCCTTGTTGTGCATCTACATTGATTAGTGTGATCGTGATCAAATATTTTTCTATTGTGTGTTCGGGTTTTCATATTCTTGGCCGACATGGTGGTCATAGCATGTAGAGGATCCTTGTGGATTAATCTTTTAATGTTTGGAATTTTCAAGGAAGTTTTTTTAGGTCTTCGTTATGTTGTGACTGACTTCGGTTAGTACGCATTGAGATTTGTTCATGAATTGGTCCGACAGATTGTAATTCATTTATTTTCTTTTATTTTTGGCCGACAGAGTTGTTGATGTAATTCCATGTAGCAGATATATAAGAGCGATTGTTTCTTCATTATGAAGTGTGTGTGGTGCTCGATGTGTATGTGAGAAGTGTGTATGCAAAATATTAGAATAAAGATCAAATCATTTGATTGCAGAGTAGAGTGTGAAGAAGATTGACCAAAGTGTGAAGAAGTATTTATGTCCCTAACCGAAACTGTCATCAGGCTTTTGAAGAAGTTAATTTCTCAGTTCATACTCTTCAAATGGATTTAATCTGATTTTTTTTTAAGGAAGTGAGCCTTCCCATTTGAGTAGTGAGCTCTAGGCAGTGTGCCTGAATGCATGTGCATTCCTTATTCATTTTCATTATACTTCTAACAGCGTATAATCTTGTGGACTAACATCCACCATGGTTTTTCCCCTAATAGGGTTTCCACGTATAAAATCTTGGTGTTCTTGTGTTTCTGATGTGTTATTGATTCATGCTTTCACCATTAATTATCAGATCTTAGATTAAAGGTTAATAAGGATAAATAAGTGTTAATTTATGTGACAACTAATTCACCCCCTCTCTTAGTTTTCTATTCTTATTTTTCCAACAATTGGTATCAGAGCAGGATCCTCTAAAGAAGTTTAATAGCATGAGGTGATTCGAGATGGCATCATACAAGAAGGATAGTCCTAGATTCGATGGAAAAAACTACTCTATGTGGAAATCTAGAATGGAGTGTCATTTGAATTGCACTGGTGATCCCTTCTGGAAGATTACAAAGAACATATATATTATTCCTCAAAATGGTCTCTCTACTCCTGATGAGATCAAAGAAGTTGAAACAAATATCAAGGCTATAGAAGAATTATTGAGTGCTCTGACTGATTCAGAGATGACAAATGTAATGGGTCTGAAAATAGCATATGAGATCAAGAAGAATTTGGAGACATTGTATGAAGGAGATGCACAAGTGAAAGTTGCTAAGCTACAAAGTCTGAAAGGCAAGTGGGAAAACTTGAAAATGAGTGAAGATGAAAACATTATTTCTTTCATGCAAAAAGTGAATGAACTAGTGATGGGTATTAGATGTGTCGGTGGAATCTTGGATGAAGAAGAGATTGTGGCTAAAGTGCTTTGATCATTTCCTACTTCTTACAAAAAAAAATCTCATGTTATTGAAGAACTCGGGACAGTAACAAATGTGACAAGAGACATGCTGATTCGTAAGCTTGTTGCCTTTGAATTGAGTGAATTTGGTGAATCTACTCCTAAGACAAAATCTGCATTCAAGGCTACTGTATCCGGAAGAAACCAACAAAGATATGATATGGGAGAAAGTTCTAGAAAGGCATTCAAGTATGAAGATGAGATGAAATAGATTGAAGATGAAGAAAGAGAGTTAGAAGAGATGGAAGCATTGATTGTGAAGAAAGAAGCCAGAGAACAAGGTAGATATAAAGGAAAATTTCCTATTAAATTTTTCTCTTGTAATAAGATAGGTCATTTTGCATCAAGGTCTCCTAAAAGAGTTCCTAGGTTCAAACTTGATAAGCCTAGATTTCAAAAGAAATGTTATTATGCTGAAGAAGGTGTTACTGATGATGAATCTGATAAAGAAAATTGAAATGAAGATGGATGGGTATTCATTGCTATCAAGGAAAATGGTATGGTGTCCATTGAATCTTCTAGTGATAAGGAAACTGAGAAATCTCTTGCAGCCAAAATTGAAGAAAAGGATGAATGGGTGATTGATAATGGATGCTCACATCATATGAATAGTGACAAAATCAAGTTTATAAGCTTGGAAAAATATGACGGTGGTGTTGTAAGATTTGGAGATAACAATGCTAGTGTGATTTGTGGCAGGCACTATTTCTCTTGGTGGTAAATATAATACTAATGATGTCCTTTATGTTGAAGGATTGAAGCATAACCTATTGAGTGTTGGACAGATGGTAGACAACGGATACAATCTTTAGTTCAAAGATGGTAAGTGCAGGATACTGGGAAGTTCTAGAAATGTAATTGCTTCAAGTAAAAAGACAAGAGGTAATATTTTTCACCTGAGTGTTGCTAGTGAAAGTTGTTTAATTTCTCAATTTGATGTAAGTTGGTTATGGCATAGGAGGTTGTGTCATGTGAATTTTGATAACATTGTCAAAGTAAGCTCTACTCAAGCAGTTAGAGATCTTCCTAAGTTAGTGAAGCCTACTAACACTATATGCAAGGAATGTCAGATGGGAAAGAAGACTATAATTTCTTTTCAGAGAAAATAACATCATTCTAATGGAGTACTGGAGTTGGTGCATACTGATCTTGTGGTCCCTCCAAAATCAGAAGTCTAAAAGGAGAAAAGTACTTTATGTTGCTTATTGATGATTACTCTAGGATGATATGGGTTGCCTTCTTGAGAGAAAAAACATGAAGCATTGGAAAAGTTCAAAAGTTTCAAAGCTATGGCCGAGAATGAGACAGGATTGAAGATCAAGTGCTTAAGGTCAGATAGAGGTGGTGAATTCACTTCCTGGGAGTTCAATTCTTTCTATGAAGAACATGGAATCAAAAGACAGTTATCTACTCCCTAGACCCCTCAAAAGAACGGAGTTGTTGAGAGAAAGAACAAAACAATTCTAGATGTTGCTAGAACTATGATGTTGGAAGGTAATGTTCCTCATATCTATTGGAGATAAGTTGTAAGCATTTTTGTATATACTATTAATTGGGTAAATGTCAATGGTAATTCTGGTAACACTCTTTTTGAGTTGTGGTTTGGTTATAAGCCTACCGTTAAATATTTTAAAATATTTGGAAGTAGATGTTATATCAAGAGAGATGAAGATATTGGCAAGTTTGATGTTAGGAGTGATGAAGGAATATTTTTGGGTTACTCTACTAAGAGCAAGGCCTACCGGTGCTATAATAGAAGATTAAGGAAAATGGTTGAAAGTGCAAATGTCAGAGTTGATGAAGACACTGTTAGATCATCCAAATATTGTGGATATGATACAAATGACCGACATGATAGTACTGATAATGGAAAGAATTCTCAGACATAGAATCAAGTTCAAATTGTTCTGGTGACTCAATAAAATCAAGAAGGAGAAGCTAGTGGAAGCACAAAAGAAAGAACAAAAGAACCAAAAGTTTGAGAGAATCCTAAAGTTTTGAGGTATGTAAAGCTAAATCATTTTGAAAATTAGATTATAGGAGATAAGAACAAAGGTGTGCAGACTAGAAGAAGAATTGTAGAAGAGTATTTCCTGATTTCCAAGACTGAGCCCAACAATGTCAATGAAGCATGTAAAGATGAATATTGGATGGAAGCAATGAAGGAAGAACTAATGCAAATAGAGAAAAATGATACATGGATTCTTGTTCCCAGACCTCAGAATAAAAATGCAATTGGAACTAAATGGGTCTTTCAAAATAAGCTGAATGAACAAGGTGAAGTGGTTAAGAATAAAGTAAGACAGGTATGTAAAGGGTACTCACAGATGGAAGGTATTGATTTTGAAGAAACCTTTTCCCCCATTTCTATAATTGAAGCTATAATATTATTTCTTGCTTATGTTGCTTTTAAGAACTACAAAGTCTATCAAATGGATGTAAAGTCGACATTTCTAAATGGTGAGCTAGAAGAAGAAGTATATGTTGAGCAACATAATGGATTTCAACTGACTGATAAAGAAGATATGGTTTTCCAATTGAAGAAAGCACTGTATGGACTCAAACAAGCCCCTAGAGCCTGGTATGCTAGATTGGATAAATACTTGTTGAAGCTTGGATTCAATAAAGGTACTGCTGATAGTAATTTGTATTTCAAGATGGATCAGGATAAAGAGTTGATTATTGAAGTCTTTGTTGATGACATTATTTTTTAGGGTGATGATGACTTATGTATGAAGTTTGCTAATGAAATTAAAAGTGAATTTGAGATTTCAATGATTGGAGAGCTAAAATTCTTTTTAGGATTGCAAATTTCTCAGTTAGATGATGGAATCTTTATATCTCAGTCTAAATATGTAAGAGAATTACTAAAAAAAATTGGCATGGAAGACTCAAAACTAGTTGGTACACCCATGGTAATTGGATGCAAATTAACATAGAATGATGATTCTCCAAAAGAAAATCAAATAAGATACAGATCAATGATCGGTGGATTGCTCTATTTGACTCAGACCAGACCAGACATCATGAATGTTGTATGTATGGTTGCTAGATATCAAGTTGATCCAAAGGAATCCCATGTGACTGTTGTGAAGAGAATTTTTCAGATACTTGAAAGGGACAATTGACTTTGGTCTTTGGTATCCTAAAGATGATGGTCTTACTTTGAGCACCTTTACTGATGTTGATTGGGAAAGAGATGTGGATGATAGAAAAAGTACTAGTGGTGGTGCATTCTTCTTGGGGAAGACGTTGGTGTCTTGGTTAAGTAAAAACCATAATTCCATTTCCTTATCTACTACTGAGGCAGAATATATTGTTGTTGCAAACAATTGCACTCAAGTAATATGGATGAAGCAGATGCTGAGAGATATCAGAATTGAGTATAATGAGCCTGTTGCTATATTTTGTGATAATTCAAGTGCCTTAAAATTTTTGAAGAATCTGGTGTTGCACTCAAAGACAAAACATATATCTATCAAATATCACTTTTTGAGAGACAAAGTGAGTGATAAAGAAGTTAGACTAGAGTATGTACCTACAAAAGAATAGATTGCAGACATCTTTACTAATCCATTACCTAAGGATACTTTTGAGTATCTCATATGAAATTTATGGGTGATTTCCCCTCCTAATCTGAACTAAGATGCAATTATTTGCATCAATCCATGCACTAATAGTCATATCTTGTTCCGGATTGATATTGTGGTGGCTGCTACTCAAGGGGAGTAGACAGATGATTCAGATATGTGGTTCAAAGCTTGTGTACCTTTTCCATTAATGTCAAAGGGGGAGAAGAGTAATGTGAAAAGCCTTTGTAGAAGAAAGGGGGAGAAGAGTAATCAGAACTAAGGGGGAGAAGATGGAAGAGTAATGTAAGGAGGAGAAGAACAGTTTGAGAAGAGTTAGTTGTATTGATGGAATTTTTCACATCATGTGTTGCCATCAATGAAAAAGGGGGAGATTGTTGGATGTTGTGGTTGTGTTTCTGATATGTGGTTGTCATTGATGTCAACACTATTAGCATTGATGATTTTGAAGGTTGTATATGTCGAGGATATTGATAAAATTATAATAAATATATTGAAGGTTGTTTGTGAAGTTGTGAAGTGTTGTGAAGTTCGGCGTGGTGGAAAATTCAGTATGTTTCTATTCAGGTGTTACGCTTTAAAGGGCTTGTTGGTAAGCCTATCTAGTTCATACTCTAGAAGTTTCAGAGGTGCACATCAATATTTGTGCAAGTTATATGTTTTTGTGTTCCTACAGTTATTTTTTTACTGTAGTTGATGTTTCTAGAAGAAGAGAACATGATTCTAGTAATTTTAGTTGTTGTGTATGCTCGTGCATTGTTCGTTGGTGTTTTTGGATCATTCTTTATCCTTGTTGCACATTCGCGTTGATTGGTGTGATCATGATCGGAGATTTTTCTTTTGTGTGTTTGGGTTTTCATGTTCTTGGTCGATATGGTGGTTGTAGCATGTTGTGGATCCTTGTGGATTAATATTTTAATGTTTGGAATGTTTGAGGAAGTTATTTTAGGTCTTCATTATGTTGTGACTAACTTCAATTGGTGCACATTGAAATTTGTTCATGAATTAGGCCAACAAATTGTAATTCATTTATTCTTTTGTTTTTGGTCAACAGACTTGTTGATGTAATTCCATGTAGTGGATATATAAGAGCGATTGTTTCTTCATTTTGAAGTGTGTGTGGTGCTTGATGTGTATGTGAGAAGTGTGTGTGCGAAATGTGTGAATAAAGATCAATTCATTTGATTGCAGAGCAGAGTGTGAAGAAGATTGAGAAAAGTGTGAAGTATTTATGTGCCTAACCAGAACTGTCATCAGGCTTTTGAAGAAGTTAATTTCTCAATTCATACTCTTCAAATGGATTTAATCTGAATGTTTCTATAAGGTAGTGAGCCTTCCCATTTGAGCAGTGAGCTCTAGGCAGTGTGCCTGAATGTATGTGCATTCCTTATTCATTGTCATTATACATCTAACAGGGTATAATCTTGTGGACTAACATCCACTGTGGTTTTTCCCCTAACAGGGTTTCCACGTATAAAATCTTGATGTTCTTGTGTTTCTGATGTGTTATTGATTCAATCTTTCACTGTTAATTATCATATATGAGATTAAAGGTTAATAAGGATAAATAAGTGTTATTTTCTGTGACAACTGATTCACCCCCCCTCTCGGTTGTCTATTCTTGTTTTTCCAACACTATCTCACAATTTTTTAATTGATTTATCTTTTTGTTGTGTTTGGACTTACTTTTATAAACTTGCAATATACAATGCACTTTTATTCTTTATGAATTGAGACTAATAGTAATTTTTTTGATTGTATTGAGGCACAACTTCATTCATGATGGAAAAGGCAGACCCTATTGCTCATATCAGATGGTACATTGCATATAAAGGAGGAAATATTCTAGTTGGGTTATTGTTGACTGCATTGAAGGAGAGAGCTTCATATATGGGGCACGATCAACATTCTCCTTCTTGGATTCTACACGTTACAAATTTCTCTAGGAAGATTGCCCATTGTTGTAGAAGTTGTAAGAGATGAAAGGGGCATGTGCTCGCATTGAAGGGCTCCAAGCATTTGTTTCCATCATTGCAGAAGTTTTTAGGGGAATTTTCTTTCTTGTAGTCATTTCTATGCAATATTGTAACTCAAATTTTTAGTCTTGTGACTGAAAATAAAAATTATAATACTCTATTTCTAAGTTGTAACTAGAACACCTTTCTTTTATTAATAAATTTCACTGATTTTTCCTTCTCAATGGTTGTCATATTGTGTGCAATTGATGATTGATGTGTATTTATATGTTTTATGTTTAAATCCTCAAATATCAATCAATTAAAATGACTAAATATACTACTAATTGACATCAATTAATAATTAAATTGACTAAATATACTACCAATTGACAAAAATTAGTGAACAGTGAATAAATATGACTAAATATACTACCAATTGACATAAATTAGTGAATGGTAAATAAATATGACTAAATATATGACTTGTGAAATAAAAATGACTAAATATAATACCAAATTGATCAAAATGATGATTAAAATTAATGACTAAATACACTACTAATGGACAGAAATCAGAATAAAAATGAATAAATAAGTGACCAAATTACAGCAATCAATGACTAAATCAACAACTAAATATATCAATGAATAAAAAATGACTAAATAAGTGACCAGATTACAACAATCAATGACTAAATATACTACCAAATTGATCGATCAAAACAACCAATAAATGACTAAAAATGGTTTAGTCATCAATCTGGTCGCGTTATAAATTATTGGTAATAAACTACTAATGGTCACGTGACCATGTTCAATCATTTATAAGATATTTTTAGTAGTTTTTTCAGTCATATATTGTTGTTTATATACTAGTGGGAATGATAGTCCAAATGCACAGTCAAAAACCTACAAAATAGAAAGGACAATAGCAATCTTTCCCAACAATAGTGCCCATATTGAGGTCAATAGCGGCCAGATTTAGGATGATCATGGAAAAACAATAGCAAGGATCACATTCAAATTTTAATACAATAATGTCCTAGTCAGCAAAAGTGATTCTTGTAAAAGACATTAGTGACCTAGAACTGGTAACTGCTCAAAAAACTTAATCAAAACATTAGAGTTAAGGACCTAGGTCCCACCAGGTGTGCCAGAATGTGTAAGGGGAATATGGATCAGCAGATTTAGTAACAATGAATGAATTCAAATCAATTCAAAACAAGATAACAAGACTCACTTACCCCTGAAATGTAATTGTAAAGCTTAAGAATCCAAACAAGCAAGTTTAGCATAAACAAATGAAACACAATAAATTTAAAGACTACAATCATACCATCCCATGGTTGAGTGTATTCATGTTGAAGATGGATGTTGGATTGTTTGATTCAACATAAAGTATTTGTGATTATAAAAGCTTGATAACAACACTGATTTAGTATGCGAGTATATGTTTCTCAATTTGCTTCAATAGTCAATTTGACATGACCTTTCTACAAATTCTCCAGATGAAATTATGAGAAGGACAAAGGTTTTTTTTATAGATTTTTGTTTTTCAAATGAAAAATCAAGATGCAATAATGAAATATTAGGATCAACGGTTGAGGACTGTTTAGAGGAAATAGATTGATCAAGTAGCTCATTTGATTCATCCAATTAAGGGATTTAATTATATAATCAGTGGGATCGGATTGAATGATTAGTGGGATTGGAGAGATTAGATTGAGTGTTTAGTGGGATTAGAGTTGTGGTGACAGAAAATGTATCCCTTTACATTTTCTTATTTATTTGGGCCCTCTTAGTTAAATTGGACTTAATTTTGCCTAGATTTAGTGTTGTAAAATATATTTATTTACACTTTCACACTTATTTAGGGCTCCTTCGATTAATTGAGCTTAATTATGCCTTGATTTTCCCTTTAATTCATTTTCCAAGCCTATTTAATTATATTTTCTACAGGAGAAACCTGACATTCATTAATACCTTAACATAACACTTCACCTTGAACAATGTGTGTCCTAGGTTTAAGGACCTAGGACCCATTCTCCCATGGGTGAATGGGTCCTCCCTTGACCTTATGACCTAAAGTTAAATTATATTTTTGGCAAGATTTTAATGTCTCTAAGTGTATATTCAGATGTTGTTTTGTGATATTTGAATTTCGGTAAATTGAGGATACATACCTATAAATATAAGGTTATTTCACTAAGTTTCATCTAAACAATATAAGAATTTTTGTGTGACTTCATAAGATAAATTCAAGAGAATTTTGGAGAACTTCAAAGACATTCAAAGGATTATTTATCAAGTTTTATTGCAGCAATCAAGATCCTGATAAGTAGGAGGTTTCTTCCACAACGTGTCAAATTATGATATTGCTATCAGGATTCAACCGTGTAGTTTTCGAGTCAAACTCATTGACCCATGATTCATGAGTAGTGGTTCACAAGAACCGATCTCTCATGATAATGAATGGTCCACTTAGCAATCATTGCATCTAGATGATGCTCACAGAGGTGAAGCATTGGTCCATCCCGAGAGGTCACCCATCCCAGTACTGCTCCAGCTCAAGCACACTTAACCACGGAGTTTCCCCCAAGGTTAAGCCCACTTAGATTGCTACCCCATTTGCAAAACCTTCAGCAAGTTTTATTCCTTATGAACCATTCATTATAGAGCCCCTTTAGCTCATCAATTGATAAGTAGGAGGTTTCTTCCACAGCGTGTCAAATTATGATATTGCTATCAGGATTCAACCATGTAGTTTTTGAGTCAAACTCATTGACCCATGATTCATGAGTAGTGGTTCATAAGAACCCATCTCTCATGATAATGAATGGTCCACTTAGCACTCATTGCATTTAGGTGATGCTCACAGAGGTGAAGTATTGGTCCGTCCCAGGAGGTCACCCATCCTAGTACTGCTCCAACTCAAGCGCACTTAACCATGGAGTTTCCCCCAAGGTTAAGCCTCCATTGTAAAAAGCTTCAAAATTAGTAGTAATGGTGATCACTAAATGCAAGGGTTTGTTCAATGTGCTTCAATAGTCAGTTTGACATGACCTCTCCATAAATTCTCCAAATTATTTGATATGTTTTTGAGAAGGAAGAAGGTTGTTTTATAGATTTTCAAATGAATGATGAATGATGAGGATTCAACAATGAAAGATCAAGATTAACAGTTGAGAATTGTTGAGATAAAATAGATTAAAGAGTTAACTAACTGTAATTGGCTACAGGATTTCGATTAACTGGTTGCAAGAGATATTGATTGAAGAGTTAGCTATGTTGATTGATCAAAAGAGAGGTTAGTCAATCTCAGTTGACTGGGAGAGAGTGGGAGTTAAGAGAATTAATTGAATAGTTAACTAAATAGATTTTTTAGACAACTAACATTGGTTACTTGGTCAACTAGAAGAAAGTGGTCATTAATTTTGAGGGAATAATGCATGAGGGGATAATTAATTAATTAATTGTTGGAGGAACGTGTAAGATAAGATTTAATTAATAATAATAAAATATTTATTAGTGGATGATGTCTCAAATAAGTTAAGATATTTTGAAAGGAATCAGGATAATTAAATAATTAAAGATAATCGTTTAATTTAGAGATGTGTGCATGAATAATTAAATAATTAAAGATAATTATTTAACTATAGAAGAAAAGCTAATGAATAATTAAATAATTAAAAAAATTATTCAATTATAGAAGAAGAGTGAATGATAAATAATTAAAGATATAATTAAATAAATAGGATTTATTTAACTAATCAAGAAGATTAAAGAATCAAGATATAATTAAATAAATAGGATTTATTTATTTAATCAAGAAGATTAATTGAATTAAGATATAATTAAATAAATAAGATTTATTTATCTAATCAATAAGATTAATTGAAATGAATTAATTAAATAACATAAAGTTATTTAATTAATAGTGGAAATATGATTTTAGATAATAATTAAATAATTGAACATTATTTAGTCACTAGGGAAAGATGACTATTAGTGTTAAAATGCTAGTTCATACGCTAAGACAATTTTAGGTATCTACAAACACTAACAATAAATTTTCCAGCATTCCCCCCTTATGTGAACATGGTAAAAACTCACACTTTCAATTGCAATATGCCCAACTCTTGTGGCTCATGAACTTGATTCAACGAAAGGCACCTCTCATCAACCTTTCATGGTTTTCATACAGGTTTACCACAAACCTAGACATGAACATGACCACACCCATTTGTTCACCTCATATGGTTTTCAGGATTACCACTAACCTTTTCAAGATCCATGAACTGCATTACACTAGTGATTTTGTTCATTACAATATTTTACACTAGGAGATTAGATAAGGAAATAACATACACATGACTAAAAATAGCAACTATTGTTGATTATGCCACTCAATCTCCAACAACATTAAGAAAATTTTCAGTACCACTAGAGATGAAATATTGATGTTATATCCCCTCGTGATGTTAAATTTCCTATTATTAGAAACATAGAAAATATAAGCATACATCATAAAAAAAAATGCCACCAAAGCTAATAAGCAGCTCTGTCATTGGTGACTAACGAGAAGACACTGAGTGTCCTCCTTCCTCCTTTACCTCCTACCTCCAAGCTTGAATTTATCTAAAACACATATTCTTCATCACTATGACATGATAGCTCTTCATCAACTAGTAGATCATGTGCCCTCTTCTTATAATTCAAAATTATATGTCCTATTTCATTACAATAGAAGCATTTGATTTTTCCTTTTGAAGGAATATACTTGGATTTGTATTTGCCTTTTCTTGCTTTGTTTTGTATATATAAGACTTCTTCAGATTCTGAGTCTTCATTATTGTCAAGTAGAGTAGAGATTACTCCTTCAAGGCTAATGTTTACCTTGCTTAATGTGAACACCATACTAGGCATATGCTTAGGAAAACTATTCAAAAGTATTAATTTTGGAATCATCATCTTTTACTTTTTCATTAATGTCAATTAGTTGATCTAGGAGAGAGTGAAACTTACTTATATGATTTACCATTTTTGTTGGGAATATGATGCCATTTAACTGCATTCTTAACATATTTCATGTATCTCCTAAGTCCTTGGAATGGGTTTCACAACTCTAGGATTAGGAAGAGATTAAATTGGAATGAAATAAACATTTAATTTGGCATTTGTAGTTATTCCTAAATATTAGGAGCATGTGGGGACGCCTTGGGAGAGCTCCTACAAAATAGTAGCACATGGGCACTCACATGGGAGGTGGGATCCACCTTGGTTCAATTAACTAGTTGGTGAATTGAGTACACTTCATAAATGCATCTTAGGTTCCTACAAAATAGAGATTTTGATTTATGCATGTTAAGTACCTATAAAATAGGGATTGATGTTTCAGTTTAGTTCAGTTCAGTTATGTTTCAGTTATCTTCAATTGCATGTTAGTTATTCTTAGTTGACTTGAGTTGCATGGATAGATAATAGGTTGATACATTCAGTTAAAAACTAGAGGATCATGCATGCATATTGTTTTGCATAAATTGGTGACAAATGTGTTTCAGTTAACAAAGATTAACTTGGGACCACCTTGGGTGCCCAAGTTGGCATCTTTGAGTTACAACTATTGCATGGAAAAGATATTTATAATGTTCAGTTAAGTGGAACCCAGTTTGGGCGCCTACTTTGCGGATGATCTTGTAGAAGATATTTTTGACAACTACAAGGTTAACACTTCAGTGTTGGGTGCCAACTTTGAGGGAGACTCTTGTTTGACTTTGTCATGCATGTTTGAACTCAACTTGGCAACCCTAGGCATAGATTTTCTCAAGAGGCTTTGTGATATTATATATGTTAACTCTTATGAGTTTGTAAGCAAGAATATTGTCTATTATTGCAACAATTCTATGAGAGAATTTTGTGAGAAAATATTGCAGGTTGTGAAGAAGATTTCTTGAAGAACAAGGAAGCATATCAAGGAGAATTGAATCAGTGTTATTGTAACTTATTCAAAGGTTAAATAATACAAGAAAGACCAATTCTGGTGGAGTTTTTTTCTCGAAAGGGTATCTCCATGTACATGTTGTGTCCTTTCTATTATATCTTATATTTCTTCTATCAATCTTTTCTCTACTTTTTACAACATTAAAATTGATCTAATTCAAGATTAGTCATACACAAGAGATTGTGACAAAGAATACTAAAATTGAATCTACAGTTACACAGGATTTAAAAATTTAAAGCTACTTTTTTACTACAATTTTACCTTCATTTTCAACATTTGGTATCAGAGCTAGAGGTTGGGTAGAGTTTGGGATGCCTTTCTCTTAAAATTTTGAATTTTTTTTGGCTATAGTGGGAGCTTTTAATATTGTGTCAATTTCTGATTTGAAAAATTAGTGTGTTGCAATGGGTTCTACTTCTTGTTTAGATATTGAAAGGTTCAATGGATCTGGGTATGAGATGTGGAAACTAAAAATGGAAGATCTCCTTGAAGAGAGAGATCAATGGTCAGTTGTAGGTAATAAGACAAAGACACCTACATCGATGTCAGATGAGGATTGGAATAAGCTTGATAAGAAGGTAAGAGGAACCATAAGATTATGTCTTGTTGATGTTGTTCTCCTAAATGTTTCAGATGAAAAGACTGCATTTGATTTGTGGAAGAGGATAGGTGATATTTATCAAACTAAAAGCCTTACTAATAAGTTGTATCTGAAAAGACAGTTATATTATTTAAATATGAAAGATGGTGATTCTATTGCACATTAGTTAAATGCTTTTAATTTGATTCTAAGTCAGTTAGCATTTTTATATGTAAATCTAGAAGATGAAGATAAATGCATTTTGTTATTTTGTTCTTTACAAAAATCTTGGGAAAATCTAATTGTTGCTATCAGTGGTAGTGGTGCAGATCCGAAGATGGACAATATAATTCCTACTCTCCTATCAAAGGAGATGAGTAGGAAGTATAAAATAGGCTCCCAAGATGCCTTGTTTGTAAGAGGTAGGCCTAAGGAAAAGGAATCTAAGACAGATGAGAAAGGAAAGGGTAATTCTAAAGGATGGTCTAAAACCCTTGGTAAGATTAAAGTAAAGTGTTGGAACTGTGGGAAACCAGGACACATAAAGAAGGATTGTAAGAGCAAGAAAAAGAGTTTTGATGCTTCTACTGAGAAATCCTCAAATGATGGTAATTATGCATTGATTATTTCATATAAAAATGTTAGTGATGACTCTTGGCTTATTGATTTAGGTTGCTCCTATCATATGACTCCTAACAAGGAGTGGTTCTCAAAGTATACAGAATATAATGGAGGCAATGTCTTCTATGGAGATAATAGCACAACAAAGATTGTGGGAAAAGGAGAGGTAAAGTTGTGTTTCAGTGATGGTATGTTTAATACCCTTAATGATTTTTTACATATTCTAGGACTTTCTAGAAATCTACTTTCTATATCTAAGTTCAATGATTTTGTAATGCATGTGACATTTGATAAAAGTGGTTGCAGATTGGTGAAAGGGAATATGGTGGTTGCTAAAGGATCTCAGATTGGGACTTTGTTTAAGCTAAATACCTCCAATTTGAATAAATTATCCAATGTAACTGAAGCTAAAAATACATGTATGTTGTGGCACCATAGATTGGGCCACATAGGTGAAAAAGGTCTTAGGACCATTCTTAATAAGAAATTGGTTGATGGTATTCCTGATTATAATATTGGCAAAAATGATTTTTGTGAACATTGTGTGTTTGGAAATAAATCTAGATCTTCATTTCCTAAAGGAACAAATAAAGCTAAAAGATTATTAGAGATTATTCACTTAGATGTTTTGGGTCCTGTGGATATTGACTCTATTGGAAAATCTAGATATTATGTCACTTTTATTGATGATGTCTCAAGATACACTTGGATCTATTTTATGCATAACAAATTTGATGTGTTTAATAATTCTAAAGAATTTAAGTCTTTAGTTGAGAAACAATCAGATCATAAGATAAAAGTGTTGAGATCAGATAATGGTGGTGAATATTGTTCTACGAATTTTGATGATTATTGTAAACATGCGGTAATTGTGAGACATAAAACTACTCCATATACACCACAACAAAATAGAGTAGCTAAGAGGATGAGTCGAACCTTAATGGAAAGAGTTAGGATCATGTTAATTAGTGCTAAGCTAGATCGGTGCCTTTGGGCTGAGGTTGTATGCACTTCTTTTTATTTAATAAATAGATCTCCTAGTTCATCTATTGAAGATAAAACCCCTTATGAAATGTGGTTAGGTAGGAAGCCTAGTGTTGCACATTTAAGGATCTTTGGTTGTGAGGATTTTGTTCATGTGCCTAAAGAAAAGTGATCTAAGCTGGATCCAAAAGCACAGAAATGCATATTCATAGGTTATGCTGAAAATGGAAAAAGGTTACAAACTTTGGAATCCTCTAACCCGAAAAATTACTTTGTCAAGAGATGTGATTTTCAGGGAATTTAGATCTTATTCAAGACAAGAATAACCAAAGGAAAAGGATACTTCTCAAATGGTGCATTTTGAGGAAAATACTAAGAAGCAAGAAGATGCACATGTTGAAGAACAATTGGATGGATTGGATGAGGAGAGTTCACAGAGTTTTGAGATAGATGCTCATGAAGAGCATATTGAGGAAGAGGTAGAAACCCCATTGAGAAGATCCACAAGACAATGAAATCTTATTGACGGGTATAGCCCACCTGATTTCCGTTGTATATTTGCTTTGTTGAGTACTAATGATGAACCTAGATATTACAAGGAAGCTATGCCTTCGTATCAGAACAAGATTTGGACACAAGCTATGCATGAGGAAATGATTTCTTTGGATACTTGTGACACATGGTATCTTGAGAATTTTCCCAAAGGAAGAAATACCATTGGTTGTAAATGGATCTTTAAAAATAAAATTGGAGCAGATGGTAATCTCAGAAGGTACAAGGCTAGATTAGTAGACAAGGGCTACTCCCAGAGAGAGGGAGTTGACTTTAATGAAATATTCTCTCCTATTGTTAAACTAACTTCTATTAGATTCCTTTTATCTATTTTTGATGCTTTTGATTTTGAGATAGAGCAAATGGATGTGAAAACTGCTTTCTTGCATGGGGATCTTGATGAGGAGATTTATATGAAGAAACCTGATGGTTTTGTTGTAAAAGGAAAAGAAGAATTGGTTTGCAGGTTAAAGAGACATTTATATGGATTGAAATAGTCAAAGAGAATGTGGTACCAAAAGTTTGATGTTTTTGCATTAAAAATTGGTTATGTTAGGAGTGAGGAAGATCATTGTGTTTACATAAAAATAATTGATGATCAGCTTTTAATTATTATCAAAGAATTGAAAAAACAACTCTCTAACACATTTGAGATGAAAGATCTAGGGGCTAAAAAATATATCCTTGATATGGAGATCAGCAAAGCTAGAGGTAACAAAAATCTTTGCTTAAAATTTAAAGCAATTATGTTGATACTATTTTGAAACGGTTTAACATGCATGATAGTAAACCAATTAATATTCCTTTACCAATTGGCACAAAGTTAAGTTTAGACACAAGTCCTAAATCTGATTTTGATTATGAGGAAATGTCTGAGATTCCTTATGCTAGTGCAGTTGGTAGTTTAATGTGTGCAATGGTTTGTACAAGACCAGATATAGCCCAAGCAGTGGGAGTTCTAAGTAGGTTTATGTCTAACCCTGGTAAAGAACATTGGACTTATGTTAAGAGGGTGTTTATATATTTACAAGGTACTTTTGATTACTATTTGGTTTATCATGGTGCTAATGATATTGATATTATGCATAGATCATTAGACATACAGGGTTTTGTTGATTCAGATTGGGCAGGAGACTTGGATTGTCAGAGGTCAACAAGTGGTTATGTGTTTACTTTGTTTGGAGTTGTGGTTAGTTGGATGAGTAAGAAGCATCCCACGGTTGCTTTTTCCACCATAGAAGTAGAGTACAATGTTGTTATGCATGCCTCCAAAGAGGCAGTTTGGTTACAGAGACTTGGGAAAGGTATCAATTTTAATTGCAAGCAAATTAAACTTGAATGTGATAGTCAGAGTGCTATTTGTTTAGCCAAAAATCCTATGTATCATGCTCGTACTAAGGATGTTGATGTGCAGTATCACTTTGTGTGAGAAATGATTGAGAGTGGGAAGTTATTGATTGAGAAAGTTGACACTTTGGTCAATGTTGCAAATTATCTTATGAAATCGGTTCCTATAGAAAAGTTCTCTTAGTGCAGGAAGACCATTGGCCTTAAGTCCTGTACTTGATTTATATTAAATGATTCCTTGTTTAGAATAATTGCAATGATAATTTAAAGTGGGAGAATTTTAGGAATAGGATTCCATTTAATTGCATTCTTAACATATTTCATGTATCTCCTAAGTCCTTGGAATGGGTTTCACAACTCTAGGATTAGGAAGAGATTAATTTGGAATGAAATAAACATTTAATTTGACATTTTTAGTTATTCCTAAACATTAGGATCATGTGGGGATGCCTTGGGAGAGCTCCTACAAAATAGGAGCACATGGGTGCCCACATGGGAGGTGGGATCCACCTTGGTTCAGTTAACTAGTTGGTGAATTGAGTACACATCATAAATGCATCTCAGGTTCCTACAAAATAAGGATTTTGATTCATGCATGTTGAGTACCTATAAAATAGGGATTGATGTTCTAGTTCAGTTCAGTTATGTTATGTTATGGTTCAGTTATCTTTAGTTGCATGTTAGTTAATCAGTGTTATTGTAACTTATGCAAAGGTTAAATAATACAAGCAAGACCAATTCTGGTGGAGTTTTTTCCCGAAATGGTTTCTCCATGTACATGTTGTGTCCTTTCTATTTTGTCTTATATTTCTTCTATAAATCTTCTGTCTACTTTCTACAACATTAAAATTGATCTAAGTCAAGATTAATCATACACAAGACATTATGACAAAGAATACTAAATTTGAATCTACAGTTACACATGATTTACAAATTTAAAGCTACTTTTTTACTACAATTTTACCTTCATTTTCAACAATTTTTATATGTTTATCCATCTTCAATCTATATAATCTTTGCTTCAATGTCATCTTGGCACTTTCTACTTCAAATCCAAAGAGCTTCTTTAATAACTACAAATTTCTTTTGTTGACTTTGTGAAATCCACATGATGTAAGTATTCCTTTGACAAACCACAAACAACGGTTCCCAAAGCTTTTTGATTTTTGATATTCCATTTATCAAGTTCATATGCATCAGTTGGTATGACTGAGTTATCCCAAAAATCTTTTTCTATCAGATGTAACTGAATCTATATTTTCCATGTATGAAAATATTTACCATCGAATTTCTCGATGAAACTTAATTTATTCATCACTAACCTTCAATCAAAAAAAAAAATCAAAGGTTTCGGGTTCCACTGATAATGCACCTTGATTGTAACACTTTTTGCAATGACACACTTACTACTACTTATGAGCTAACTCGGATATTGACAAACTTAGACCAGCTTAATAATAATAAAACAATTAAACTTCAACATAAAACAAAATTCATTTTTCATGAATTTAATATAATTTTACTATTCGTAGAAGCTTGAATAAAATACTCACAGGTGAAAATTGATCACTTTTTCCCAATTGATCAAATACATGTAGATATGAAGTCAAAATGATCATTCAACAACTACTAAAATTCCTCTTTTCTTCTACTCACAGCTTTTTCATTTCATAATATTTTTTAAAATGACATAGGGGTTTTCTTCTACTATTATTCAGATTTCCAATGCATTTTGAATCATAAAATTTTGTTAATTTTTGAAATGAAAAAGATATGCCAATTTTTTTTTGAGACTGTTTCACACCTTTTTTAGACACCTTTGTTCTTCTTTGATTGGGAAATCTCATGCCCCCCTACTGCTACTTCTTAATTAATCAAATGTTCCACACTAAAATCTCTAAGCACTCCAACAATTCCAATTATTTTCTTTGACATAGGATGTACTCACATTTTAGCTCACTGAGGATTTTGGAAATGCTCTGATACTATATTATTTTTAAAGCAGTGCACCAAAATAATATTGTTTGTATTCTCAATTCATATGATATGGATTACAAACATATATATAGGAATTTTCATATCCTATATCAAAGGAGTGTTGTTATTCCTCCTATAACAACTCCCTTTACATAGGTGAGTTGTTCTAACAACCCATAAACAAATAAATAAACCACAACAAATAATTACATTCACATACCTGAGTTGTGTTAAAAACTCACATTATTAACCTATGTGAACACTAAAAAGGAAATTTCCAACAATTGGATCTTATTCATTCTGATGTGTTTCTGTAGATATTCTTTTAATTGAAAAATCCACATATTATGTCTAATTTATTGATGATTATAGTAGAAGGACATGGGTATATTTTATAAAGAGTAAATCTAAAGTTTTTAGTCGATTTAAAGAATTTAAAGCAATGATTGAGTTGCAGACTGAAAAGAAAATAATTTTTTTTAGAATTGATAATGGCAATGATTTTTTCTATAATGATTTTGATAGACTCTACAAAAATTGTGGTATTCATAGAAAAAAGAAAACTCCATATTCTCCACAACATAATGGAGTTGCAGAAAGAATGAATGGGACATTGATGGAGAAGGCTAGGAGTATGTTGAGTGGTGCTAGTCTAGAACAAAGGTTTTGGGCTGAAATTGTTGCCACTACTTGTTACATGATTAACAGGTCTCCTACATCAGATCTTGTTGATAAGATTCCTATAGAGGCATGGTCGAGTCACAATCTTTCATTAATACATAATAGAGTTTTTGGTTCTGAGGCATATGCACATGTGCCAAAGGAGAAGTGAACAAAGTTGGAGAACAAGGCTATAAAATGTATCTTCATCAAATATAGTTATGGTGTGAAAGGATACAAGCTTTAGGATATTGTTGCACATAAGGTAATATATAGTAGAAGTGTTATTTATAGAGAAACTAAGCCTTCTTCTATTACATTGTAGCCAAAACAAAGTAAATAGGAAGATGTGATTCAACTTCCTTCTACACTTGAGAAAGTTGAATCGAGGCCCATGAATAGAAAAGAAGTTGAGGAGAGCTCATCTAACTCTGAATATTTAGAAGAGGGGGAAGAACCTCTAACTCAGCTTGTTCGTAGGTCTACAAGGCATAGATAACCACCTGAAAGGTATTCACTTGATGATTGGAGATGTAATTTTCTTTGAATACTAACATGGATGAACTCAAATCAATAGAAGAGGCATTAGATATGAATGATTAATAATCTTGGAAGATTTTTATGGATGAAGAAATGGCATCTTTGAAATAAAATGATACATGGGATCTTATATCATTGCCTAAAGGACAAAAACCTCTTGGTTGCAAATGGGTTTTCAATAAAATGATTGGTTCAGATGGAGGTATTGAGAAGTAAAAAGAAAGGTTCGTTGCAAAAGATTGCTCTCAAGTTGAGGGTGTTTATTATGGTGAGATATCTTCTCATGTTACAAAAATGACATCTATTAGATTTTTTCTTTTCTTTACTATTGCTTATGATTTAGAGGTTGAGAAAATGGATGTGAAAACTGCTTTCCTTCATGGTGATTTGGAGGAGGATATTTATATGACACAACCAAAGCACTATGTGGTGAAAGGTAAAAGAAAATTTTTTTACAAATTGAATAAATCTTTGTATGGCCTAAAATAGAGTTCTAGGATGTTGTATCAAAAATTTGATACATATGTGTTTAATTTGGGATTTGATCATTCTAAATTAGATCATTGTGTTTATTATAAAAATAATGGTGATTTTTTCTTGCTTATTGCATTATATGTTGATGATATTTATTTATTAGTAGAGGGAAAGGTATGATTTCAAAACTGAAATCTCAACTTGTTGCTGAATTTGAAGTGAAAGATCTTGGTGCAACTAGACACATTCTTAGGATGGAAATTAAAAGAGATAAAGTGAACAGAAAGCTATGGCTTGGCCAAAGTAAGGATATCAATTAAATTTTGTAGAGGTTTGATATGTAATATTGTAGACCATTGTGTGTTCCTATTTCAGCTAGAACAAATTTATCTATTTCAAATTGTCCAACATCCCCATCAAAGATGGAAGACATGAGAAAAGTGCCTTACCAGAGTGTAGTTGAAATTTTGATGTATGTTATGGTTTGTACTAGACTAGACATTACCCAAGAAGTGGAAGTTCTTTCCAAATATGTGTCCAATCTTGGTAGAGTTCATTTGAATGTAGTTAAAAGAGTATTAAAAATATTTATGTGGTACCTCAGAGTATTCCTTGTGTTATCATAGTAATATGACTGAAGATGAGATTTCTCTTGATATTCATGGTTATGTGGATTCAGAATGGGCAGTTGATGTTGTAGACTGAAAAGAAAATAATTTTTTTTAGAATTGATAATGGCGGTGATTTTTTATTTAATGATTTTGATGGATTCTAGAAAAATTGTGGTATTCATAGATAAAAGACAACTCCATATTCTCCACAGCAAAATGGAGTTGCAAAAAGAATGAATAGAACATTGATGGAGAATTCTACGAGTATGTTGAGTGGTGTTGGTCTAGAACAAAGGTTTTGGGCTGAAATTGTTGCCACAACTTGTTACATGATTAACAGGTCTCCTACATCAGATCTTGTTGATAAGATGCCTATAGAGTCATGGTCGGGTCACAAGCCTTCATTAAGACATCTTAGAGTTTTTGGTTGTGAGGCATATGCACATGTGCCAAAGGAGAAGTGAAGAAATTTTGAGAACAAGGATGTAAAATGTATCCTGATCAAATACGGTTATGGTGTGAAAGGATACAAGCTTTGGGATCATGTTTCACATAAGGTAATATATAGTAGAGGTGTTATTTATAGAGAAACTAAGCCTTCTTCTATTACATTGCAGCCAGAACAAAGTAAATAGGAAGATGTGATTCAACTTCATTCTACACCTAAGAAAGTTGAATCAAGGCCCATGGATAGAAAAGAAGTTGAGGAGAGATCATCTAACTCTAAATATCTAGAAGAGGAGGAAGAACCTCTAACTCATCTTGTTCGTAGGTCTACAAGGCATAGACAACCACCTAAAAGGTATTCACTTGATGATTGGAGATGTACTTTTATTTGAATACTAACATGGATGAACTCAGATCAGTAGAAGAGGCATTAGATATGAATGATACATAATCTTGGAAGATTGTTATGGATGAAGAAATGGCATCTTTGAAAGAAAATGATACATGGGATCTTATACCATTTCCTAAAGGACGAAAGTTTGTTTGTTGCAAATGGGTGTTCAATAAAATGATTGGTTTAGATGAAGGTATTGAGAAGTAAAAATCAAGGTTGGTTGCAAAATATTACTCTCAAGTTGAGGGTGTTGATTATGGTGAGATATTTTCTCCTATTTCAAAAATGTCATATATTAGATTTTTACTTTCCATTACTATTGCTTATTATTTAGAGGTTGAGAAAATAGATATGAAAACGGATTTCCTTCATGGTCATTTGGAGGAGGATATTTATATGACACAACCAGAGCACTATGTGGTGAAAGGTAAAAGTAAATTGGTTTGCAAATTGAAGAAATATTTGTATGGCCTAAAATAGAGTCTTAGGGTGTTGTACCAAAAAATTGATACATATGTGTTGATTTTTGGATTTGATTGTTCTAAATCAAATCATTGTGTTTATTATAAAACTAATGGTGATTTTTTATTGCTTATTGCCTTATATGTTGATGATATGTTATTTATTGGTAAAGGGAAAGGTATGATTTCAAAACTGAAATCTCAACTTGTTGAATTTGAAGTGAAAGATCTTGGTGCAACTAGACACATTCTCGGGATGGAAATTAAAAGAGATAAAGTGAACAGAAAGCTATGGCTTGGCCAAAGTAAGTATATCAATTAAATTTTATAGAGGTTTTATTTTTAGGATTGTAGACCATTGTGTGTTCATATTTCAGGTGGAACAAAGTTATTTATTTCAAATTGTCCAACATCCCCATCAAATATGGAAGACATGAGAAAAGTTCCTTACTAGAGTGTAGTTGGAATTTTGATGTATGCTATGATTTTTACTAGACCAAACATTACCCAAGCAATGGGAGTTCTTTCCAAATATGTTTCTAATCTTGGTAGAGTTCATTGGGATGTAGTTAAAAGAGTATTCAAAATATTTGTGTGGTACCTCAGAGTATTCCTTGTTTTATCATAGTAATATGATTGAAGATGAGATTTCTCTTGATGTTCATGGTTATGTGGATTTAGAATGGGTAGGTGATGTTGATAGAAGATGATCCACCAGTTCTTATGTGTTTACTTTATTTGGTGGTGCAATTAGTTGGATGAGTAAGTGACATGTTGTGGTTGCTTTGTCCACTCCTGAATCTTAGTATATGGCAACTACTCATGCTTGTAAAGAAGCCATTTGGATTAAGAGATTGTGTTTAGATATTGGAATAAAACAAGGTGTAGTGACAATATATTGTGACATTCAGAGTGTGATATGTCTAGCTAAGAACCTGACATTTCATGCTAGGATCAAGCACATTAATGTACAGTATCATTTTGTTAGACATATGGTCGAAGATGGCAGGGTGAAGCTGGTTAAGGTAGAGACTTTGATAAATTTTGTTGATTCTTTAATTAATCTTGTGAGCACAGAGAATTTTAGATGGTATTCAAATACTATGGGCATTTCAACCCCTAGCAATTAAGAGATGATGGTTATACACCCTCTCGTTGCTTTTGCAAGGTGTTCGACAAGTGGGATATTTTTTGGGAAAATGTCTCAACCTTACAATTACATAAGGTATTGTTGATATGTCAGCGACTGGGGGCATGGGGGGTACCCCATGTGAGGGGTCTAGGGTGATCATCCCCTTGATAGGGGGTCTAGAGGTCTTGTGCCCTAATGGGGGCTCGG
This sequence comes from Sequoiadendron giganteum, assembly GCA_007115665.2. Lineage (NCBI taxonomy): Eukaryota > Viridiplantae > Streptophyta > Pinopsida > Cupressales > Cupressaceae > Sequoiadendron > Sequoiadendron giganteum. The sequence continues at coordinate 368,635,017 of CM021109.1, read as the reverse complement.
GAGTAGCATCCTTGAAAGGAAGGTTTTTTTTATATTTTATTTTATAAAATTGGACCATTCATCATTAGGTCTTAGATCTGATGGCTGAAATATTATTAGCTTTACCTACCCTAGAAGAAAACCCTGTTTTATGAGGGTGTTGTATTATGGTTGTGTATTATTATGTATTCTAAGAGTTTGAGAGTGGTCATATTGCTTCTAGATCTCTGGTTGGTGATACTCCTATGAGAAGCTTTCTCTACAAGTATATTATAATCTTCATGATTTCTGAATAATATATGAGGTTGATTTTGAAGTTTGGGGTTTTTCTCTCAAAAGGGTTTTCCCCACGTAAATTATCATGTTGTGGTATGCATTATATTTATATTTATTTTTGTTTAAGTTTATGTAACTATTAAATATTTTTTGTAAGTATTGCTTCTGGATTTGATTGTGTTGAAGTTTTTTTCATCAATGTTTTGGATCATACTATGTGATCCATCATCAAGATGATTGTGTTAAATATTTGTAAAGTTTTGCATTATCCTCCTCTCAAGATTAGTGTAGGAAGTTGTTATGCTACCTTAGCTTCCTTAAAAGTAGTATCGAAGCCTAATCACCTTTGGTTTTAGTTGTGAGTTTTTGGGTTTTTTGAACTAATCCAAATTTGAGTGGGAGCTTGTGTAGAAGATACTTTGTGATCTTGTTCCATGAATTTCTAGATGGTAAGTTCATTAGAGAGAATAGAGGTGGATAAATTATTTAAAAATAATTTTGAAATGTGGAAGCTGAAGATGGAAGATATGTTGATAGATCGAGACTTATGGGATGTTGTTGATGAGAAAGTTTCAAGGCTTGCAGATACTACTTTGGCTGCTCAATATGATGTTATGGATGGTAAAGCCAAGGGTCTAATTAGATTGTGCTTGACATGCTATGTTTTAATCAGTTTCCATGAAGAGACCTCTATATAGAAACTTTAAAAGAAGCTTGTTCAGATGTATCAAGCCAAATCTTTAGTGAACAATATTTTCTTGAGGAAGAAATTATACTCCTTGAGAATGGAAGAGGGTGGACAAATTATAGACCACCTAGAACCATTTAATCTGTTGGTGGCTCAATTGGAATTATTTGGTGCTAAAATGGATGAGGAGGAGAAATGTTAGACCTTTCTTTGTTATTTTCCTGATTTGTGGGATTCTCTTGCTATTGTTATTGGGAGTACCCCTATTATATTGAAGATTGAAGATGTGTTGGGTTCTTTTCTTTCTAAAGAGATAAGGAGGAAGATATCCATTAGTGACAAGAGGCCCTAAATTTTGTGGAAGACCTAAGGAAAAGGAAAGAAGAATGGTATGTGTGATAAATCCACATCTAAGGGGAGATCCAAATCTCCTAGAAAGTCTAAATTTTTTTATTGGAACTATAGTAAACCTGGACATATTCATAAAGAATGCAAAGAAGAGAAGAAGAAGAAAAAGAAGAGATTTGATTCTCATTTTGAGCCTAAGAAGGAAGATCTTGATGCATTCATTGTAGCTTTGGCAACTCATGTAGGTAATGATGCATGGTTAATTGACTCAAGTGCATCTTTCCATATGACCTTTAATAGGGATTATTATTTTGAATTAAAGAATTTGATGGAGGTAAGGTGTACTTGGGTGATCTGATTCTTATTTATATATTGTTAACCATGGTAAAGTTAAAATTAGGTTTTCTAATGGTAGAATAAAAAGGATTAATGGTGTGTTGCATGTCCCTAGATTAGCACAAAATATGTTATTTGTGAGTAAACTAGTAGGTGTAGGTGTGCAAGTAGTATTTTTTTATGTAGGAAGTGTTAGCAAATGAATTAGCTCATGATAAATATGCTCAAAATAAATGACTCTCAGCCCAAAATAGCGCTAGTATGAATCCTCTAACAGCTCTGAAAAGACCACAATTGCATTTGTGGCTTCTCTTTCAATTTTGTCAAGGTACAACTCCCTTACAATATTTTCAATGAATTAATTTAAACTAAAGAACACTAGTATGCTTTTAACCATAAAGTAGGAAAGGTAACCAACACCAGTTCATAAAATTGACACTAACATAAGAGGGCAAAATGATAGTCCAACACTACGTACAAATAATAAACAGGTTTCAGCTGGGTCTAAATGTCAATCTGGGGATCATGATCTTGCGAGAGGTGTCGTGGTTTTTTTTCGAAGGGATGAAGATAGTGAGTTGAGTGGAGATGAAATGTAGCCTATAAAAATAAAACTACAATAAAGAAAAATAATTCCAATGACAGAAACTGTCACTTCCTCACGATAGTATGACAGTAATCTGTGACAACAGTTTATTCCAGAATATAAATCCATTGTAATGATAAATCATTTTAATCGCAATTATATAATATTAATCAATGTATAATAACAAAAACTACTTAATTGATTTGTGACAGTAATAACATAACATTCATCATTCTTAAATAAAATATAAAGCAACATAAATCAGAAACACACGTTACAGAAATAAAATTGCAAAAATCAAAAATCACCAAGTGCCCTATGAAGTGGGCCCTACCTTCGTAGTTTTGCTGGTGGAGCACAAATGCCTTTCTACGTTGCTTCGATCATGAAAAACATTCTTTTATTACTCAGGAAATATTATAGGCCAACACTGGGTACAAAGAATGAATAGGTTTTAGCTTGGTCTAAATGTCAATCCAGGGATCATGAGCTTGTGAGAGGTGTTGTGGCTATCTGCCAAAGGGATGAAGATAGTGAGCTAAGTGGGGATGAAATGAAACCTATAAAAATAAACCTACAATAAAGCAAAATAATTCGAGCGACAGGAAATGTCACTTCCTGATGATGGTACGATAATAAGTTGTGACAATAGTTTATTCCAAAATATAAATTTGTTTTAATGATAAATCATCTTAATCACAATTCTGGAATATTAACCAATGTATAATAACAGAAAATACTTAATCGATTTGTGATAGTAATAACATAGCATTCATCATTCTTAAATAAAATAGAAAGCAACACAAATCAGAAACACACATTACAGAAATAAAATGCAAAAATCAAAAATCACCAAACGCCCTATGAAGTGGGCCCTGCCTCCATAATTCGCCTAGTAATGAAACAAAAATTATTTCTTCAAATAAGCCTCTAAAATTGTAGTGTGTTAGCCACGTGCCAAAGCAAACTAAGTCTATTATGTACTGTTTATTATTATTTTTTATGGCCTGACCTCTATATATATGGTCGGCTAAAAGTAGTGGGAAAGTAGATTATTAGATACAAAGACTTTGTATTATTATTTCTAATGAAGGAAATAGCAGTTTCTCTTCTAATCATGTAAGAAATAATTTTAATTTCATTATCAAGCGAATTATGGAGGCAGGGCCCACTTCATAGGGTGCTTGGTGATTTTTTATTTTTGTATTTTATTTTTGTAACGTGTGTTTTTTATTTGTGTTGCTTTTTGTTTTATTTAAGAAAGATGAATGTTATGTTATTACTGTCACAAATCAATTAAGAATTTTTTTTTATTATACATTGGTTAATATTCCAGAATTGTGATTAAAATGATTTATCATTAAAACAAACTTACATTCTGGAATAAACTATTGTCTCAACTTACTGTTGTACCATCATCAAGAAGTGACAATTCCTGTTGTTGGAATTATTTTCCTTTATTATAGGTATATTTTTATAGGTTGCATTGCATCCCCACTCATCTCACTATCTTCATCCCTTTGGTAGATAGCCACAACATCTCTCAGAAGATCACGATCCCCAGATTGACATTTAGGCCAAGGTGAAACATGTTCATTCTTTGTACCCAGTGTTGGTCTATCATTTTGGCGCTATTGTCGAGGAGAGGTGTCAAATGCATGTTAACTCAGTGAGTTGAGTTAGGACCAATGCATTAGGAAGAAATCTCATGCAACTGTCGACCTTTCCTGGGTGACTACTCCTAATTTGTGTTGTTTAAATCATATAGATGCATTGTCAGAATTTGCAGGTAGATTTTAGAAATAAAAGAAAAAAAAAACCATTTATATATCCACACTAGTTGTTGTGAGTCATTGATAAAAGAGAAGTAATATTGAAGAAACAAAACAAAAAAGTCAAAAATGTTGCATTTTCAAGGGAGTTCAAACATATCAGTTTTGGGAGAAAAATGCTTCAAAAATGAAGATTCTAAAGGCCATGCAAGAGGGAAAATGTGCTTGGCGGCCCAGGGCACTGCCTTGGGACCCCACAAGGGGCGTTTCCCCTTGACCCCACTAGGGGTTGCCATCCCTAGACCCCCACTTCTAAATTTAAAAACAAAAGAAGAAACTGGTGGGGGAACCACGCCAAAACAAAGTGATGTTTTTATAGCACCTCTATCTAATGGATGCAACTTAGATAATCTTGATCTTCCAATACCTATAGGTGTTATTCCTATATCTAAACAAGAACAAATAATTAGTGAATTTTTAGGACAATGGAATTTTGAGAATGAGGATTTGACCGTTCTTTTATTTTGATTGTTGCAAGGAAGAAGATAAGTGCACATCCCAAGTTGCTCAAGAGGACATGATAGAGATCCATGCTATAAGTGAGCCTCATCAAAATAAAAGTGAACATGAGCCGGTCTCCTTTGTGACTCATGGACAATTTCATGCATCAAATTAAGAAGATCAAGGTATGCTTGATGGTGTTAACATGTCTTATCATTTCATTGGATTAGACATACAACGTGTTTCTTCACAAAATGCTTCTTCACCTACTCTGTATGGTGAATGGAAAAATGCATGCTCACAACAACCACAATATCCATTATTACCATCTCCACCGAACCCGTCCTACTTAATTCCCACCCACTATACATCCACAACAATTCTTACCATTCTCGTTATCCCATTCATTTCACCAACCATCCACTTCAACATATCTACCAAGGGAAACCACTTTGCCTACTAACATATTACATAATAAGGTGGTTGAAGCTGCATATAATAATGAAATTTCACAAATGCCTTTATATTCTAGTAATGTGCATGAATTTGGTGAAGCACACTTGAAATATATTAATGCAACTAAAGGAGGTGATTTTGGTTTAATTGAATTGGAATAACAATAGGATGAAATGAATGTTGTCCAACTCAGTTCTTATTTACTTGGAAAATCGCAAACTTTAGAAAGAATTCACAAATTTGAGTCTCATTTTACAATTGACCTCATAAATGTGTGTGCTGAAATTAATCTTGCAATAATACATGTTGAACAATATGCATTGGTCATTCAAGAAATCTATGATCTATCATTTATAAATTTGTTTATACTCAAACATCTAGATCTTTGGAGGCCTATGGTAAAAATATGCATTCCTCACACACTTGTTGATTTAGGCCCGCTAATTATTGATTAAGCACAATTAAATGGTTTTAAATGCATTAATGACCATACAACACAATGGTGATTATTCATTAACAAGAATCAAGGTATAAATATATACATATCTTTATCATTCTTGGAATATCTTAAGATGACCATTCATTGACAAGGCTCAAGGTGTTATAATATCTTTGTATTTCTTGATTCTTTGGATTATCCTAACACCCTCATGCTTTTGTAGTATGAAATTAAGTTGGGGGGAAAACGAAATCCCTTGAATTTTGGAAGCCATTGGTTGAATCTTGATAATGTCTTCATTGACTATTTCATTGGGATTTTTAATAAACCCCATGTGTGAGATTTGGACTAAATCAAGGTACGCATTCTTGTGTTCATCATCATTTCATTTATATTATGTTTACACAAGAATTAATTTTCATTCATCCATTTTACTATTATTAAATATTTATTCATATATATAAATTTTCCATTCATTTTTCAATCAACAAATCGATTATAATGGTAAAGTTATTAAATGGATAATATTGCATTACTATGCTTGATATGCTTGGTCATGAGAATATGGTTACAAGTTTTTCATGGTGGTTAGCCAAAAATTTTACACAATTGGTGATGCTTCTCTTCATGAACTTTCAAAGACACATTTTGTTAGCCTTGATAATTAAATGGTGAACATCAAGTTTCTTCTATGCTACACTTTTGGAGATAACAAGAGGGTTTTTTTTGCCACGTGTACAACACTAACAGGCATAAATTCTCTTTTTTTCACCATCCTTGATGCTCGACCATGTGGAGGACAAAATGCAACTTGGTGTAACCACATATCTTGCAGTACCATGTTCTTGGCTAATTATTCACAAGCCACACGTCTAGAGACATCTTGAAGACACATGCAAGTCATACAAGGAGCTAGTTGACCATATTTTAATGCAAATCATTGCACTTCATCATTAGGATCGATTCATCTTCCTACCTACAACTATATGGATCAGTTGAAAGAGTACCATTGGTCTTTCACTACATTGCCTTATCTTTAGAAAATTGCTTCTCTTGTGAGTAATCCTTTCAACCAAGCGACTGGGCATGTATTCCAAACTTCTATAGTCAGCTTTTAGATATGGTGGCATGTTCTAAATGGGATCGTATTATGCAATCCTATTATGCACATATGCATGGTCACTCTTGATGAGGTATATTTCTTGTCATTGGTCATCATTTCAAGCTCTGCATCATGTAACCAGTTTCAATAGTGACATTCATTGAAGGGCTTCTTACAGAACTCTATGCTTTGGATGGTATCATTTTCATCATCCATATAAGGGTTTCTTTTTCTTTGGTCATTATATGTAGTTATTCAAAAATGAAAAGAAAATGAAAAAAAATGAAAAATGAAAAAAAAAAAGCAATATAAGATCTAACAATGAAAACCTTCAAGCGTTGTTGGCCAATTAATATCTGAAAACCATATTCTGATGGATACTAACTACAAAATAAACATAGGGGTGAAAACTAATTTTCGGCACCTCTAGGCAGTGGTAGGTTGAAAACCAGGATACCGGCGATCTGTTGTCGTTATCAAAATTGGAAAAAATAAAAGAAAAAAATAATAAAATAAAAAATGCAATCATTTATGTTCTCTATGGGCTACTAATTTTCCAGGTACACTTAGATGCTTCCATGTTTTTTTCCATCTATCTGAGTGCCTTTAACACCTCTTGTCACTCACTTGTGAGGGTATGGTCCTATTTGTTGTGGTCAACATTTCTTTGATCACCTCTAGCATAAGTTATGCATTCAGTCGAGGTATTGGCAATAGTGCAGAGATGGAATCATTTTCTACCAGTGTGTTCTATAATGCTTCAATCAGGTGGCAATCTTTCATGTGTTGCAATACTTGTTATAAATGTATTTTCACATTTGTTGAGTTCTTTTGGCTACTAGACCTTGGCCTAAATGGATATGCAAGTTGGTAAAGCAATCAGTTTTATTTTTCATTATTTTATCTTCTAACTTTATTAATATTTCTTATTATATTAATCATCTATGCAACATCCTTCCCTATCCTCTCCTTGTTTCTCGAGGACAATCAACCCTTTAAGTTGGGGGGATCACCTTTCATTATCCTTATTACCTATCTTTTCACCATCATACTATCCATTACTTTCACCCTTTATATTCATCTTGATTGCCTATCATTTTCACCCATTTCAAATTGCTCATGACTGTCAAAATAGCATTTCAAATTGCTCATGACTGTCAAAATAGAATTTTGTGATACCTCTTGTATAGAATTTAAAAAATATAATGCTATGGAAAAATGAAAAAGAAAAAAGAAGAAAAATAAAACAATTGAAACTAAACAAAAATGAAAAACTTGGAGGAGGTATGAATATTAAATGAAAAATGCAAGTTGAAAAATTATTGAAGGAGCATGAGCTATAATAGTCAAGGGTGAAGCAATCTACATTCCATAATCCCAAGGCTACCCTCTCAGAAATAAAGATTGCACGAGGACATGCAATATGCTAAGTTGGGAGGAATGATGAGAGCCATTTATATTCTACTTTATGTCATATTCTAGCCTATTTCATGCACCTCTAAACCCAATCCAACATTCCATTTTTATTCTATTTCACACCATTTTTTCGCCTTTATGTTGCATATGGTTACATATGTATAAGAGGTATTTTATATAGTTTTGAGATTAAATTATGAAAATTAACTATTAATTATCTTTACTAACAATCATCATTATTTTAAGGCTTGGGATTTATGATAACAACTTTACCGTGTGAAGAAAACAAAACTATTCACATCTGTAGTTATTATATTTTTGTTTTTACATGTGATTGGTAGTCAACACTGGGTACAAAGAATGAACAGGTTTCAGCTTTGTCTAAATGTCAATTCAGGGATCGTGAGCTTGTGAGAGGTGTCGTGGCTATCTTCCGAAGGGATGAAGATAGTGAGCTGAGTGGGGATAAAATGCAACCTATAAAAATAAACCTACAATAAAGAAAAATAATTCCAGTGACAGGAACTGTCACTTCCTGACGATGGTACAACAGTAAGTTGTGACAATAGTTTATTCCAGAATATAAATTTGTTTAAATGATAAATAATTTTAATCACAATTTTGGAATATTAACCAATGTCTAATAATAGAAAATTCTTAATTGATTTGTGACAATAATAACATGACATTCATCATTCTTAAATAAAATACAAAGCAACACAAATCAGAAACACACGTTACAAAAATAAAATGCAAAAATCAAAAATCACCAAGCGCCCTATAAAGTGGGCCCTGCCTCCATAATTCGCCTGGTAATGAAATGAAAATTCTTTCTTACACGATTAGAAGAAACACGGCTTGGTCCAAAATGATAGGCCAAAACTAGGTACAAAGAATGAACAGGTTTCAGCTTGGTCTAAATGTCAATCTGGATCATGAGCTTGCGAGAGGTGTCGTGGCTATCTGTCGAAGGGATGAAGATAGTGAGTTGAGTGGGGATGAAATGCAACCTATAAAAATAAACTTACAATAAAGAAAAATAATTCCAGTGACAAGAATTGTCACTTCCTGATGATGGTTCGACAATAAGCTGTGACAATAGTTTATTCCAGAATATAAATTCATTTTAATGATAAATCATTTTAATCATAATTTTGGAATATTAACCAATGTATAATAACAGAAAATGCTTAATCTATTTGTGACAGTAATAACATAACATTCATCATTCTTAAATAAAATAGAAAGCAACACAAATCAGAAACACACGTTATAGAAATAATAATGCTTGTTAGTAAAATAGTCAATAGTTGATTTTTATAATTTAATCTCAAAACTATATAAAATACCTCTTATATATGTAACCATATGCAACATAAAGGCGACAAAATGGTGTGAAATAGAATGAAAATGGAATATTGGAATGGGTTTAGAGGTGCATGAAATAGGATAGAATATGGCATAAAGTACAACATAAATGGCTCTCATCACAAAACACGGCCATAAATAATCAACACAAAGACTAAAACTCATGACCATCCCATCAGAAGAAATAATATCATGTTGTAATAAATGACAGCCCATAACCAATCTTACAAAGAATAAATAACTATATGCACATGTAATACCAAGATCAACATACTAAACATGTCATTAAATTCATAACACTAAGATCATGAACTATTACAGTTGAAAATAAATGTGAATCCCTCTTGATAACACCACCAAGTGTATCTGAAGAACCCTCATCAACTTCTTTATTCTCACATATATAGCAAACCAACCCCATTGAACGGTCGCCAAATCCATTACTAAATTTGGAAGTATTCTTGTTTTGCTCTTCATCTTGAAATTTGCTAAAACTCAATCGGAATAATTAGTCTAGGAAATGAAATGGTATCAGGCAAGAAAATTGATTTGTATCTCACCAACAGCCATTGAATGACCCTTCGCATAATCAAATAATTAATGTAGCATCAAGGGGACACCATACGATAGCACATGTCTACTTCCCGATTAGAAATGTAATTAAAATTATTTCAAATCAACCATTTATTTGAATTTAATTGTTGTTCATTAAATTTCCTTGGGAGAAAGCACCAATGTCCAATCAATCTTCTATAAATTCAGCCAGTTTTACCACTCTTTTTTAGTCATAAGCATCTAACATGGTGAGCACCCAGAGCAATGGTGATTCTGCAAGTGACTTTCTTGCTTTGGAGGAGATTGAATGCAGCCCACTTTTTAGGAATTTGTAGGATCAGCTAAAAGAGTTCTTCACAGTACAGAGTGAGGTGGAGGAATAAGTGCTTCACGGCATTTTGGGAGAAGAATTTCTGAGCCAAGGACATGTGTACAACACCACCATGTTGGAGTGTTTCATATACACAATCATCAGGACTTTTGTCCACCACGAGTGGGGAGTGAAAGCACCGGAACACCTGGTAAGGCTTGAATTCCATCACCATGTCAAGGTGGAAATCAATAGACTCAGCTAATATCCTTAAAAAGGACTTATAGCTGACACCATTTGCATAGCATCAAATCTTCAGGACAAAACATTAAAGGAATTCATTGCTCTCTTCCGCTCAGGAATTGTAAGGAATGATATGAGGCTCTTCATGTAGTTCCTACAGTCGCACGAGAACCTGTTGTCACCTGCCCAAGTTGAATGCTTCCAGACTATGAGAAAGAGCCTTCGAGTCCTAATATTCACCCATTGTGCTTGAATGAAATTTCCTCTTTTTTCGTTTTTCTATCAATATGAACTTTTTGTAATCAAAACAAATAATTTTTTTATTGTCAACACCATGTATACACGATCTTATATATAAATAAAATATCATTTTGGTATCTCTGTATTTTTTCATGTATGGATTTGTTTGTTTCTCTTCATATTTCTTTTGAAAATGATGGTTTATTTTCTACATAATGCATTGGTTATGTAAATTAAGCTTTATTTTAACTCATTAATCACTGAAAGGCTTTCAAGCGCTAGAATGGGTAGTTCGCGTAACCTAGTAAAACACCGCCTAGGTTTCTAGAAATGTGAAGAATGTCACCCAAAGATATAACTTGTGGGGGAAGACATTAATTTCTAACACACAACAACTCATCATATGGGTTACCTGTACACACACACCTTTTCCCAAGGAATGATAAGTTCGAATAAATTCATAAAACACCACCTAGCGAAAGTTGTGACCAAGCAAGCGACAAAATGAGAAGTTAGAAGAACTAAGGAAAACCCCGCCTGAGTTCAAAAATGAACAAAGAACACCACTCGAACATAAATTTAAGTAAAAGTGACTAAGGAAAATGGATTAGGATAATTAAAAGGGAAAGGGGGGTCACATCTATGAGTAATAGGATGCAAGATGGTTAGAGGTGTTATGGTGATTGCTAGAGGTGTCAGATATGGAACATTATATAATATTAATGCATGCACTGTTGAGTGCAATAGTACTTTTGTGAAAAACAAGTCTATGGAAGAGGTGAGGGTTTCATCTTCAGCGAATGGTCATGGATTTTGGGTACCCAAGGGTGCTCTTTCTTCTTAATCAAAGTTACATACAAAGAAAACTATGTTATGGCACTAGAGACTTGGCCACTTGGAGAAAAGGGTCTAAGGACCTTGAAAAATAAAAACCTTGTTGAAGGGTTTTTAGATTGTAACATTGAATTGATTTCTATGAGCATTGAATTTATGGAAAATAAAATCACATTTAGTTTTACTTAAGTTCTCATAAATCTTCTTGTGTATTGGATCTTATTCATTCTAATGTGCTCAGTCCTGTAGATGTTCCTTTAATTGGAAAATTTGAATATTATGTCTCTTTTATTGATGATTATAATAGAAGGACATGGGTATAATTTCTAATATTAAATCTAAAGATTTTAGTTAATTTAAATAATTTAAAGCAATGGTTGAGTTGTAGATTGGAAATAAATTAAAATGTTTGAGAACTGATTATGGTGATGAATTTTTCTCTAATGATTTTTGTAGATTTTGTAAAGATTATGGTATTCATAGACAAAAGACAACTCCATATTCTCCACAATAGAATGCAATTACGAAAAGAATGAACAAGACATTGATGGAGAAGGCTAGGAGTATATTGAGTGGTGTTGGTCTAGAACAAAGGTTTTGGGCTAAATTCATTGCCACTACTTGTTATCTAATTAATGGGTCTCCTACATCATCTCTTTTTGATAATATGCCTATAGAGGTATGGTCGAGTCACAAGCCTTCATTAATGCATCTTAGAGTTTTTGGTGTCAAGGCATATGCACTTGTGCCAAAGTAGAAGCAAACAAAGTTAGAGAATTGTTGGTGTTTTTTCCCACATAGGATTTGTAGTTCTCTAAGAGGTAGCCATCCTCTATATTAAAGAACCACAAAGGCTAGTGGCCAACTGACAGGAAATGGAATGGATGCACATTTCCCCTGCACTTCAGGCTCTGTAAGACCTAGGGGGGTAACCCTTTAGCAACATCAAACAATCTAGACACACAAGTAACAGGATATTGCTTAACAGATTATGTTCTCATAGAAATATGCTGAGAAACCTAAAATATCACTTCACATTGGCAAGATATTGAATGAATTTCATCAACCAGCATGGAGAACATGACAAACACAACTCAGCAAAATATATTTGAAACGGTTTTTTGATTCAAAGAGTTGGGACCAAACTGAAAACAACACAAACATGATAATGGACCAGTGCCATAAAAATGGGCTATGGAGTCATATAACTAGCATTCATCTTTCAGTGTTGAACATGCTTTGAAGATCTTGCAAATGTTGTCACATTATGATAACCAGACCACTGTAGCTTTCTCTAATAATTTTGCTTATAAATCCACCTGAAACATAACACTCATATCACATTTGTCAAAGCAATTATACTATCCCTGAACAATAGGCAATAATAAAAGCAACTTGTGCTTTATTAAAGAAATTACACCATTCATAGAACAGAAGGCAACAACAAATGTAGCTCAAATGTAGCAAATGTGCATGAACAAACTCAAATAATTTTATTATTGAATCCAAAATAGCATTACAATTCAGCCATGGAAACAATTATCAGCTAAAATAAACATAACAGAACAATTCAGAATATACGCTTTCAGATTAAAAATGACTAACAGTCATATTTCCCCCTAGCTTTACAATTTACCCATAACTTTTGCCTAACTTCAGAGCTTTCAGAAATTGGAACCATTACAATTGAGAAGAGAAAAGAAGATATAGAAAATAGAAGCAAACAGGAACAGCCCTAGAACTGATCTGGAGATGCCATCTGGTAGCTCCATTCACCGTTGATCAAACTAAAAAGAACATCTCTTCATTCTTCCTTTGTAGCAACAAACATATTCCCTCAAAAACAGCATTTGCTCATCATTGCCCAGTAACAGAAAATCAGCCCATTTGGGGAATCTCATTATTTTACCCAGCTGGAAAATATCTCTTCCCATGCAAATTATGTTTCTATTTTTTGCTCTTCATTTGTTGCCGCAATACTTTAGCAAATAATGACCTTTTGATTATAAAGTGAATATTAAATTCACTTTACTTACATTTTTTACATCCAGCATTAAAATATTTGTCTATGCATGTGCATTTTATGGGGCAAAACTTTACCCCATACCTCCTTTTAAATTTATCCGTTTATTCTCACATGCACATCACCCACAGTATTTCATTTTACTTATTTTGTTTCACCTGTTATTTTACTCACAAAGTAAAATATTTACCTTTACCTCATCTCCAAAAATCACCGTGCCATTAAAATATTTTCATTTTAGATATTTCATTATTTACCTCCTCGGGCAAAATATTTAACCTCTAAATATTTTTCCATGTAAAAATTGCAACGGGCCCACCTCAATTTTTAATCACAAACCATATAACTCTTTGAAAAATTTAAAACGGGCTCCTCCTATGCATTCTCGCACATTCTTGCCAACCTCGCACCTTTTTTATATCATCACCAATAATCTGGCGAGGTCAGCGAGGTTGGCCCTAAATTCATTTTCTGGAGTGTTCCCATGCTCTGCATTTGGCTTCCCTTGGCTACTTCTCGTTTCTTCCTAGCACTTTGATGGATGCCCTTGCCTTGTTGCAGGCCGCGCCTCGCTAATCTCTAATGGATTTCCATCATTTTTTCTAGCATGGCTCTTCCATCGAGCTCCCTATTTGGTTGGTGTGTAGGCTCTACTCCTCTTTGACTAGCACACTCCTTCATTCCACTCCAGGCATGGGCTTCTTACCTTCCATGTTGTTTATTCTTTGTTGTGTGTTCATCTCTTATCTTGTTGTAGGCAGCGCCCCTGCTCCTTGATGGATGCGCATAGCCTTTTCTAATGCTCCCCACATGGCGCGGGCCATCCTCTGGTGGTTGCGCCCTCAAACTGCTTGTGGCCAGGGCATTCTCCTTCTTAGCAGTGCACAGGTCACTCTCACCTCCCCAGGCGCAGGCCTTCTCTCATCTTTTATTGTAGGCATGGGTTTGCCTTTCATCTCTGGCACAGGGGTCTTCACTGTTGGCTAGCGCACCTTCTAACAACACACGGGCCTCCTAAACAACTCCATTCTAATTCACTGGCCTTCACAAGAAACTAGTGTGGTGGCATCCCCATACTCTTCATCTGGAGTTATTTGTACCTGTTCCAAATCTCCCATTTTCTGCGAATTCATCTTGTGCACTTGTTGTGTAGCTTGCACTTATAGCATTTTATTAATTTTTGTGAGGAAATCGCCGGCCTCCTTCACATTTTGTAATTTACGGAAAAACCTCAGAGCAAATCCAAATGTGACATGGCTTGTTCTTATCCATTGCTTTGTAATTCAAAAAAAAAATTTCTAAGGCATCTGCAATTTGGCCAAATTGAAATACACGCTGCAAACATCGCATTCTATGATACAACACCTCTCATAGAAAGTCATTCAAAAGCGCTGTGAATTTGTCCCATGGTAACTTGGGTGAAGCACTATCTTTATTCTCTATGATTTGAAACAAAAACATTTTAAACTTTGGTTTGAGCTTCCAATGGTTATATGCTTGAAGGTATTTTAATTAAACATCATTTTCACCCAAATCATCTGCATTTTCAAACTATAGGGTCAATAATCAATAAGGACTGGTGTAAAAAATTGATAATAATCTTTGCCTTGTCAATTAACCACCATATACTATTCTTACAACCTTGACTATAATATTTCCTTTGAAGAACATCAGAACTATGCAAAGCATGTCAGGCCCCATGTGGGTCCGACTAAAAAAAAAATGTTTTCAAACAAGCTTTGAGCTCAAATTGTCTGATACTACCTTCTGATTACTTCTGAAGTTGAAAAACGAACTGGGTCTTCATCAGAAACTATTTTCTGTCCTTTTTGGAAAATGGTCAAAATAGGCCAGGTTGACTCAAGAATCAATCTGGGAAACTGGTCAAACGACCTCATGGAGCAATGAGAATGTGCAAACATATAGCCATTTGATCCAAGAATATAGTGCAACAAACAGCTCAAAAAAAGGAAACTCGAGGAACCGGATATTAATCGGAAAAGTTGCTTAGTCAGGCTTTTCTGAAACAACAGCAGTTTTGAACCAGCACAAACTGATCCAATTGCCAATTTGTAAAAATAGTGAATCAACTCCTGGCGAGCTGCCATCAAACACATAAGTTCATTTCAGTACCTTGAGCATGCGTACAAAAGGAATTTTCTTGAATCATCGCTGATCAAAAGTTATTAACGATCGAAGTTGACCACTCTACAAGGCTGTCAGGAATGCAAATGTGAAATTGAACAAACTACATTCGGTTTCGATCTGCTAAAAATAGAAAATCAGATCATGAGGCTCTAAAAACTGACATGTGAGATCATGTTGATATGGAGAATAAAGAACAACATTCGTTTTGACATGATAGTTAATTGGTTGCGAGATCCAAGCTCAAACAAGAAGCTGTTTCGCAAGATTGAACGTCTGCAAACAGCAGAACAGTGTCAAAATCCTCTAGCTTCATTTTTCAAAACTCTGTCAAAACTTATCATGGGAAGCTAAAATTTGACATGTCTGCTCACATAGTTCAATTGAGTATGTCTACAAATGGTTTTGCACGACAATCAACAGGCTTTAAATTACAAGCCTCCAAAGTGGGTCCCCCAGATTGATTCTTCAGGTGCACTTCTAAAAGTGCAGAAGCAAAATTTTGAAATGGGCATCTCAAATTTGCAAAATTTGAGAGTGCCATCAAGAACAAGGCTATTAAATTTATCTTCATCGGATACAGTTATGGTGTGAAAGGATACAAGCTTTGTGACCCTGTTGTATAGAAGGTAATATATAGTAGAAGTGTTATTTTTAGAGAAACTAAGCCTTCTTCTATTACATTTCAGCTAGAACAAAGTAAACAAGAAGATGTGATTCAAATTACTTCTACACCTAAGAAAGTTGAATTGAGGCCCATGGATAGACGAGAAGTTGAGGAGAGCTCATCTAGCTTTGAATCTTCAAAAGAGGAGGAAGATCCTCCAACTCAGCTTATTCATGGGTCTACAAGGCATAGACAACCATTAGAAAGGTATTCACCTGATGATTGGAGATGTATTTTTTCTTTGAATACTAACATGGATGAACCCAAATCAGTAGAAGAGGCATTAGGTATGAATGATACAGAATAGTGAAAGATTGTTATGGATGAAGAAATGGCAGCTTTGAAAAAAATGATACATGGGATCTTATACCATTGCCTGAAGGATGAAAACTAGTGGTTGCAAATGGGTGTTCAAGAAAAATATTGGTTTGGATGGAGGTATTGAGAAGTACAAAGCAAGGTTGGTTGCAAAAGGTTTCTCTCAAGTTGAGGGTGTTGATTATGGTGAGATATTTTCTCTTGTTGCAAAAATGGCATCTATTAGATGTTTGCTTTCTATTGTTGTTGCTTATGATTTATAGTTTGAGCAAATGGATGTGAAAACTACTTTCCTTCATGGTGACTTAGAGGAGGATATTTATATGACACTGCCAGAGCACCATGTGGTGAAAGGTAAAAGTAAATTGATTTACAAATTGAAGAAATCTTTTTATGGCCTAAAATAGTCCTAGGATGTGGTACCAAAAATTTGATACATATGTGTTGGTTTTGGTCTTTGAGCATTCTAAATTGGATCATTATGTTTATTATATTTAAACTAATGGTGATTTTTTCATGTTTATTGCATTGTATGTTGACGATATGTTGTTTATTGGTAGAGGGAAAGGTATGATTTCAAAACTAAAATCTCAACTTACTGCTAAATTTGAAATGAAAGATCTTGGTGTAGCTAGACACATTCTTGGGATGGAAATTAAAAGAGATAGAGTGGGTATAAATATATGGCTTTCCAAATTAATTATGTAAATTCAATTTTATAGAGGTTTGTTATGCTAGATTGTATACCATTGAGTGTTCCTATTTCAACTAAAACAAAGTTATCTATTTCAGATTTCCCAACATCTCAACTTACTGCTAAATTTGAAATGAAAGATCTTGGTGTGGCTAGACACATTCTTGGGATGGAAATTAAAAGAGATAGAGTGGATATAAATATATGGCTTTCCAAAGTAATTATGTCAATTCAATTTTATAGAGGTTTGATATGCTAGATTGTATAACATTGTGTGTTCCTATTTCAACTAAAACAAAGTTATCTATTTCAGATTTCCCAACATCTCAACTTACTGCTAAATTTGAAATGAAAGATCTTGGTGCAGCTAGACACATTCTTGGGATGGAAATTAAAAGAGATAGAGTGGATAGAAAGATATGGCTTGGCCAAAGTAATTATTTCAATTCAATTTTATAGAGGTTTGATATGCTAGATTGTAGACCTTTGTGTGTTCCTTATTTCAACTAAAACAAAGTTATCTATCAGAGATGGAAGAAATGAGCAAAGTGCTTTACTAGAGTGCAGTTGGAAGTTTGTTGAACTGTATGGTTTGTACTAGACTCGACATTGTCCAAGTAGTGGGAGTTGTTTCCAGATATATTTTTAATTCTGATAGAGTTCATTAGGGTGTAATTAAAAGAGTCTTCAAATATTTACATGGTACCTTAGAGTATTCCTTTTGTTATCATAGTAATATTACTAAAGATGATATTTCTTGTGATATTCATGGTTGTGTGGATTCAAACTAGGTAGGTGATATTGATAGCAAACAATCCACCAGTGCTTATGTGTTTACTTTATTTGGTGGTACAACTAGTTGGATAAGTAATAGGTTGTGGTTGCTTTATCCACTACTGAAGTTGAATATATGGAAGATACTCATGCTTGTAAAAAATCCATTTGTCTTAAGATATTATGTTCAGATATTGAAATAAAACAAGGTGTAGTGACAATTTATTATGACAGTCAGAGTGTGATATGTCTAGCTAAGAACCCAATATTTCATGCTAGGACCAATCACATTGATGTACAGTATCATTTTGTTAGAGATATGGTTGAAGATGGGAGGGTGAAGCTAGTTAAGGTAGAGACTTTGATGATTTTTTTTAATTCTTTAACTAAGCTATCAGAATAGAGAATTTTAGATTATGTTCAAAGCCATGGGCCTTTCGTCCCCTTGCAATTAAGAGATGATGTTTATACACCCTCCTATTGCTTTTGCAAGGTGTTCGATAAGTGGGAAATTTTTGGGAAAATGTGTCTCAACCTTACAATTACATAAGGTATTGTTGATACGTTAGTGATAGGGGAGCACGAGGGTACCCCATGAGGGATCCAGGGAGATCATCCCCCCGACAAGGGTTCTAAGGGTCACATACCCTGGCTTAGGGGTAACGCCCCCAAAAGAATTTTTGTATTTATATATTATTATTGTAAATGTAGGTCATTCATCATTAGGTCTTAGATCTAATAGCTAATGTCTTATTAGCTTGACTTGTCATAGAAAGAAGCCCTATTTTATGGAGGTGTTGTATTATAGCTGTGTATTCTGATGTATTTTGAGATTCTGGTAATGGTCATTTTACCTCTAGATCTTTGGTTGGTGTTACTCTTGTGGGAAGCTTTCTCTGTAAGTATATTGTAATCTTCATCATTTTTGAATAATATATTGGTTGGCTTTTGGAGTGAGGGGTTTTCTCCTAAAAGGGTTTTCTCCATGTAAATTATTGTGTTGTGGTATGCATGATATTTATATTTATTTATGTTTAATTTTTTGTAACTTTAGATATCTATAAAGTTTTGCATTATTCTCCTCTTAATATTAGTGTAAGAAGTTGTTTTAGTACCTTATCTTTCTTAAAAAAATTGTACATATCGACACTTTTGTCCCAAAGCAAATAAGTAATTCTACAAATTCACACCTTTGATTTCAGCAATGTGACCCTTCTATTATATCTCTATGCTTTTTCAGGTATTACAATTCTTTTGTCAAAAATAGTGTAGTGCCTTTGACTGTAACTCAATGCTTTTGACTGTTAGCTAAAAATAGTGAACCCTATAATCTTTTAGATTCTAAATTTGAACTAAAAAACATTAGAAAACTTGAGATTCATGCAAAATAAGCTTGTATTCATCCTAATCATTCAAAACAACATAAAACATACAAATTTCCATCTTCATCTCACATCACTTAGCTTAATTTGGACTTGTCTAAACACCTTTAGTCATCATTGGATCAAATCAACACCATCAAGAACAATAAACCAATCCATTCAAAAAAAACAACCTAGATTTGGCATGGCTCACTTTTGGTTCAAATCTTTTCCATCATCTCCTAGTTTAGCTCTTTCCTTGAAAATTTTATTATTTCAAGTGCTTAGTAAAATTAGTTTAAAAACATTGTGAGTCAACTTTCTTTGGATTCATTAGTCTACTCCCAAATTTTGTGAATCTCATTATCATCCTCCTTATCTTAGACTCATTTTCTAGTACAAGCAAGGATCATCCCCAAACACATCTTAAATAAGATTTAATCAAAAAAATTGTCTAAATTCAAGGTTTCACATCCTCCATTCATCCAAACAGCATTCATCATTGGTCCAAAGAGGCTTAAGTTGTTTATACTAGCCAAATTTGAAACAACACAAACACCTCAGCAAACACATCTATATATACCTTCACCATCCACATCGCCTAGGGATACTACAAGTTTTATGGTCACAACTAGATTTCAACATAAAAATAAAATAGAGAAAAATCCTAGTGGTTAAAATTCCCCCACTACCACAAGTACTAGTGATCAAACGTACAAAATGTCTAATACAAATCCTAAAGGGTATGAAGTTCCTTTGCCAACTAAAACACAACCCAACCCCATTAAAATTGAAACAATCTATATAGAATAAACCACTAACAAACCCCTTGAATTCACTCCCAAATAGATATTAGAGATGTCACAAGACTCATCTCTTAATAAGGAAGTGGATGCTATGTTAAACCTTGATCCAAACT
The DNA here is from genome assembly GCA_007115665.2 of Sequoiadendron giganteum. Lineage (NCBI taxonomy): Eukaryota > Viridiplantae > Streptophyta > Pinopsida > Cupressales > Cupressaceae > Sequoiadendron > Sequoiadendron giganteum. Next base: position 368,614,667 of record CM021109.1, on the reverse strand, counting down.
TACACATGTTAAAACTTGCACAAGTTGGTGCTAATTACCCCCAAATTTTGATACCAATCAACTTAGGGATCAACTAACCTTTTCAAGTATAGCAGAAAGAAATCTTCCACAATAAATTCAACCCCTTGTATATCACATCATTAACAAATATTGAATCCTTCTTCAAAAAATGTACCAGGTAAACCCATAGTCACTTTACAAGGAGAAAATCAAATGAACTTTTCAAACCAAAATAACAATTTATTATACAACACTCAAGGTCTAGGATTCCAACCAACCTAGGCTTTCAAAATATAAAAAAAATATACCCATATACACAAACCAACCAAATCCAAACATACCAAATCCAAATATGATGAACTATGGGAGCAATACTTTTACCATACTGCCCTCACAAAACATATATGTCCATCAACAACCACCTCAACCTCAATATCCACCTCAACAACCACCTCAACCTCAACCACAACACCATCAACAACCACCTCAACATAACATCATTCCATAACACTATCAACAACCTCCTCAACACAACATCATTCCACCAAATCAATATATCAATCCTCAACAACAAAATCCTACCCCGGAGCAACAACAAAAAATTATGTACCAACAACAACTACAATTAGAACAATAATTACTTGCCCAACAATAGTTGCATGCCCAACAAAATTTGCAAGCCCAATAATAGTTACTTGCACAACAACAACAAATAACCTTTCAAAAAAACCCCAACTAAATGTCATATTCCAACACTAATATGGACCTTATAATGCACCTCCTCAACCACAACCTAATCCACAATATCAAACGATTCCTCAACCTCCATACAATCCATATAGCACAAACCCCCTCCATATCAAGAACCAAATCAATACAACAATTACAATCCACCATCAAACATTCCTCCCATAGATATATCCTTGCAAATTCAAATTTTGACACAAAGAATTTAGGATATACAAATGGGAAGGACTAAGAAATCATATGTCTTCCAAGACTTATGTCCATACCCATTCGATGGAAGCATAACAATGTTACCCTTTCCCCCAAACTTTGAAATTCCAAAGTTTGAAAAATGCAAAGGATGTGACAACCCCAAAGAGAAATAAGAGAATTTTATGTAGCTTGTATGGAGGTACCTTATAAGGATTTGTATCTTATGTGCCTTTTTCCATGTAGTTTGGGTGGACAAGCTATTAAGCGGTTCTCACATCTACCACTCAAAATAAAAATATTTCAAGAGATCATAGATCAATTTGTAGCTCATTTCTCCTACAATATTGATGTTGAAATCACCTTAGAGGAACTATACCTTCTCAAAAAAAAACAAAGGAGAATTCTTTGCCTCTTTTTTACAAAGATAGATACATAAGGTGAGCAAGTGAAATGGCCAATACTTGAAAAACAACAAATAGAAATCATTGCAAGTTATCTAAACATAGAAATCACCTTCCAATTATGCATGCAATGTGTTACAATCTTCGAAGAACTCATCTCAAAATTTCTTAACATTGAGAGAGCACTGATTGCTAAAGAATCAGTGCAAATCTATAAGGACAACCACCAACTATCTAGTTCCAAGTGACAAACCTAGTATATGGGCTAAAAACAAGAATGTAACTAACAACGATTTGGTGGATGAAAAATTTATAATAAAGGCACCATCACAATCAAACACACAAAAATATAATCAATAGAATGTTCAAAACACTAATCCTCCAAGAGCACCACAACCAAGGAAAAACAAATACCCACAAAGATGCAAATACACTCCCTTAGGGGAATCAATTGAAAATTCTTGCATAAATTAATCCAAACAAACTTTGATCAAACTTCTTGATTTTCGTAGTATGAAGAACCCCAATTCAAACCATCATGGTACAACAATAATGATTACTATGATTATCATCGAATGAAAGCGCATAAAACTTCAAACTACATGAAACTTTAGAATATTATCCAAGACCTCATAGATCATGTGAGGTAAACATCAATCAACATCCTAGAAATTTTGGAAACAATGACTTGGGTATTTACAAGAATCTAATGCCTAAAAATGATAAAGGAAATGATGTTGGAAAGGCTGAAATCTACAATAATATCAATTACAAATATGATCATTATTGACACAGTTATTTGCACTTGATGCTAATTTTAAAACTATTGAATCTCATGCAACATGGGACTATTCTCAGGCTATGGGTATCCTATGGTGAGAATAGACCTCCAGATTATGGGCTGGCTCCCTTTGGATATTTCTTGAAAATAGTGACTTTTGACATAGGAAAAGGGTAAGAAGGATAATGCTTGGAAAAATAAATTAAACACTAATGGGTGATAAACCGAATGAAAAATGATTTGAACCTACCTAAAAAACCTCACAATATGACCCAACAAATAATCTATACTATCTCACAACTTTGTTACTCAAGCCTGCAAAAATGATTCTTATGAAAGGATTTAACTTTTTTGTTGTTCAAAAAAGGAAAATAGTAATGTTTTCACAATTTTTGATTTAACAAAATGAAAACACTTACACAGACCTACACTATGACATGTCATTCTTTGCATTCAACATTGAAGGAATCTAATGAAAATAAAGGATGACACAATATTATATCATATAACTCACAATCAATACTAAAGAACAAAGAATAATGGAGAAGGAAATAAGCATTCTATTGAAAAATAGGAGACAGTTGCATTACAAATCTGTAGAACTCATAACAAATGAGTTACAAAGTATGAATAGTCTACAATAGTACCCACCAAACTCAGAACTAGTGAAGAAATGAGAAGAAAATAAGACATACAAATGGCTCCCAAAATTCAAAATTTGAATTTTGGATCCAAAACATGATGTGTTGTCCATCCTCTCTCTCAAATCAAGCATGTAACTGAAAGAGAACTCCTCCAAGAATGTGTAAAGAGTTGTGAATCTCAAAACAACCTCATGGGTCGTATGCAATTGAAAACCCCTCCAAAATAGGGTTGTAACTAACTAAATCAAGGATTTATATGCCTAATTTTGTTCCTTGATTGAAACTTCATCAGTTGGAACTCTTAACTGAAATTGAATTCCTGATTTAGTGCTCAAAATTCTTGATTTTCCTCCATATGTTGGCTAAACTTTCTCCAACCATCTCCATGATCCAAGCAAAAGCTTTTAAAGCTCATTTACAACTCCTTTTGACCAACATTTGAAAAAATAAAAATAAGGCATTTAACTTTGCATTTCATAATATCATTTATTTAAAGTGATTTATAATATCACTTAAAATAAAGATTTACACTTTTGAAATAAATGCAAAAATATAGACTTCTCATTATTTGAACATGAAAACTCTATTTTTCATTTTATAAATATATTTATTTAAAATGATTTATAATTATCACTTTTAATAAAGATTTACAAAATTTGTTCTAAATGCAAAAGATAAAGTTATTTGATCAAATCAAATAAAAAGGCTTAAATGACTAAGTCTCTATGAAATGATTTTTTTTTAAAACACTTAACAAAAAAAACAAAGGCATATGAAATGCCATGGTTCTAGAAAAAATGAATAAAGTTTTTTAAAAAACTTAAGGCAAAAATGCCTCTTTCTCCCCATCGAACCTTTTAGGGTTTGTAAAAACCTAAAATGAAAGATAACATTCATTTTCACTTCATTCACTTTCTACTTGCTGCTCTGAGGGAGGCGTCACCATCATGAAACCCTTGGCCGAGTTTTTTGAGCATGAAATCCTTTGTACTTGATGTCGTTTCTTTGCAGATTTATTTAAGGAACTCACAGGAAATCATGGTAAGTCCTCCATTCTTTGTTTTTTATGAACTTTCTCCACTCTTTGAAGCTTTTTTGAGAGCTCCTAGGTTGTGGCCTTGTATATTCTAATATTCTTTTGCTTTTTATATTGTGCTTCTGCTGTGGCGGCCAGGTGCATCTTTTTGGCCAAGCTTTGGCTAGAGATTCTCTGCCTTTAATGTCATTTTCAAAGTTTTCTAGAAGTTTGAGAGGCAAAAATCTCGAATTAAATCTGATTTTTGTTTCAAATTTAGAAACATCTGTGTTTTTTTAAAGCTTTTGAAAGCCCTATAGGCCATGGCCTCACTGTATTTTCCTCTATGCATTCTTTTTTTTTTTGGTGTTTCTGTTGGCCAAATCTTTTCATGGCTCCAGCTCTAGTATTCTCATAATAATAAAAACCTTCAGGCTGTAGTTATATCAGGGCATATTTGAACTTCAAATTTGTGTTTCAAACCCTAATCAAAAGGGTTTTATACTCATTTCTCATTTTTTATAACTCTGAGCTTTTTTTTAGTCACGGCCTTGAGATATTTATATGGATATTTCACTTTTTGTCTGTAGAAATAATGTTGAGACATATTTGTATGCAAAGAAAACTTACTCAATTCTATAAAGGAAATTTTTTGAAAAATGACTCTCCTATAGCTTGCACCCTTGAATTTGTCATTTATTTAGTTGGTGTGGCTGTGGTTACTCTTTGAATATAATATCACTATCAATGTTCATCATTTCTGCATTTTTGACTTAACTCCATATTTCAACAATGACTCTCTCTTCATCATACATGAGAATTTCCAACATGTTTTAATTTTTATGAATATGATAAAACATAAATTTCTTCATTCCTGTAAAGGCATACTTCTGAAGCTTTCTTTTGCATTCTTGAAACGGACAAAAATGAAATAGTTGCCACTTACAAAATATGCAAATAAAACAAAAATGAAACAATTTTACAGCAAGAAATAAGACATTGTTATTGCAGTTTCTTCTATTGCAAGAGATATCCACTGTGTCTTTTGATGATGCTTTACATTCACTATGATTAACAATTTTTTTCATGGTAGTCATAATGTTTGTTCTATGATTAAAATGCAAGACCCTTGAAGGAAATTTCACTTCTCTTAATCAATAAATTACTATCATAAATCTCTTTGAAGATGATAAAGAGGAACTATCCCTTAATGTTTATGAACACTGTAATCTCCATTGATATGAGTTGGGCTCAACCCTTGTGAGAGCCACATTTTCCACCACTCATTTTGTAATTTGATGAACAACAACATTACTTTTCCTGTATCTACACATGAAGCAAATAAGTCAAAAAAACAATGAATCCAATGATTTATCCCCATGATTTGATCTGGTAGTTTTCATTTATCTCTCTCTTGATGACTAAGTTTATTTAGTTTAATAATAGCTACAAATTATTATTTTTTTGATGAGCGTGTAATTGAATCTCATGACCTGTGCTCTAACAAAAAAACTCAATCAACTGCAGGTTCTAGAACTCATGAGCAAAAGGAGCTAAAGGCTGAAGATATTGAAGATCAAGATGGACCTGAAGAATCTACCCTACACTGGCCCTTAAGCCAATGACAGACATAACCTCCTTTATATGTTTTTCTTCTTTTAGTTGATCTTCAGATACATAATTTATACTTATTGTTGAATTAATTCGACTTAGTTAAACCCATGGCTTGTGTGGGATTATAGAAACGTATCTTTTAATAAATCAGTTACTTCAAAATATGCAATGACTTGCATTTCCATTTTCTTGTTCTCAATCACATAATTTGAAATAACCGATAAGAAATTATTTAAGACATATGTTTTGTAATCAAATGAAATAATAATTTCAGCATATTTGATTCTTGAATTGCAATTCATTTCCGATAAGAAGCAATAACATAAATTGCATTGAATGATTCAGCTTTTTTTAACAAACTCTGAATGTTTTTTTTCCAAATGAACATGCTTTTTCTTTGTCAGGATTGTTCAACAGTTCAATTTGAATCATTTGAATGATTTTGATAAACAATCCTAGAAAACTCTTCATTCTGAGAGCACAGGTTCATTGTATGTCTCAACATCAAAAAAAATTATACCCCAGCAAATAATTTCCCTTTAAAACTTCACTAATTTATGTGGGAAGAAAAAAATTAGTAACATTTATGGCGACCTCTTAGGGGTGTTTTCCCGTTAAACAAATAAGGCCAGTTGCCTTGCTTATCCATTGGGTATGGAGTCCACTTTTTTCCTTTTTTTGACTCTAAAACTTTATACATAGCTCATTCATTTAGTTGTAAATGTCTATCACTTTGCTCTAACTAATTACAGCTCCATTAAGTATACATTTGTTGTTCATGACATTGAAGTCTTAATTCCATGTTATGAATAATACATGTCTATTTGATTGAACTGTAACTAGCAATGGCAAAGCACTCCTTATTTTTCCCCAGCAAAACTCAAAGTAAACTAACTAACTGTGCAAAACAACACTTAGGGAAAACAAAGATGCAACTAATTTGTGCAGCAACACTTATTTGACATCTAGAAAGTACTCAAATATGTACAGATTTAGATCATACCTCAAAATCAATTCTTGAGGTGGATCCCATTCACTGGGATTGGCTCCACTTCACCATCCAATTTAGACAATTGGAAGGCATTATGCTATTTATGCTTAGTAATAATGTAAGGCCTGTTATGCCTTGCATAACCACCCCATCTTTTCCCTTGGTCAAAATGGGTCCCCCTTTGTTATTTTTGTACTTAGTTGTTTTTGAAACAAAGTTTGGAGTCTAGTTTTGCCAATACTTTGTTTTTCCTTGGTTTCTCTGTCGAAATCGGAACCGGAATTGAATCGGGTTCTGAAAGTTCTTTTGAGGCTTGTTTTTGGTCCTATCCCGATAGTCTTTTCTTTGCCTTTGTTTTGGTCTTTAGCGGAAGCGGAGCCGGAGTGGGAATTGGGATGGTTGTTATCAAAATTTGCAAAATCACAATCAGTTATGATCCCGCCTCCGCTATTTTTATTTTTGCTTAGTCTCGGTTGTTGTGTTTTGTTGTATTAGGTTGGTCTTTTTACTTAACTTTTTGTATTTGCTTTTGTTTTGTTTTTAGTTGGCGGACTCGGAACCAGAATGAGAATGGGGTTTGGAAATTTTATAAATTTGAGATCCCGATTCCATTTTAGTTCCGCCCCCGCCACTTTTTGTCGTTGACTTTTTGACTGAAGCACACTGCAGACGAGTGTTTGTTCTCTTAAAGTTCTGACTCCGCCTTTACTGCGCTTTAAATGCATTAATGATGGTTGCCGGTGTAGGTAGAAATTCACATATTTACCTTTATTAAGGGTTAAGCCGATCATTATTGTTATTGTTAAATATCTAAGAGCACGAAAGAGCAGTAGCAAAGTTCGTTTTGAGCAAATTGATTGAGATAGAGAAGGGATTGTGTGTGAATCAATTAAGAAAGTTAGCACGGGTTTGTTTGCATTTGAGGTAGGTTTCTTATCTATGTTGTTCATTGTTGATTTATAGTCGTGTTTGTTTTGTTTTGCTTTATATTTGCTCGTATATTCGATCATCTTGTTTTAAGACAAACCTATGATTATTGATATGATTGAATGAGCAGGTTTTTTTTGTTTGGTTTTGTTTCTTTTGCTTTAAATCTTTGTTGTCTTGTACATTCATGTCGTTTCTTTCTATTTTTAGGGCACCGTCGCTTTCACGTCTTAATCATGATTGCGTCGTGTTTGTTTTTGGTTTGCGGTGAGTTAGATTTCGGTTTTAGGTTTTAAATGTTGATTAGTTAGATTAGAAGTTACAGTGAGGTAGATTAGAGATTTTACCATGAGTTAGGGTAGATTGAATTTAATTAGGGTTTCGTCGTCTGGTAGAATGGCAAGGTTTAAACCCGTGCCCTAGTTTTTGTTAGGTTTGTTAGATTAGCATTTCATTGGTCTTTGTAATAGCTTTTAAAATGATTTAAAAAATGATATCTTAGAATGCAATTGTTCCCCATGGTCATATGGGTGTAGAGTTTTCAACTCCTTTGCAATTTTATAGCGACCTAGGTCTTAATAATGAAATTGTGTTGAAAATGAATAAAGTATTTGATGACATCATGATTAACATAGGCGAAGGCAGGATTGGAATAGATTATGGACCTAAGAGTTTTGTTTTATAAAAGTTGTCGATTCCATTTTTTATCGCATTTTTGACTCCGAGTTCAAGAAGGTTTCTTTGGGGATCATGGTCAACCACGGCGGAAGCAAGATCGAAATCGATCTTGAACTTGAAAGATTTGTTTTACAAAAGGTATCGATTCCATGTTTCACCCTGTGTCTGGCTCCGCGTATAATGGGAAAGTCTTTCTTCAAAGTAACGATGACCAAATCAGAGGCGGAGGCGGAATGGAAATAGAATGTGGAAAAAATGAAAAGTCAAAGAAAACCAAATCCGTTTTCATTCCGATCTCGGTTCCGATAACCTCCTCGACTTCGACTCCAAGCCCGTTTGTTATTAGGTGAAGTTTCTATATCGATTTTTGCTTCGAGTCTGCCAGTGTTGTAAAAGAGATTCTTTTGAGCTTCTGTTTGGTTCCGACTCCGATGTATGTGTAACAGGCATGTTTTAAAAGTATGTTTGATAATGATATCTAAAGATCTAATTTGAGGTTTGCTTGCAGGAAAATTGAAAGATGTCAGGAACGTCAGGAGAAGCTGCTCAAAGGAATCAACCGGCTAGAACATCAAAGACAACACCAAAAATAAAGAAGGTGTAACTAGAATAGTTGCCCTATACATTGAGGTATGATCATAGGAATCTACTGGTGAAAGTGAGCAAGGTGGAATCAGACTAGTCAGATATCACGGATACTAATTTGGGCCAGTATAGCTTTGAAGAGTTACATGAAGAGACCTTTGCAGAATGAGAAAACCTCACAAGGAGAACACAAAGGATTGTTGACTCCGGTCTTGCACATATCACTATGTTTCCTTTATCAGTCCAGTGTCTGGAGTTGATATTGACAGTAGCCAGTACTTACAATCCTGCTACAATATTATGCATGGATTCACAAAATAATGTGATTCTAGATCTTACTCCACAAATATTCCAAAGTATATTTAACATTCCTGATCCCAAGAACTTGGTGCAGCTAACTAAAGCAGAGGCATTGGAGAAATATAGCAAGCATAAAGACTCCAATAAGTCTCACTTAAACAAAAAGTGGTTAAGCACAGAGAAGAAATCTTTAAGCAAGCTTGCAGACCAGCCAAAGAGGGAAGATTTCAAGAAGGAGATATCTGATTTGATATTAATGTTGTCCAGAGTGTTTGGGAAGAGAGATGCCTTCCACTTCAAGGAATGGATGTTTCATTTCATTCAAGTAATCTTTCAGGGTGATTACTAGTTTGATTGGTCAATGATTGTTTCTGACGCCATACATGATCAGCTCACAAGGGTTAAACAGACTAAATCTTTCTTCGTGACATCTTACATTGTATATGCAGCAGCAAGGTTGGGGATATTCCCATGATTGAATAAGGTAGGCATGATAGGAGCCTTCGATGGACAAAAGAAAGTGTGAGAGCACTATGATCAATTGACTCTTCAGGTGGCTGAGACTCATTTTGGGAGAGTCAATGATGCCTTTTTATATGTGATCTTCAATCAATTGAATGGAGATGTAGGGTATCAATTAAGTCAAGAAGCCAGGGCATTCATTTATGAATGGGGAAGTTGGTACATCTAATACCCCAAATTTACATACTTCAGATTGTTTGGTTTTGAAGGTCATCCCCATTTGATTCCAAGATGCTGCAGTAACAGAATAGTGCTTATGGAGTTTGTGTATCAATCCATTGGAGTTAATGCTAGGTTTGGGATCAAGCACAAGACAGGATGCCATAAATTTGCCATCACACTAGGTGAATATAATTGTCAACACTTGAAGGGAGCAAAGGTGGTTTGTAATGAGTTGATACAATTGAAATTGGGATTGTATACAGCTCGGAAGTATTTTGATCCAAAGAAGAAGATGTATGCCTTATTACCTTCAGTATTTACTAGACACTTTAATCTGTTAGAAGACTTTTGGTGTGATCTGCAGGATGAGTATGACTTGAGGAAGAAGAATTATGAGAGATTATCAGTCTCACTCATGTCAGAGCTTGGTATTAAAGAAAATATTCCCAACACTTTGGTGGATGATGGAATTGTATTAGATCCCTCATATGAAGCCTTGAACATTGGCACCAAAAGCTTAGATCCAATAGACTGGAATGAGGAAGAAACAATTGATATTAAGAAAATTGGAAGAACAGTCTTGGATAGAAGTGTGCAATGGTTAATGTTGAGAACTCAAGCTCCTCAAGAACCAGCTCTTAAGAAGGGTAAAGGGTACAAGAGGATTAAAAGAAAGACACCTCCCAAAGTGCCATTGGAATTCTTTCCTCCTGATGTTGAAGAAATAGAACTTGAGGTGGTGGATGAAGAAGAAGAGGCACCAGAGGGAGATGTTCCAATAGAATCTGTTGTTTCTACGCCCACATTGGGTGAGTCATCCATACAAGCCCCACTTACAAGGAAAAGAAGTAAAGAAGTTCAAGAAGGAGCTCTTCATACCATGGTTGAAGCTGCTAAAGGAAAAGAAGTGGAGGAAGAATTTGTAGAAATTGAGACATACTCAAATGAAACTCTTTCAGAGAAGGATCTGCAAGAAAACATGCCTTTAGAGGGGACTATTGAGCAGATTCTGACACAAGAGGAGCAATGGAAACTATTTGAAGATGCTACAAGAGGTTCTGATGCAAGGGCTGCAGTGGAGAAGCAAAAGGAAATGGATGCTAAGATGCAAGTTGATGCTCTACTTCACCAACAGCAATTAAAGGCAAAAGAAATTGAAACAAGGGCAGCAACTGATGAAATAGAGAAGCAAATGAGGCAACGAGAGCATGAGATCAAGGTCAAAGAAGAAAATGACAAGTTAGAATTGATACAAAAGATCCATGATCTTGAGGAGGAGAAAGCAAGAAATCAGAGGGAAAAGGAAGCCTTGGTTGCTAGACTGAAGCTTGCAGAGGAAGCTCGACAGAAAGAACAAGAAGCTGAAGCTCTAAAAAAGAAAAGAGATGTTGAAGAGCTAGTAAAGAAACAGCAAGCTGAACAAGAAAGGGAAAAGGCAGAGAATCTCAAGGCCTTAGAAATGGAGAGCATAGAGAAAGAGAAACAAAAGGTTTTGGAAAAATAAAGATTAGAAAAGGAAGTTCAAGAAAGACAAAAGGAGGAAGAATCAGAAAGGACAAGAAAGGAAAAAGAGGCCGAAGAGCTGATTAGGAAGCAACAAGAAGAAGAAGCAGAAGCTGAAAAACTTAAAGCTTTAGAGGCAGAACGGTTAGAAAGGGAGATTCTAGAAAGAGAGGCCATAGAAAAAAGAGAAGTTAGAGAAGGAAAAAATGAAGAAGGATCAAATGGAAGAAGAGAGATTGAGAAAAGAAGAAGAAGATAAAAAATACAAGAACAAAGAGAAAGAGAAGATGTTGACAAGTTGGTGCAGATGCATGTGCTCCAAGAGCAACTAGAGAAAGCAAAGGTTGATTCTCAACCTGAAGTAAATGTTCAGCCACCCTCTACAATTGCTACTTCTTCTTCTATGATGATGACGGCTCCCAGTGCTCCTATATGGTTGAAGTTAGACCTACAAAAGAGAGCTAGAACACCCCCTCAACCTCTTAATTGGGAGGACATGATGAAGGGAATTGAACAGGAAAGGCCTAAAAAGAAGGCTAAAGTCTTACATTCGACTAGACTCACAGATAAAGGGGAGATAGTTGCTGAATGTTCCATGCCTATGACTAAAAAGGAGGTAGGGGATATGTAGATAATAGACTATCAATTGAGTACGGTTAATTTGGGAAGACCCACTAGGAATCAACAAATGAATCTGATTGATGTGGTGGCTTCAACAACTAAATCAAGAAGGATGAAGGACAAACGAAAGAAAGATGAGCTTAAGGCTCAATTGGATCAGTTACATTCATTCTTGAAGAGTGTCTCCTCTCCAAGGTCACAACAGGTTGCAGCTATTGAGACTCCTATTTTGCTAAGCAAAAAGGAGGTTGATGATTTGGTGCAGGTTAGAGGAAAGGAGGAGATGGTAGACAAGTGGATAGATAAATTGAACCAAGAGGTAGGAGAGATTTTAGTGAAAGTTTTTGAAGCTTATAAGGATACTGAAAGATTGATTAAAGAGATGTATCAATATATTGAGGCATCAGAAAAACAGGAAGAAGAGTATAAGGAGTATGGTGAAATTTTAGAAAAGATAAATACATTGCCTCTAACCACTCTTCTAGAACAGTCTATACTTGAAGATGATTACAAAGACTTTGTAGAGAAGACTTCTTGCATACTCAAGTTTAGGACAGGTTTTTTGAGCAAGCATAAGGATGATATTCTGGAAGTTGTAAATAATTTGACTGAGCAATTAGAAGAATTAGAAGCAGCTATTGCTATTATTATGGATATAAATGCATTTATAAAAGAGGGCATTTATTTTAACCAAATAAAGGAAAAGTGGGATGAAAGATTCCAAGGACTTATGCAAAAGGGAGATGATGGCGGAGAGTTGATGTTAGATCGACTTGTAAAGGTCAAAGAGGAAATAAATGCTACAGGGAGAGAATTGATAAAAGTGAAAAGTATGAAGGAGTTTGCTGCAGTTGAGCTGGATCGGATTAAATTTGAAGATGACTGGATTGATGGGCCAGAGATGGAGACTCTACAACAAGTGTTCACTAGTTACGATGAGTTATTAGCAGATCTAGCTTCACATGCATGAATCCTTACATGCATGATGTTCTCCTTCTTTGCATGTTGCATGCATACAACACTCATAGCTTTTTGAACGCATGACTTCCTCTTCTATTATATCTTCTATTTTTAGTTAAGACTGAAAGTCTAATGTAAGAACTCAAGATCAAATTGATCTGAGTTTCCAAGAGAGTTTGAATTCCTAAAAAGGTGGAAAGCCTAAAATAGAAGTGAAGTTCGAACTTTTTGTATATCTATAAATACTAGATGGGTATCACATTGTAAAGGTCGGCTAATTGAGAACTAGATTGGCTTGCCTAATGCTAAGAGATAGGATTTTGTAGAGTTTTTTTGCAGAGATACATTATATTTAAATCTTTTACAGTTAATAGAATTACAGGTTGACTCAAAAGATGGTGTTTGGAATTAAATTGTTTGTTTGATAAGGCTGATAAGTTATGATCTATCTGTATACAGTGATTGTGTTGAACATAAGATTTTCTTGAATGATGAAAGTCATTTGAAGGAATCAAATTTAAGGATCATCTTATTAGATTGTCATTGAGTTGAAGTTATTAAAATTCTATTGATCTATAATTTTGATGATGAATGAATGTGTGTTGTTTTGAAATCCTTGAAATATTTGTGAAGAGTAATTGTGAAGTTAATTAAGCACCTAAAATGTATGCAGTGATATAGATTATGCTACAGATTGTATCATCTTATGGTTTTTATGATCTGTTAGGAAGCATTCATCGTTGAAGGTATATGTCCAGATACTAGATAAATTTGGTTCATACTTACTAGTTTACCCCTTTGTTCTATCTTTTGCTTTTATTTAAAACCCATTGATTTATAGGAACTATTTCGATAAAAAGATTTATAGCTTGAATCCTTTGTTACTAGCACAGGCCCCTTGAATATTATAGTTGCATGAACCAATTGAGTGACATCAGACAGTTGAGAACCAACTACCAGGACCTTGGGAGTTAGGCTACTACATGTTGTCTTTCTTTTTCAAGGGAAATAGAGTAGAAATATTATGTTTTAATGTTGTTTGTGTCATTTTAACCATCAATAGAAATTGACGCTAGAAGGAGGGCCTGAAGGGACAAGCTGGCTCGCAGAAGATCTTTTTCACCGGAGGGATATGAGAGGGTTCTTAGATCCTCTACTAATCGTGAACTATTCGAACAACTTCAAACCCTGGTTAGACCCAGACCTCATGCTCGTAGGGTAGAAATACCTACATTACCACAACCACTTACTCCATGAGTATTTCCACCAATTCCATCCACACCACCACCAAATAGGCCTTTGTCACCACCAATTCAGCCTTTATCACCACCACCTGCCCAACCAATCCCACCAATGGATTATTTTGTGGGTAATCCCTCCCCATTAGGGACTATTCCAGGCGGATTCCATGATTTACCAAAAAACCCGAAGAAGTTTTGTCTGAAATACATGCATGGAGAATCAAGAAGTGCAGAGGAACATATACAAGCATTCAAAGATGTCTGCACACAAGCTCAAGTTGCTCATCAAGATGTGGTATGTAGATTGTTTCTTTATTGTTTAGGAGATATGGCATATAACTGGTATCTAAATTTTCCCCAGGGATCTATCATGGGTTGGACAGATTTAGAAAATGCTTTTATTAATCAATTCAGGGTTTATGTGGACCCTACAATATTGTATCACCAATTTGCCACCATCAGAAAGGAACATCATGAACCATTGCCCTTGTTCAACACTAGGTTCCATAGGATGTATCCTAGGCTACAAGAGCCTTACTTAGTGCAGGAGCCCATGGCCATACAAGCGTATCTAAGAGTTGTTGATCCTTTGATTCGTCTGTTCTTACAAAGAAATTATCAACCTGATGAGATTGACTCACTGTCTAAGATTTATCATTTGGCTATCAAATTGCAACAGCAGATAAATCTGCAATCTAGAGGGTTAGGACCAACTTTTCCTCTAATGAATTATCAAATGCCTAATCTACCATTATACAATACTATCCCAGGGATGTCTTATTCCCATTATGGACCTGTATCTAAGTTGCAAGCATCACCAACTGTGCCCTTCTTTGGCAATAGCATGCATGATTGACTACATTTGCACCCCCTAACAACATGGTTCCACCAAATCAGAATGCAGATAACAATCCACCCCCACCAAAGGGACCTTCTGATTCTTAGAATAGAGATAATCAGCCTTCTTTTCCTAAGTACCAATTTAGGAATGATTCAGAGTTTGATTTTGTTGCAGAATTGCAAAGGCAGAAGACATCACTGTCTTTTTTTGATATCATGAAGTGGTGCCCAGCTCAAAGGGAGGTGGTATTAAAAGCTTTGGAAGAAACAGATCACTTGAAAGGGAAAGGTAAAGTGACTCCCGCAAAGGAGACGAATGTTGTTATGTATAAAGGTAAAACCAGTACCCCACTTTTCTTGTTAAGTTTGAGAATCTTTGGAAAGAATCTACACAATTGCTTATTAGATTCTGGAGCATCAGGGAATGTCATGTCTTTTTCGATTTGTAAGAAGTTAGGATTGAGTCCTATTCCAACCAATAAAAAGGTGATTCAACTGGATAAAACTGAAGTTAATGTTGTAGGTGAGTTGAAGAACATGCATGTGCAGGTTGGATCAGACCCAAGGATCCAAACCTATATAGATATTCAAATTGCTAACATCCCAAAAACATATGGGATGCTTTTAAGTAGAGAGCTAATGAAAAGCATAGGTGGATATCTATCCTTGGACTTCTCGCACATGTGGTTACCATGGAAAGGGGTTGCCACTCAGATAAGAATTGAAAGTGAACCTAGGCTCAAACACATGATTATAGAGTATGATACTCCAAATGAAGTAGCATTCTTTGAGACTGAGATGGGTGTTTACAAGCAAGAGGAAGTCCTTACTTTCTCTATAGTTAGTCCTGAGGATACACTATCCTTAGACCACACTGATTCAATGATTCACATCAACCAGCAAGTTCTAATAAGGAAATTGCAACAAGATAGGCTGGTTTTAGGAACAAAAATTGATTTGAGTAATTTATTGCTTTCTAATTGGTGTAGAATACACTATCATAATCATTCGGAGTTGACATGTCAGTCATGCATAGATATTCTAAGGCATGTAGATCTACCCAAGTAAGAATTTCAAGAGGTAACTGAGACTCCCATCAATGAGTTCTCTTTCCAAGCTACGGATGCAACTATTCTTACACAGGTCAGTCTTTCTCTAGAAGAAGTTTCTTTACCAGTAGAACAGACTCAAGTCTTAGGGTTTTCAGATCAAAAAGAGGAAGTGGAAGTATCTCAGTTTTATTTTAATACCCCTATTCTAGATGCTTTGACAATGCCAAAAGAGTTAATAGAAGATGAGTTAGATCCTGACTCAGCTCAAGAAATCGCTCAAGAGGTAGTTGTTGAACAAATTAAGGAACTAGGAAAATCGTTAACTGAGCTCCTTCTCAACACGAATTCTGATAAACAGCAAAAGTCTGAGCTGCCACATGTCACAAGTGACAAAATCCCTGTAGTTTCTAAAAAGAAAGAGCTCCCAGCTAAAGACCAGTTATGGACTCTTAAATTTGATGGTTCTAAATCTAAAGCAGGAAGTGGAGTAGGAATTGAACTAACTAACCCGAAAGGGAAAACTTATTTTACTTCTTATAGATTGCAGTTTGGTTGCACTAACAATGTGGCTAAATATGAGGCACTTGCAAGAGGACTTATGTTTGCTCATAAGAAGAAGGTAACTGCTCTTACAGTGATGGGAGACTCTGAGTTAATTGTGAAACAGGTACATAGCCAATACACTTGCCATAATAAAAGATTGGCTGCTTATAGGAATAGGGTCTGGAATTTAATAGAAGATTTTGATACGTTTGGGATTACTCTTATTCCAAGGGAAGCAAATCAAATAGTAGATGCTCTTGTCATTGCAGCAAGTACATTAGAGTTAATGCAAGATTCAAATCTAAAGAGGTTTTCTGTGGAGTTGATTTCAGTCCCTGCAATTCCTGACATTGTTCGACACTTCCAGGTGTTTAATGATGATCAACATATTTTGGCCTTTTTGGAGAGTTCTGATATATTTCAAGGATAGATAATTGATGACTTTGACAGGGATCAAGGAGACTAGAATCCAGAAAGTGACAATACAGAAAGTGACAATCCATAAGGGATAATGGATTTAAAGAGCAATAACATCCCAAAAGGGATGATAGCATTGGAAAGGATATTTGATTCAGATCCACGAGCTTATCAAAGAATGCCTACAAAGAGTGAGGGAGGCAAGTATGAATCCGTTAATTTGACTCACTCAGGGGTAGAAAGGAATATTCTTATAGGGAAGACTTGTCCTCGAGAAATAAAGGATGAGATAATCAAAGTCTTGAAGCAATTGCTTGGAGCTATGATGATTTGAAAACTTTTGATACATCTATCATCACACATACAATTCCTCTTAAGCCAGAAGCCAAGTCGTTTCACCAAAAGCAACGCCCAGTCAATGCATTAATCGGGCCTCTAATCCAGAGAGAAGTATAGAAGCTTTTGGCTAAAAGAATAATTTTTCTAGTTAGACACTCTACCTGGGTGGCTAATCTAGTTCCTGTGAGGAAGAAGAATGGGGAAATCAGGTTATGTGTGGATTTCAGAAATTTAAACAAAGCCTCTGAGAAAGACAATTATCCATTACCTTCCCTTGATGAAGTATTGCAAAAAGTTAATGGATCTCAAATGATGTCTTTCTTGGATGGATATTCAGGATACAATCAAGTACTGGTAAGTCATGAAGATAGGATGAAAACTGCTTTCACTACAAAGTGGGGCACATTTGCCTACAGGAGCATGTCATTTGGTCTAATCAATGTTGGTGCTACTTTTCAAAGAGCGATGGATGTAGCTTTTAAAGACCTAATAGGAAAGTGTATTATCATCTATGTTGATGATCTAACCATCTTCTCTAAAAGTAGAGAAGATCATGCTGCTGATTTAGAGAAAGTACTAAAGAAATGTATCAGTTATGGTGTCTCTCTCAATCCAAAGAAATGTGTATTTGGAGTTTCTGAAGGGAAGCTCTTGGGTCACATTATATCAGAGGAGGGAATTTCCATAGATCCTGATCGAGTAGAAGCCATTTTGAAGTTGACAAGGCCAAGAAGTAAGAAGGAGATGAGATCTTTCTTTGGAAGGATTAATTTTGTCAGGAAATTTATAACAGGGTTTGTAGAAATTGTTAAACCACTTAACGAAATGATGAAGAAGGATGCAAAAATTCAATGGAGTGAAGAGGCTAAATCTGTTTTTATGCAGATTAAACAATCTATATCTAAGGCACCTGTTTTAACAAGCCCAGATTATCTAGAACCATTTTACATTTATTCTTTTGCTTCTGAGCATTCATGTGCAATAGTTTTGACACAGAGAAGAGAAGAGAATGAGGAGAGGCCTATTGCTTTTATGAGCTCTCCATTTAAGAATGTAGAAGTAAGATATTCATCAATAGAAAAATAGGCTTTTGCATTGGTGCGAGCAGTGAAGAAGTTCAGACACTACATAATCTGAAGTCAAGTGATGGCTATAGTCCTAGATCCAGCTGTAAAGTCCCTCCTAATGCAAAGTGAACTAGGAGAAAGAAGAGGGAAATGGATGGCCATTTTACAAGAATTTAACCTAGAAATTCACCCAATGAAGCTTGTTAGAGGCCAAGGATTTTCAAAAGCGATGGTAGAAGTGGACAAGAGTATTACTTGTCAACAATACACTGTTCAGTCATTCACAAAAGATCCCTGGTATACAGATTTAGTCTTTTTCCTCCTCAATAAAAAGTGTCCAGAAGGGATGAATGCTACTCAAAGAAGAGCACTAAGGATGAAAAGCGCTCATTATATGCTTTAAGGAGGATCAATCTATAGGAAGAATTTCCAAGGAATCTACTTGCGTTTCCTGGATCAGCAAGAGGCTAAACATGCCATAAATGAATTTCATGGAAGGCATGGAACAGGACATGGATCTGCTGATGCGTTGGCTCATCAGATTTTAAGGTCAGGTTACTATTGGCCTTATGTGTTTAGGGATGCACATCAACATTGCAGGACTTGTCATTTATGTCAAACTTCTGCATCAAGAGAAAGAAATCCTGCGATGCCCCTACAGCCGGTTTATGAGGTAATGCCATTTGCCCAATGGGCACTTGATTTTGTAGGTGTGATTAATCCAAATTCTTCTGCATAGCATAAATTCATCTTGACTATGACGGATTATTGCACACGTTGGATAGAGGCCCTGACTTGCAAGAATAGCACCATGGAGGTGGTCATTAAGTTTCTGACAGAGAACATCAAAACTAGGTTTGGAGTTCCATTTGCTCTGGTATGTGATAATGGCCCTGCTTTTTCTTCTGCTGAATTTATTTCACGGGCCTATGAGCATAAGATTGTGTTAAAATATTTTTCCAATTATTACCCTCAGGGGAATGGAGTGGTTGAGTCCACAAATAAGAATTTATTGGAAGTAATAAAAAATTTGTTAGAAAGTACCCCTACGGACTGGCATACCCAACTGAGATTTGCCTTGTGGGCAGATCGAACCAGAATCAAAGCAGCCCTAGGGAATTCACCTTTTAAGTTATTTTATGGCCAAGATCTAATCTTCCCCATTCATTTACAAATACCTATTCTGAAATTTATGCAGGAGTTTTATAATAAGGATGATGGGATTGAGGTTAGATTGCTTAACTTATTGAATATGGAAAAACAAAGAGATGTTGCTTTGCATCAATTCTCTAAACATCAGGTTGTTGTTAAACATTGGTTTGACAAAAGAGCCAAAGTAAAAGCTTTTAGAATATCAGACCTTGTGCTATTATGGGATAAGGCTAGAGAAAGGAAGGGAGATCACCAGAAGTTTGATAGACTTTGGTTAGGTCCCTATCAAATAGCTGAAATCTTAGGCGAGAATGCTTTTCGTTTGAGTATTTTAATAGGAGAGCCTGTTCCATTACCAGTTAATGGTCAGTTTCTCAAACACTATTTTGGTGCATAGAAAGTCTGGTGTTTTGAAAAGGAATGTACTATATTGTATCATATGTAATTAAGTTTTTGTTTTTAGTTTTAAGTTTTTAGTTTTTAGTTTTTGTTTTGTTTGTTTTGTTTATTTTGTTTTCTTTTCTTTCTTTGTTTTGTTTGTTTGTTTTGTTTTGTCTTGTTTCGTTGGGGATTCTTATTTTGCTCATTTCAAGTTTAGGGGGTTGTTATTCAAAGTATACTATTGGTACTAAGAGAGAAATTGGTTTAGGTATTCTCATTATAATCATTGAAAAGGATTTCATTCTAAAACTTATGTTTTATGATCATTCTAGTTTGGGTTGGAAAAGTTATTAAGGATAGAAGATGTAAATGTGAATATCTCATGAATTGTGATCAAAGATCTATCACCAAATTAGAAAAACATCTGCATGAGTAACTACCTATTTGTTTTAGGATGACTCAATCTTTGTTTCAAGTGAAAAATCATATTCCAAGACTATCATGAGATCCATTGTAGTACTCAACCCACATTTTAGATTCATTGAATCTGAGTATTGAGAGATGCATAAAAGAGTTTCCATCCATAAAAAAAAAAGAGAAAGAAAGAAAGAAAAGCAAGCTCAATATCAAGTGGGTAACCAAGTATCTCTATTGGGGCTATGGACGCCTATCTGCCAGTAGAGCAATGCTTTGAGAGGACTAGAGGTATCTCCGTCAGGGCTATGGACGCCTATTTGGCAACGGAGCAATACCCAAAATTTTACTGCACGATAGTTAAAGGACTCAACTTATGTAGCTTGAAACTATGGTATAGTTGTTCACAAGCAGAGACAGTATCTACAAAGAATGATGCACAATATAAGCACACACTCAGATTCAGAAACAACTCATGAGCACATAACATCTGAGATTCAAACTCAAGATTATCCTACAAATATCTGATCTCATTCAAGGTAAGGTGTTTATAAGCCAAGTAGTTTTTGGGTGACTAAAAATTTTCTTTGGGTATTTTGAAAATAGGTAAACCATTTTCCCAGCCGAGTCACCATTTGTTATGCCTTGCATAACCACCCAATCTTTTGCCTTGGTCAAAATGGGTCCCCCTTTGTTATTTTTGTACTTAGTTGTTTTTGAAACAAAGTTTGGAGTCTAGTTTTGCCAATACTTTGTTATTCCTTGGTTTCTCTGTCGAAATCAAAACCGGAACTGAATCGGGTTCTGAAAGTTCTTTTGAGGCTTGTTTTTGGTCCTATCCTGATAGTCTTTTCTTTTCCTTTGTTTTGGTCTTTAGCGGAAGTGGAGCCAGAGTGGGAATTGGGATGGTTGTTATCAAAATTTGCAAAATCACAATCAGTTCCAATCCCGCCTCCGCTATTTTTATTTTTGCTTAGTCTTGGTTGTTGTGTTTTGTTGTATTAGGTTGGTCTTTTTACTTAACTTTTTGTATTTGCTTTTATTTTGTTTTTAGTTGGCGGACTTGGAACCGGAATGAGAATGGGGTTTGGAAATTTTATAAATTTGAGATCCTGATTCCATTTTAGTTCCGACCCCATCACTTTTTGTCGTTGACTTTTTGACTAAAGCACACTACAGACGAGTGTTTGTTCTCTTATAGTTCTCACTCCACCTTTACTACGCTTTAAATGCATTAATGATGGTTGCCGGTGTAGGTAGAAATTCACATATTTACCTTTATTAAGGGTTAAGTCGATCATTATTGTTATTGTTAAAGATCTAAGAGCACGAAAGAGCAATAGAAAAGTTCGTTTTGAGCAAATTGATTGAGATAGAGAAGGGATTGTGTGTGAATCGATTCAGAAAGTTAGCACGGGTTTGTTTGCGTTTGAGGTAGGTTTCTTATCTATGTTGTTCATTGTTGATTTATGGTCGTGTTTGTTTTGTTTTGCTTTATATTTGCTCGTATATTCGATCATCTTGTTTTAAGACAAACCTATGATTATTGATATGATTGAATGAGTAGGTTTTTTTTGTTTGGTTCTGTTTATTTTGCTTTAAATCTTTGTTGTCTTGTATGTTCGTGTCGTTTCTTTCTATTTTTAGGGCTCTGTCGCTTTCACATCTTAATCGTGATTGCGTCGTGTTTGTTTTTGGTTTGCGGTGAGTTAGATTTAGGTTTTAGGTTTTAAATGTTGATTAGTTAGATTAGAAGTTATAGTGAGGTAGATTAGAGATTTTACAATGAGTTAGGGTAGATGGAATTTAATTAGGGTTTCATCCTTTGGTAGAATGGCAGGGTTTAAACCCGTGCCCTAGTTTTTGTCAGGTTTGTTAGATTAGGGTTTCGTTGGTCTTTATAATCGCTTTTAAAATGATTTAAAAAATGATATCTTAGAATGCAATTGTTCCCCATGGTCATATGGGTGTAGAGTTTTAAGCTCCTTTGCCATTTTATAGCGACATAGGTCTTAATCATGAAATTGTGTTGAAAATGAATAAAGTATTTGATGAGATCATGATTAACATAGGCAGATGCGGGATTGGAATAGATTATGGACCTAAGAGTTTTGTTTTACAAAAGTTGTCGATTCCATTTTTTATCCCATTTTTGACTCCGAGTTCTAGAAGGTTTCTTTGGCAATCATGGTCAACCATGGCGGAGGCGGGATCGGAATCAATCTTGGACTTGAAAGATTTGTTTTACAAAAGGTATCGATTCCATGTTTCATCCAGTGTCTAGCTCCGCGTATAATGGGAAAGTCTTTCTTCAAAGTAACGATGACCAAATTGGAGGCGGAGGCGGAATGGAAATAGAATGTGGAAAAAATGAAAATTCGAAGAAAACCAAATCCGTTTTCATTCCGATCCCAGTTCCGATAAACTCCCCGACTCTGACTCCAAGCCCGTTTGTTATTAGGTGAAGTTTCTATATCGATTTTTGCTCCGAGTCCGCCAGTGTTGTAAAAGAGATTCTTTTGAGCTTATGTCTAGTTCTGATTCTCATGTATGTGTAACAGGCATGTTTTAAGAGTATGTTTGATAATGATATCTAAAGATCTAATTTGAGGTTTGCTTGCAGGAAAATTGAAAGATGTCAAGAACATCAGGAACATCAGGAGAAGCTGCTCGAAGGAATCAACCGGCTGGAACATCAAAGATAGCACCAAAAATAAAGAAGGTGAAACCAGAACAGTTGCCTTATACATTGAGGTATGATCATAGGAATCCGGTCGTGAAAGTGAGCAAGGTGGAATCAGACTGGTCAGATATCACGGATACTAATTTGAGCCAGTATAGCTTTGAAGAATTACATGAAGAGACCTTTGCAGAATGAGCAAACTTGACAGGGAGAACACAAAGGATTGTTGACTCCAATCTTGCACATATCACTATGTTTCCTTTATCAGTCCAGTGTCTGGAGTTGATAATGATACTAGCCAGTACTTACAATCCTGCTACAAGATTATGCATGGATTCACAAAATAATGTGATTATAGATCTTACTCTGCAAGTGTTCCAAAGTATATTTAATGTTCCTAATCCCAAGAACTTGGTACAGCTAACTGAAGCAGAGGCATTGGAGAAATATAGCAAGCATAAAGACTCCAAAAAGTCTCACTTAAACAAAAAGTGGTTAAGCACAGAGAAGAAATCTTTAAGCAAGCTTGCAGACCAACCAAAGAGGGTAGATTTCAAGAAGGAGATATTTGATTTGATATTAATGTTGTCCAAAGTGTTTGAGAAGAGGGATGCTTTCCACTTCAAGGAATGGATGTTTCATTTCATTCAAGTAATCTTTCAGGGTGATTACCAGTTTGATTGGTCAATGATTATTTCTGATGCCATACATGATCAGCTCACAAGGGTTAGACAAACTAAATCTTTCTTCATGACATCTTACATTGTATATGCAACAGCAAGGTTGGGGATATTCCCAGGATTGAATAAGGTAGGCATGATAGGAGCCTTCGATGGACAAAAGAAAGTGTGGGAGCACTATGATCAGTTGACTCTTCAGGTGGCTAAGACTCATTTTAGGAGAGTCAATGATGCCTTTTTATATGTGATCATCAATCAATTGAATGGAGATGCAGGGTATCGATTAAGTCAAGAAGCCATGGCATTCATTTCTAAATGGGGAAGTTGGTACATCCAATACCCCAAATTTACATACTTTAGATTGTTTGGTTTTGAAGGTCATCCCCATTTGCTTCCAAGATGCTGCAGTAACAAAATAGTGCTTATGGATTTTGAGTATCAAGCCATTGGAGTTAATGCTAGGTTTGGGATCAAGCACAAGACAGGATGCCATAAATTTGCCATCACACTAGATGAATATAATTGTCAACACTTGAAGGGAGCAAAGGTGGTTTGTAATGAGTTGATACAATTGAAATTGGGATTGTATACAGCTCGGAAGTATTTTGATCCAAAGAAGAAGATGTATGCCTTATTACCTTCAGTATTTACTACACTTTAATCTGTTAGAAGACTTTTGGTGTGATTGGCAAGATGAGTATGACTTGAGGAAGAAGAATTATGAGATATTATCAGTCTCACTCATGTCAGAGCTTGGTATTAAAGAAAATATTCTTGACACTTTGGTGGATGATGGAATTGTATTAGATCCCTCATATGAAGCCTTGAACATTGGCATCAAAATCTTAGATCCAATAGACTGGAATGAGGAAGAAACAATTGATATTAAGAAAATTGGAAGAACAGTCTTGGATAGAAGTGTGCAATGGTTAATGTTGAGAACTCAAGCTCCTCAAGAACCAGCTCTTAAGAAGGGTAAAGGGTACAAGAGGATTAAAAGAAAGACACCTCCCAAAGTGCCATTGGAATTATTTCCTCCTGATGTTGAAGAAATAGAACTTGAGGTGGTGGATGAAGAAGAAGAGGCACCAGAGGGAGATGTTCCAATAGAATCTATTGTTTCTACGCCCACATTGGGTGAGTCATCCATACAAGCCCCACTTATAAGGAAAAGGAGTAAAGAAGTTCAAGAAGGAGCTCTTCATACCATGGCTGAAGCTGCTAAAGGAAAAGAAGTGGAGGAAGAATTTATAGAAATTGAGATAGACTCGGATGAAACTCTTTCAGAGAAGGATCTGCAAGAAAACATGCCTTTAGAGGTGACTATTGAGCAGATTCTAACACAAGAGGAGCAATAGAAACTATTTGAAGATGCTACAAGAGATTTTGATGCAAGGGCTGCAGTGGAGAAGCAAAAGGAAATGGATGCTAAGGTGCAAGCTGATGCTCTACTTCACCAACAGCAATTAAAGGCAAAAGAAAATGAAACAAGGGCAGCAACTGATGAAATAGAGAAGCAAATGAGGCAACGAGGGCATGAGATCAAGGTCAAAGAAGAAAATGACAAGTTAGAATTGATACAAAATATCCATGATCTTGAGGAGGAGAAACCAAGAAATCAGAGGGAAAAGGAAGCCCTGGTTGCTAGACTGAAGCTTGCAGAGGAAGCTCGACAGAAAGAACAAAAAGTTGAAGCTCTAAAAAAGAAAAGAGATGCTGAAGAGCTAGTAAAGAAACAGCAAGCTGAAGAAGAAAGGGAAAAGGCAGAGAATCTCAAGGCCTTAGAAATGGAGAGCATAGAGAAAGAGAAACAAAAGGTTTTGGAAAAAGAAAGATTAGAAAAGAAAGTTCAAGAAAGACAAAAGGAGGAAGAATCAGAAAGGACAAGAAAGGAAAAAGAGGCCGAAGAGCTGATTAGGAAGCAACAAGAAGAAGAAGCAAAAGCTGAAAAACTTAAAGCTTTAGAGGTAGAATGGTTAGAAAGGGAGATTCTAGAAAGAGAGGCCTTAGAAAAAAGAGAAGTTAGAGAAGGAAAAAATGAAGAAGGATCAGATGGAAGAAGAGAGATTGAGAAAAGAAGAAGAAGATAAAAAAATACAAGAACAAAGAGAAAGAGAAGACGTTGAGAAGCTGGTGCAGATGCATGTGCTCCAAGAGCAACTAGAGAAAGCAAAGGTTGATTCTCAACCTGAAGTAAATGTTCAGCCACCCTCTACAATTGCTAATTCTTCCATGATGATGACGGCTCCCAGTGCTCCTATATGGTTGAAGTTAGACCTACAGAAGAGAGCTAGAACACCCCCTCAACCTCTTAATTGGGAGGACATGATGAAGGGAATTGAACAGGAAAGGCCTAAAAAGAAGGCTAAAGTCTTACATTCTACTAGACTCACAGATAAAGGGGAGATAGTTGTTGAATGTGCCATGCCTATGACTGAAAAGGAGGTAGGGGATATGTAGCTAACAGACTATCAATTGAGTACGGTTAATTTGGGAAGACCCACTAGGAATCAACAAATGAATCTGATTGATGTGGTGGCTTCAACAACTAAATCAAGAAGGATGAAGGACAAACGAAAGAAAGATGAGCTTAAGGCTCAATTGGATCAGTTACATTCATTCTTGAAGAGTGTCTCCTCTCCAAGGTCACAACAGGTTGTAGCTATTGAGACTCCTTTTTTGCTAAGCAAAAAGGAGGTTGATGATTTGGTGCAGGTTAGAGGAAAGGAGGAGATGGTAGACAAGTGGATAGATAAATTGAACCAAGAGGTAGGAGAGATTTTAGTGAAAGGGTTTGAAGCCTATAAGGATACTGAAAGATTGATTAAAGAGATGTATCAATATATTGAGGCATCAGAAAAACAAGAAGAAGAGTATAAGGAGTATGGTGAAAAGTTAGAAAAGATAAATACATTGCCTCTAACCACTCTTCTAGAACAATCTATACTTGAAGATGATAACAAAGACTTTGTAGAGAAGATTTCTCGCATACTCAAGTTTAGGATTTGTTTTTTGAGCAAGCATAAGGATGAGATTCTGGAAGTTGTAAATAATTTGACTGTGCAATTAGAAGATTTAGAAGCAGCTATTGCTATTATTGTGGATATAAATGCATTTACAAAAGAGGGCATGCCTTTTAACCAAATAAAGGAAAAATGGGATGAAAGATTCCAAGGACTTATGCAAAAGGGAGATGATGGCGGAGAGTTGATGTTAGATCAACTTGTAGAGGTCAAAGAAGAAATAAAGGCTGCAGGGAGAGAATTGATAAAAGTTAAAAATATGAAGGAGTTTGTTGCAGCTGAGCTGGATCAGATTAAATTTGAAGATGACTAGATTGATGGGCCAGAGATGGAGACTCTATAGCAAGTGTTCACCAGTTATGATGAGTTCTTAGTAGATCTAGCTTCACATGCATGAATCCTTACATGCATGATGTTCTCCTTCTTTGCATGTTGCATGCATACAGCACTCATAGCTTTTTGAGCGCATGACTTCCTCTTCTATTATATCTTCTATTTTTAGTTAAGACTGAAAGTCTAATGTAAGAACTCAAGATCAAATTGTTCTAAGTTTCCGAGAGAGTCTGAATTCCTAAAAAGGTGGAAAGCCTAAAATAGAAGTGAAGTTCGAACTTTTTGTATATCTATAAATACTAGATGGGTATCACATTGTAAAGGTCGGCTAATTGAGAACTAGATTGGCTTGCCTAATGCTAAGAGATAGGATTTTGTAGAGTTTTTTTGCAAAGATACATTGTATTTAAATCTTTTACAATTAATAGAATTACAGATTGACTCAAAAGATGGTGTTTGGAATTAAATTGTTTGTTTGATAAGGCTGATAAGTTATGATCTATCTGTATGTAGTGATTGTGTTGAACATAAGATTTTCTTGAATGATGAAAGTCATTTGAAGGAATCAGATTTAAGGATCATCTGATTAGATTGTCATTGAGTTGAAGTTATTAAAAAGTCTGTTGATCTATAATTTTGATGATGAATGAATGTGTGTTGTTTTGAAATCCTTGAAATATTTGTGAAGAGTAATTGTGAAGTTAATTAAGCACCTGAAATGTATGCAGTGGTATAGATTATGCTACAGACTATATCATCTTATGGTTTTTATGATCTGTTAGGAAGCATTCATCGTTGAAGGTATATGTCCAGATGCTAGATAAATTCGGTTCATACTTACTGGTTTACCCCTTTGTTCTATCTTTTTCTTTTATTTAAAACCCATTGATTCACAGGAACTATTTCGATAAAAAGAGTTATAGCTTGAATCCTTTATTACCAGCACAGGCCCCTTGAATATTATAGTTGCATGAACCAATTGAGTGACATCAGACAGTTGAGAACCAACTACCAGGACCTTGGGAGTTAGGCAACTACATGTTGTCTTTCTTTTTCAGGAGAAATAGAGTAGAAATATTCTGTTTTAATGTTGTTTGTGTCATTTTAACCATCAACAAGGCCCAATCCAGAATGCTTCAAACTTGGAGTACTTTCCAAGTCTGCTTTTAAGTTAATCCGATTCAGTACTATATCACCTTCTTGGAAAACTCTTGGGGATGCCTTCTTATCAAATGATCTCTTCATTTGAGCTTGGTGTTGCTCAATTTTCTTCATTACTTCAGCTCTAGTCTCTTCTATCTCAATTAGTTGAGCCAATCTTGTTTTCATAGGCTCTTCTTCAATCATGTCCAACTGGTTAACTAGATCAAGGATCGAAATTTCAAGGGATATAGGTAGTCTTGCCTCTTTTCCATGCACAAGCATATATGGTGATAGTCATTTTGACCTTTTTGGTGTAATTCTATCAGCACACAAGGTTGATTTCAGCTTGGTATGCCAAGCTCTCTAATTTCCTTCCATGGTCCTCTTGATAATCCTGAGAAGGTTTTTATTAGTGGAATCAACCTATCCATTTCCTTGAGGATAGTAGTTAGAAGAAGTATTTAGGTAAACACCATTTCTAATAGCCCAATCAGATACTCTAGTTCCTATGAAAGCAAGTGCATTATCTGAAACTATTGATTCAGGAACTCCAAACCTTGTTATTAGCTCTTCATAGAAATTCAAAATAGTTGTCTCATTAGCCTCTTTAGGTCCCACAGCTTTTGTCCATCTTGAAAAATAATCAGTGGTTGTGAGCACGCACTTGGGCCTACACTTGAAGGAGGGTTTATAACTCCAATGAAATCTAAGCCCTGTTTCATGAAGGATTGTTCAATCTGAATTGGATGCAATGGAAGGGCTGCCAACTTTTCTTTTCCTGCAAATATATCACACTCCTTACATTTTCTCACCCATGAATGGGAATATTTGAATAAAGTAGGCCAGTACTAGCCTCCTTTCATTATCTTAAGAGTTTTAGCTCTTGGAGAAAAATTTCCACCAGCTGATCCTTCATGAAACTCATGTAATATTTTATCAACTTGATCAGCTTCTATGCATATAAGAAAAACACCATGGAAATATTTTCTAAAAATTAAACCATTCAAAAGTACATAAGGAATGGACTACAGTGTATAGTACCTTCTTTTTTATTTATTCAAAATAGGATGACACTCACCAGTTAACAAGATAACCTATAGAAGAAATGGGTGCAGCAACTTGTTCATCCTGAAGAGCTAAGATACCATTTTCTTCATTTTCTATACTATTATTACTATTCTTTGTAAGTTGTTCACAGAGACCTTTACCTCTTATCAGCTTGGTGACTTTGATCTCAATATCATATTCCATTACCTTAGTCACCCAACCAGCTCTTTTACTACTCAAGTCCCTGCTCAGCGAAAATTCCTTAACTAAAGGATGAGCAACCAACAACTTAACCTTATTGTTAGAGAGCATGTGTCTAATTTTTTTCAAAATTCTGATAACAGCAAGGACATGCTTTTCAACAAAAGAATAATTAAGCTCATAATCCTTAAGACCTTGACTAAAAAAAGATTAAGGTTGCTCTAAACCATGGTCATTCTTGAACCAGCATAGTTGCAATACTATCAATGTTCCTATATGCATATAGTATAAAATCTTTTGAAAACTCTAGGTTCAACAGCGTAGGAGCAACTGCAAGTGCTTCTTTGATAAGCTCAAAGCTCCTTTTCCCTTCTTTAGTCCAGTCGAAAGGAATATTCTTTTTTAACATTGAAGTCAAAGGTACTAATAACTCAACAATATCTGGGATGAATCTCATTACAAAATTAATTCTACCCAAGAAACTTTGAAGTCCTTTTTTGTGTGTTGGTAAAGGAAGAGAAAGAATAGCACTTATTCTCTTCGGATCAATGGTGATTCCATGTTTCGATACAATGTAACCCAAAAACTTACCTTCATGAATAGAAAACACATATTTCTTTGGGTTGAGAGATATACCAAACTCTCGACATCTTTCAAGGATTTTCTTCAAGTGATCAAAGTGTTCATCTAATTTTTTTGAAAAAATAGTTATGTCATCCAAATAAACCAATACAAGTTTATACATCAAACCTTTGAAATCCATGTCCATTGCTTTTTGAAAAGTAGCTCCAGCATTTGATAGATCAAATGGATTTTTCTTGTAAGCCATTTTACCCCATTTGGTTGTAAAAGTTGTCTTAAACTGATCTTCTTCTTTAACCAGGATTTGGTTATATCCTGAGAAGCCATATAACAAAGAAAACCTCTCAACACCTGAAACAACTTGAAGAATTTGTTCCATGGAAGGTAAAGGGTGACGATATTTCAAGGAAGCTCTATTAAGATCCCTGAAATCAACATGGAGTCTGATTTCACCATTCTTCTTCCTAACTGGAACAAGATTGGATACCCAAGAGGTATGTTTAATTGGAAATATGATATTGCTCTCAATGAGCTTATTCAACTATGTAATCATAAGGGGTTCAAGCTTGGGGTTAAGTGGCCTATGTTTTTGTCTTACAGGTTTGACATTAGGCTCAAGCTCAATGGTATGTTAGCCAATAGAAGGATCAAAACCTTTCAAATCTGAATATTCCCATGCAAAAATATCACTGAACTCTTGACAAAGTAAAATAAATGCATACCTCTCTTCTAATGTACATACCTTACCAAGCTTTAAAAGCTTGTCCTTGAAGATTTCAATGCTTTGATAATAATATTCTTTAATATGCATACTGGCTTTTTCTTTTCTAAATTGATCATCAGCATTGAACATAGACTCCAATGTAACCAAGCCTTTGGGAAATTTGTTGGTTTTTAGCTATATGACTTGATCCCCATACTGTTGTTTCAATTTTTCTTGATTATCATTGGAGAACTCAGATTCTTCTCTTAAGAATTTAATGATTTCTTGATCACAGTCAAAGACTTGCCAATGCTCATTATTAGGAATAGAAGACCTAACA
Source organism: Sequoiadendron giganteum (assembly GCA_007115665.2). Taxonomy (NCBI): domain Eukaryota; kingdom Viridiplantae; phylum Streptophyta; class Pinopsida; order Cupressales; family Cupressaceae; genus Sequoiadendron; species Sequoiadendron giganteum. Next base: position 368,583,843 of record CM021109.1, on the reverse strand, counting down.
ATCACTTTAACATACTGTTGCTCTTTAGAGTTGTTGATATTACTGGGAATATCATACTAAGCTCCTATAGCTACTAATCTATCAACATGTTTATTTGCACTTCTAGGTACAAACAGAAAATTAAAAGCTTGAAACTATTCAATAAGATCCCATACTCTATGCTTATAAGACTTCAACGGATCATTTTTACTAGCATGGAAACCTCTTACTTGATTAACAATTAGTTCAAAATCACCAAAAACCTGTAAACAGTAAATACCCCTCCTTTTTGCCCACTAGACACCATGAATCAAAGCTTCATACTCAGTTGTATTATTGTTGTAGTTGAATGTGAACCTAAATGCAGATTAGTACTTGTCACCAGTAGGAGAAATGAGCATGCAACCACCTCCAACACCATTTTTACTTCTTGAACCATCAAAATACATCTTCCATACTTCATTTGCTTGTTGATCAGGCTGTTGTTCATCACTTTTTATAAGATTAGGCATAATAGAATCAAACTCATGCATTAGATATATTCCCAACTTTACCTCCTCATGTTGTTCATTCAAAGAATTGTGAACATTCTCAGTTTCCCACTCATCCAAAAGGACGTATGGGATATCTTCAATCTGAGTACTAGTCTCATTGGTTGCAAGAATGTCCTCTTCATCAAATAGGCACAATTAACAGTAGTTGTTGCATTGATAGCACTTGGATTATATAGTTCAATATGGCTCTTAGAAATAGGTTCTGATTTTATTGTGACCTTAGTGCCATACCTGGTCCTAAACAGCATATGAGACCAATCAGAGGACAAGTATCCTCCAATTTTAGTTGTGAAGTATCGTGATAAATAAATTGCAAAATATAGAGGTAACTCTATGACATAAATGTCATGAGGTATTGAGAAGTTCAGACATGTGTGCAATGTGAGACTAAGATTCTTAATGACTCCTACTATATTAATAACAATACCATCTAGTTGAACTACCCCTTTTCTAATGGCTCATACTTTATCCCCAGTTTATCTACAATTTGTTTGGGCATTACAAAACTGTTGGCCCCTAAGTCAATCATATAGTTATGTACTAAATGTTGGCCAACAATCAGAGTTACATAGAAGTGGGTGGCTTAACTACCTGGGTAGGTTGTTCTTTCTTTTCTTGTGTCTCATTTGTAAAAACAACCTTAGAAGCCTGTTGGTTAGACACTCCATCAAATAAGGAAAACTTAGACAATGCTCCATGTAACAAATCTTTATGCCCAGGAAGAGCCAAAGAATCCCACATGGAAACACTAAGATTAGTTTTCTTCATTTGTGCTAAAATGTTAAAGTTACCAGAACTAACCTCTTGCTTTCCTCTAGGAACAACATATTTTTGTGTTTGTGTTGATTGAACTGGTGTTTTAGGTTGTTATTTTCCCACCATAGGTTATGCTCTTGGCAGAACTTGAACATTCCATGTAGAAGAAGGCCTCACTTGGCCTTGTGAACTTGTAGATGGTTGAATTTTATCTCCATCAGTCTGTTGCCCTAGGTCAACAACCCTTTTCTTTGATCTGGGATTGGTTGACATAGGATCATTTGACTGGTTTTGTGGATTATTAACCCCACATTACTCTTCACCTTGCTAGTTCAGTAATGAAACATCGAGACTACCTTGTTTTGAATGAGAAGACTATTGTTCTTGAACGTCCTAAGATAAAAAATTTGGAATAGCAACACTACTTTGCACCATTAGTGCTTGATTCAGAATACCATTAGAATAGGTGGACAGATTTTGTGGCTGATTACATGGAAAACACCATTCGTAATCAGCTACCAGGTTGTTTTTCACAGGAATGACTTCCTTGGAGGAACTAGGGGCATTGGGGTTATAAGGTTGGAAAGGCCTTTGATTGAAGTTCATCCTTTGAAATTGAGGATTGGACTAAATGGGGCTTGGTAAGAAGCTTGGTAAGGTGGTTGATATTGTTGCTTTTTAATGTTGACCAGCTCATTACCAAAGGTCTGTAAGGTCTTTTGAATATTTTCATTATGTTATTTAATGCTAATTATCTCTTGAAATTGATTATGAACAGCATGCTATTGAGCTACTACTTGTGTATTAAACACTAGAAAAGATGGAACAGTAGCTACAGTAGGTAGCATTATAGGGGTAGTTGGTTGTATATCAAAAAAATAAGGCATTGGAGGCCTGGGAGCTATCTTACCTACTTGGATTAAGCTATTCTCAATCCTAACAACAACATCAAATGTTGTTGTTAATGTATCACCTCCCATAGATTGAATCATGAGTGAGATATCACTATTTAAAGCTTTTAAGTAAAAAAAGAAAGCATAGTCATTAGAGGGCTTTACCAAGGCTAGAATTTGATTCCAAGTCTTTTTGAAGTGGTATTTGAAGTCCACCAAATGCTCATATGGATCTCTCTTAATGGTAGTCAGTTGCTCCACCAATGAGAGATGATCTAATTTGTCCTCAAACTGCCTATTGAGCTACTCTCCTAGTTGGTCCCAGGTTGTGATAGAATTTACAGGCAGCCCTCTGAACCATTGGAAGGCTTTTCCCTTGAGGGAGGTTGCCAACAGCCTTACTGCAACATCTTGTTCGGTTATGTGATGTAAGCTACATAGCGAAGCAACATCTCTAATGTGCTCTATAGTTGTTGTTTGATCTTCTCCAGCAAAGAAAAGCAAGCTCTTCAGGGCAACTACTGGAATATCATTGCATTGGGCAAGGTTCAAGGGGCTTCCTTGATCAAATGAGACGAAGGGATGATTTTTGGGTGGTGGTGGAAGAGCCATAGGAATTCTTATGGTAGTTAAAACTGGGGCATTAGTATGGATTCTCATAGAAGGAGGAGTAGACTTAGATCTTCTTGAATAAACAATGGTCTTCTGAGGCCTTTGAATTTCTCTCCCTTTTCTTCTAGGTGGGGATAATTGTAAATACTCAAAAGAAGATGAGATACTTTTGGTTTGTAATCTTCTCATAAGTTGAAATGTATTGAATTTACTAAACCAAAGCTTGGATTCACCAAGTATGCTAAGAAAGTGTCTCTTGCAAATTGTAATTACTGCTTCACACACCAAAATACAGTGTGATACTTCTGGATTAGGACTAAAAAATAGTTCTTTGTCCCACCGGGCATGCAAAAAACTGTTGAAACAAGGATTTGCACCCGATGCTAAGTTTAAAACTATCAAATCTCATGCAACATGGGACTATTCTTAGGTTGTGGGTATCCTATGGTGAGAATAGACCTCCAGATTAAGGTTTGGATCCCTTTGGATATTTCTTGAAAATACTAACTTTTGACATAGGAAAAGGGCAAGAAGGATAATGCTTGGAAAAATCAATTAAACACTAATGGGTGATACACCAAATGAAAAATGATTTGAACCTACCTAAAAAACCTCACAAGATGACCCAACAAATAAGCTATACTATCTCACAACTCTGTTACTCATGCCTGCAAAAATGATTCTTATGAAAGACTTTAACTTTTATGTTGTTCAAAAAAGGAAAACAGTAATGTTTTCATAGTTTTTTATTCAATAAAATGAAAACATTTACAAAAACCTGCACTATGACATGTTATTATTTTGCATTCATCATTGAATTAATTTGATGAAAATAAAGGATGACACAATATTCTATCATATAACTCACAATCAATACTAAACAACAAAGAATAATGGAGAAGGAAATAAGCTTTCTATTGAAAAATACGAGACAATTGCATTACAAATATGTAGAACTCATAATAAATGAGTTACAAAGTATGAATAGTCTGCAATAGCAACCACCAAACTTAGAACTAATGAAGAAAGTAGAAGAAAAGAATAACTATACAAATGCCTCCCAAAATTCAAAATTTGAATTTTGGATCCAAAACATGATGTGTCCATCCTCTCCCTCAAATCAAGCATGTAACTGAGAGAGAACTCCTCCAAGAATGTGTAAAGAGTTGTGAATCTCAAAACAACCTCATGGGCCATATGCAACTAGAAACCCCTCCAAAATAGGGTTGTAACTGATTGAATCAAGGAGTTATATGCTTGATTTTGCTCCTTGATTGAAATTTCATCAGTTGGAAATCTTAACTGAAACTAAACTCCTGATTTAGTGCTCAAAATTCCTGATTTTCCTCCATATGTTGGCTAAAATTTCTCCAACCATCTCCATGATCCAAGAAAAATCTTTTAAAGCTCATTTACAACTCCTTTTGACCAACATTTGAAAAAATAAAAAATAAGGCATTTAACTTTGCATTTCATAATATCATTCATTTAAAGTGATTTATAATATCACTTAAAATAAAGATTTACACTTTTGAAATAAATGCAAAAATATAGACTTATCTTATTATTTGAACATGAGAACTCTATTTTGCATTTTTTTAAATATCTTTATTTAAAATGATTTATAATTATCACTTTTAATAAAGATTTACAAAATTTGTTCTAAATGCAAAAGATAAAGTTATTTGATCAAATCAAATAAAAAGGCTTAAATGACTAAGTCTCTATGAAATGTTTGTAAAAAAAAACACGTAACAAAAAAAACAAAGGCATATGAAATGTCACGGTTCTAGCAAAAGTCAATAAATTTTTTTAATAAACTTAAGGCAAAAATGCCTCTTTCTCCCCATCAAACCTTTTAGGGTTTGTAAAAACCTAAATTGAAAGATAACATTCATTTTCACTTCATTCACTTTCTACTTGTTCCTCTGAGGGAGGCACCGCCATCATCAAACCCTTGGTCGAGTTTTTGAGCTTGAAATCCTCTGTACTTGACGCCATTTCTTTGCAGATTTCTTTAAGGCACTCACAAGAAATCATGGTAAGTCCTCCATTCTTTGTTTTTGATGAAATTTCTCCACTCTTTAAAGATTTTTTGAGAGCTCCTAGGTCATGACCTTGTATATTCTGATATTCTTTTTCTTTTTATACTGTGGCGTCCATGTGCATCTTTTTGGCCAAGATTTGGTTGGAGATTCTATGCCTTTAATGTCATTTTCAAAGTTTTCTGGAAGCTTGAGAGGCAGAAATCTCAAGGTAAATCTGATTTTTGTTTCAAATTTGGAAACCTCTGTGTTTTTTTAAAGCTTTTGAAAGCTCTATAGGACATGGCCTCACTATATTTTCCTCTATGCATTCTTATTTTTTATTGGCAATTTTGTTGGCCAAATCTTTTCATGGCTCCGGCTCTAGTATTCTCAAAAAAATAAAAAGCTTCAAGTCGTGGTTATATCAAGGCATATTTGAACTTCAAATATGTGTTTCAAACCCTAATCAAAAGGGTTTTATACTCATTTCTCATTTTTTATAACTCTGAGCATTTTTTTTAGTCATGACCTTGAGATGTTTATATGGGTATTTCACTTTCTACCTGTAGAAAGAATGTTGAGACATATTTGTATGCAAAGAAAACTTACTCAATTCTGTAAAGAGCATTTTTTGAAAAATTCTCACAAAATGACTCTCCTATAGCTTGCACCCTTGACTTTGTCATTTATTTAGTTGTTGTGGTTGTGGTTACTCTTTGAATATAATATCACTATCAATGTTCATCATTTTTGAATTTTTGACTTAACTCCATATTTCAACAATGACTCTCTCTTCATCATACATGAGAATTTCCAGCATGTTTTAATTTTTATGAATATGATAAAACAAAAATTTCTTCATTCCTGTAAAGGCATACTTCTGAAGCTTTCTTCTACATTCTTGAAATAGACAAAAATGAAATAGCTGCCACTTATAGAATGTTATGCAAATAAAACAAAAATGAAATAATTTTACAACAAGAAATAAGACATTGTTATTGCAGTTTCTTTTGTTGCAAGAGATATCCATTGTATCTTCTGATGATGCTTTACATTCACTATGATTAACAAGGTTTTTCATGGTAGTCATAATGTTTGTTCTGTGATTAAATTGCAATACTCTTGAAGGAAATGTCACTTCTCTTAAACAATAAATTACTATCATAAATCTCTTTGAATATGATAAAGAGGAACTATCCCTTAATGTTTATGAACATTGTAATCTCCATTGATATGAGTTGGGCTCAACCCTTGTGGGGGCCAAATTTTCCACCACTCATGTTGTAATTTGATGAACAACAACATTACTTATCCTGTATCTACACATGAAGCAAACAAGTTAGAAAAATAGTGAATCCAATGATTTCTCCTAATGATTTGATATGGAAATTTTAATTTATCTCTCTCTTGATGACTAAGTTGATTTAGTTTAATAATAGCTACATATTATATTTATGTTGATAAGCATGTAATTAGATCTCATGACCTAATCTCTAACAAAAAAATTCAATCAACTACAGGTTTTGGAACTCAGGAGCAAAAGGAGCTAAAGGTTGAAGATACTGAAGATCAAGCTGGACCTAAAGATTCAACCCTACACCGGCCCTTAAGGCAATGACGGACATGACCTCCTTTATATGTTTTTCTTCTTTTAGTTGATCTTCAGATACATAGTTTGTACTTATTGTTGAATTAAGTCAACTTAGTCAAACCCATGACTTGTGTGGGATTACAGAAACATGTCTTTTAATAAATCAGTTACTTCAAAATATGCAATGACTTGTATTTCCATTTTCTTGTTCTCAATCACATAATTTGAAATAACTGATAAGAAATTATTTAAGACATATGTTTTATACTCAAATGAAATAATAATTTCACCATATCTGATTCTTGAATTGCAATTCCTTTCCGATAAGCAACATTAACATAAACTGTATTGAATGATTCAACTTTTCTTAACATACTCTAAATGTTTTTTTTCCAAATGAAACATGCTTTTGCTTTGTCAAGATTGTTCAACAGTTCAATTTGAACCATTTGAATGATTCTAATAAATCAATCTTAGAAAACTCTTCATTCTAAAAGCATAGGTTCATTGTATTTCTCAACATCAAAAAAAATTATACCCCGAAAAAATAATTTCCCTATAAAACTTCACTAATTTATGCGAGAAGCAAAAAAATTAGTAACAATAATGTCATAGGCAATACACGAGGTTATGACCTTTATATATTTGTTGGCGTGATACAAGGTCCAAATCTTGAGTGTGGAGTCACCACACGAAGAGGGAAATTTACCATTCAAGGAGACCCTACACCAAAAAACGCCAATCCAAAGCAAATACTATAGATTATAGCCTACTACACCATCTCAAGAAAACACCGACACAAATCTATATCCTAGAATCTTGAGAATTTCACCCATACATAAAGAAATCTTGGACAAGGCTCTTTTATCATCATTTGTACCTAATGAACTAGATATCGAACAATTTCAAGCCATGGTGGGGCATATAACATCCACTCACTACTTGATATTCATGGAAAAATACCTTTCATCCCAATCATTTCATAATCATGCACTACATCTTGAAGCATGTTTCCATAAACACAAGATGATGAGAGTCTTGATAGATGGAAGTGTGGGTTTAAACATTTTTACTCTTCAATTGGTCAAACACTTGGGATACTTTGAGGAGGTTATTGAAAGAGAAAAAGGGATAACCATAAGAGCATATGATGATAATGAGTGAGACTCAAAAGGAATAATAAAGCTACCTATACAAGTGGTACCTACCATAGCTGAGACAACTTGTTGAGTCTTAGACCTTGACTTACCATATAATATTCTTTTGGGCCACCCATGGATCCATACAATGTAGGCCATTGCATCTACTTATCATTAGTATCCAAAGTTTCCATACAATGACAAGGAGATTACCATCCATGGTGATCCTAAACCTTTCTACTATTGTAATAATATGGAAGAGAAATATCACAGATAGATCCAAGTGTCGAATAATGATGTAGTTCCACTATCATCTTCCTATGTTGATCCAATGACACTTGTATATATATCAACTTATCAACAAATAATTCTTGAAATCGAGGTACAAATAGAAGACAAGGGTTGTGGTAACTACAATTTCAAGGAATCATTCTATGTGGGAAAATTACCACTTCCTCCTAAGACATATGGTAAACCCCATCATATTGAGAAAATTTCTAAAATAATCAAAGTCAAAACAACTACCTTTGCAAGATGGGGAGAGCTAAATGCTAAGGTCATAGATGAGAGATTTCTTAAAATTGTTATATCAAGATGAACAAGAGGAGGCTCCTCTTCTTGTGGATCCAAGTAGAAAATAATATTAGTTGATTAGAAGCATGGGCTATACAATTACCAATGAACTTAGCTTGATACAATAAGGTATATGTGCCTATTATTTTAGAAAAGCGACCAAAGAATAAAGGACTTAATTGTTACGCCCTATTTTTAAGTTACCAAATTACTTTTACCTTTATGAAAAAATATGATTTTAAATGCAAGATTATGACTTTAATATGTTCAATTGATGAATTCAATGTATGAATATGCATTATGATAAATTACTCTTTAAATGTTAATTATGTGAATGATATATGATGTATATGTTTTTCATGTTATCAACTAACTTTGTTTATGTCTCACTAAGTTGGATGCAGGAAATATTAGAACCCTCTAGTGAAGAGAGGGAGAGTATCACCCAAGAGAGGAAGTCGGTATGGAAATCACTGGTAATCTACTTGAGTAAATGCACACACTCATTGCCTAGGTAAGACAAGCCTTGTCAAGTCAGTTTGAGCTATGTTTTAGTAAATGTTAAACCTTGGTGATAGCTTTTCGTGTTGGTAGGAATGTTTGGATGATTGTCTTTGATTCTCTTTGATTGTTTAGTCAGTTTGAGTCATAGTGTTAAAATCCTTTTGAAAAGCATGATTTATATTTTACGTATTTAATATATATAACTAGATATGCATATATTATATATATACATATACATATACATATATATATACAGTAACTCATATATATGGGTGTATATGTGTATGAGAATGTGTAGATAGAAATACCTATGTATACCCATATGTAGATACATCATACATATGCATACTCACGTAAATATATATATACACTTTATATATACACATTGATATATATATATGTATGATATTACAATAATGATAATATATATGCATTAATATATAAGTATACATACATATTAAATTAAATAATAAAAATATATATGTATATATTAATACATATATTAAGTCGATGAATATATATACGTAATTATGCGAATGAATATATATTGATACATATATATTACAATAATAAGTTATTATAATATATATAGAAATGAATATGAAATGTTTTTTTTTTTTTGGTAAGCCACTATGGATTTATTAATAATGAAATATATATTTTATACAAGACCCTGGTTCAGGCGAACATACTGGCGGGAAAGAACTAGAAGAAAAACCCTAGTTGTAGTCCGAGTAAGTGACTTTTACAATTCGGCCATTGGACCAATACAGTCAAAAATGGTTGTTACAAAAGACTAATGCTTTCCCATTTCCTGCCCAATTACAAAAAAAAACTAACTGATTACACTGCAACTTAAAAAATTCTAATCACCCACTAAGAAACCCAGCCGATTACAATATACACATATGTAAACCTTTTTACAAAATATTTCTGCTTAACTGTAGAAAGAAGAGACAGAATTAGAAAAAGGCTGATTTGCTGCCAGCTCTCTGAAAACCAATCACTGTTCTTTTTGCTTATGATTATAATCATATGAACAAGAACAAAACTTCCCTTTTGTAGCTTGTGAGGCAGTTGAAACTTGCAACTCATGGACACAAATTTGCTTCGCATGTTTAACCCAACAAAACTTCATTGGAAAGAAGACCCTGCAAGGATAACACGAGTGAAAGCAAACAAACACATTAAAATTTGCCTTGTATTTCCAACATTGTACTAATATTGTCGTCGATGTACCAGGTGCGATTCGCACAAATGTAGTAACAATACCATTTAGAGATACTGCTAAAAATAGAAGTATTTTAAATCTCAATATAACAGGCTTAAATTTATGATAATGTCTCTTCCAAACGTGTTATCCATGCAGGATCTTGAAGCCACACATTTTAAATTTCCATGTTTTTCAAATGGCATGTGCAAGTTGAGTACTTTGATGCCACAATACCCTTAACCACACATGCAGTTGTATTGTTGAAGTTTGCAACCTGATATATAGTCCTACACACTGACCACAAAGCAGCATTAGAAGCACCTATTTATGAAATATGGAACATTAGATGACCAACAAATATACTCATAGTACGTAACAATGGTTGGCAAAACAAAGTGACAGCTGAATAAAAGCATTAGAGATTAGGAGAACAATTAAAACGAAAACAAGAATGCTTTAATGATTAACTGCCTTGCATATCCTGTTTGACTAAATCAAATAACTACGAGAATGCATTAATATCAATTGGAGCATTTGAAACCATTAACTCAGCTTGAGCACTTCCCAACACTACTAAAAAATCTGCTACTTTGTTCCCTTCACAGTAGATATGTGAAATGACTGACATTTCCAGTTCATCTATTAAAGACCAAACTTTATTAAGCACATACTGCATGTTCCAATTTTGAATTTTTCTCAGTCTGAGAGCATTAATAATAATTTAAAGAATCCCCTTCAATGTGTAACTTTGAAAAACCCAATTGTATTGCTAATTCCAAACCATGAAACAAAGCATGTGCTTCTGCATAATTATTTGTTCCAATTCCCAAATGAAAAGAATAAGCTGCTAATAATTCTCCTTTATCATTTTTGAAGCACATTCCTGCACCTGAAAGGCCTAGGTTGCCTTTAGATGCACCATCAAAATTTAACTTTAAAAAACCCTTCTGAGGAGGAGCCCATGAAATTGAAGTTCTGTCAACCTTTGTAATGAATATGAAATGTTATACTAAATGTTTCTCGCATATTGTACTGTGAAGAAAGTGAATATGTTATCATATAAGATAAGCAAGTTAATATTGTTATAAAAGTATGCAAGCAGTCACGCATATGGTTGAGTAACCATTAGTTGGAATAAGTCAAACTGACATGCATAGAGAAGGTGGCATAAGAATTTTGTTATTGTTTTTAATGCATTTGAAAGGTAACTATTGCAAGAGCCTGAAGCTGCCAATATAGGTGCCAGATTGTAAGAGATAGAAGGCTAGAAAGGCCACAATAAGAATAATAATGCAAACAAGAGTATGTAATCCCACGTGCAACTCCAAAAAGGGAGTTTTGATTGAGTAAAACATGTGTAATACCGAGAAAACCATGACTTGGCAAAGGAACAAACTAAATAAGTCTTGGACTCCATATGTGCTATGAAATAGGATATTTTTGTTAAGTTATTGTAAAAAAAACGTAGGTAGAAAAATGTTAGTTGGGTTGTGACAATTATAAGAGGCATGAGAGAGTTTTTGTGAGATAAATTTGCAACCATTTCAACATGCAAAGCCCAGGGCTGGAAAAGGGGAGAAAGGTGGAAAAAAACTTAGTTATGTTTTAGTTGGAAACTACTCTCCAAATTTGTACAAATAGAGGGTTGTAGTTTAATATTTTGTTGTTCATTGGTGTTCATTTTCTTAGATTATTCTAGAGTACATTAGTGTTGTTTATTTGTACTCTTTTTGAGAGTTTGAGAGCAATTTTATTGTGGGTTAAAAATAGATTATATTGTGAGTTGAGAGCAGATTGTTTATGAGTTTGAGAGCATAGAATACTTGATTAGAGAGGAGATAGGCTGAGTTTGGAGGAGGGAACAAGCTGAGGATTTTTACATTTAGAATAGAGTTGCAAGTTTTTCATTGTGAGATATATTTTCTAGGCATGCTTTAGATATTCTTAACTCTTCTCTTTCCAATTTTGATACTATGTTTTGTTACTTTTTTCAAGTGCTTGTTCAGCCATTGGTTGCTTATTGTAGCTTTAGAATAGAGTTTATGAATATAGGTAAAATATATACAAGTTGGCTTAAGTAATCTTATTAGCATGATATATAGATACCATGATTTTTAGTGTTTGATTTATGTAGTAAAGTGAAGCCAACTAGAAGGTATTATGATAATATATAAGATATAGTATGATACATATAATGCTTGAATAAACTATGTTGTTAGAAATTAAAAGGAAACCCAAAATCTATAAATTGCCCTGTCATTATCATTATTCCTCCTCTCGAAATCAATACTTTTGAGAAGAACTTATTATCTTCAATACTTTGTTGAGACAATACATCCAGGTTATGCTTGCATCAATACTAAAAATCTGAGGGCAAGAATACTGAGACAGCAAAATGGAGAAGGACAATCAAGATAACTCAAAGGAGTGGACGCATATTCAGTGAGACTGTTCTAGTTATAGTTTTAATTGTTTTGTTCATTTTTACTCGTTCTTAGTTGTTTGGTTTAGATTAATACTTGTTAGATTAGATTTAACATCATCTATGTATGCAGATTTTCATTTATTCTAGGTCTACATTTGGTGAACCCGACGTGAATCACGCTTTAAATTTCACATCTTTTCATCTTTCCATTTTTTGTTTTGTAGGAATTATACAGAAAACCGCAATTGATTGAAGAAACGATGCATATGTACTCGCGAACCGCATCTGATACATCTCGAGATGCATCTAACAACACGAGCCGCATCTGCTACATTTTGCACCGCATCTGACAGTCAACATCGAACCGCATCTGACGGTCAACATCGAGCCACATCCGACTGTCAACATTGAACTGCATCTATAAGTTTAAAAGCCACATCTGCCTGGTAAAATTTATTTATTTATTTATTTTCAGTTTTGTATTTTCGCGATTTAATTTTTAGTTTGTCTTGTTTTGTTTTCATTAATGTTTTGTTTGCAGTTGTGTTTAGGGGGATAACTTAGTTTTTGCAGGACGAAGCGTAGAAGACCAAAGGAAAAACCAAAAACAAACTTCTTTCCTGCAGAACAAAAGCCGAAGACACAAATGAAATTACTAATCATTTGCATGCAGGACCTTATAAAGACATTGATTTGTTTAGTTAATTGTAAAAGATTTATGTTTGGTAGATAGAAAATTGTCATTTGGGTTTAAAAAATTAACCAATGTTTTTCGTGTCTACAATTGTTTAGTTTAAAACCCTGATTCGATATATCGAAGTATCCTCTCCCCTTGCGCATTTATGCGATCCTGGGTGCAAGAGAAATGATTACTGACTCTAGAAATTGGGCCTGTCTTGGTGGTAAAAATTACTCACCCCAAGATGACTCAAAACCGGTTACGCACTTATTGCCAGCGACTCCCAACGGGCTTACAAATTTTAATACTCGAGGAAAGTTCAGTATTACGAGGATCCCAGCGGACCAGCACTTGACTCCCCAATACCCTTGTGGTATGTTGAAACCTGCAAAGCCTAACCTCTGTAGAATTGGGATGATATTACCTATCGCATGGATCTTCTGAATGGGTGCCCGAATTAAAAAGCCAAATTGTTGTAATTTTCCAAAATCCTTTCTATTTGTTGGTGCAGCAAGTTCGGACCTGTGAAGTCATCTTACATATTTACGGTTCAAGTGTGGAGATGAGATGTATGCCATGGGATTTTTATGGGTACAGTAGCTTGGTTGCCCCGTATAAGTGAGTGTCATGGAGGGGAGCTAGTGGGGTCAAGCTACTAGTCATCCACCTTGAATATGCATAGTTGGATTTATCCAAGTAAGAACTCAATAAATATTGTCCAACACAACCTAGGGAGTAATTGTTCTTTGATTTTAACAGATCCATCACTACAAACTAAAAACACATTGTATTATGTGCTTGTTTTTGTTGTATTCGTCAAACAACTTGATCATCAAACGGAGTCAGTCAAAACATCATCTTCAGAAAACTGCAACTGTCATTTTTAGAACTGCATCTGTCATAGAGAGTCACAATTGTTAAGTTAAACGTTGCATGTGTCTGTCAACAATTGATAACTTTCACAGACAGTCTCGTTTCTAAGCCGCAACTATAATTTTGTGAGTCGCATGTCTATATGCAAGCCGCATCTGTCAATCGAAAAGACGCAAGTATCTGTCAATAGTTTTTAGATTTACAACGTCCATATCCTGAGACGCATCTGATCAGCTAAGTCACATCTGCAACACATTAAACCACATCTATGTGAAAACCGCAATTGCCTGTCAAAATTTGGAGCCTATTTTAGTCAAATCACCGCATCTGCAAACGAAAATGCATCTGTCAAAAATAGAACCGCATCTAATAGGTGAACCGCATTTGACTGTCAACAGAAAACTTCAAAAATTACAAACTAAGTCCAAAAGCATAACTGTCTTTTTCGCTTATGTTTCTAAAAGATCAGCCTTGGACAGAAACTGGAAAAAAAAATCTCAAAACCTTGCATTATTAGGTGTCATATACGTCCTAGTCATAGTCATCCTAGGTTATAAGCATTTAGACACTTCCTAGGAAATATTGCATATCGTAGAATAGAATAATGTTCCTCATCATTGGATACGTTCATGCTCCGATTTGTCACTATCATTGAACCTAGTCACTATTATCCTATTTGTGAATCTTTCCAGCTCAATAGTCTATTTTGGAAAATTCACCTTGTCAACTATCTTTGTCCTACAATCAGGTTCCTTGGTCAACTCAAATCATTACATGCATTTATTCCATAGGTGGTACGTTATACCCATCTTAGAATCGTTTACCGTCATAGTATACTCGAGATTTTGCATATTGTTCGTCCTACCATACGTCATCTTAGTATATGTCATTTTAGAAATCTTTAGCAACATCCTTTATTTTCAAAAAATTCAAAAAACATAGAAATAGGACATACCGGTTTGTAGACATAATTTGCATTACCCCATTTTGAGCAACTTTTCATGGTTGAAATAAGGTCTAAAAAGAAACATAAAGCAATGTCGGACCCTAACAAATTTTTCAATCCTTTCGGAAATCAATCATCAAGAAAAGAGAGACCACAAACCTTTGCTTGAAAAATACGTCACTAGAGACACACATGGACAAATTTATGTTGAAGACATAGACGCCGTCGTACAAGATCCTGAATTTGCATCCTTTATGGATGAGTGTTTGGCAAATGATCCCCAACGATATCTAGCAAATTTTCTAGTAGAAGGTGCCACACTACCACCAGGATTTGATATTCATACTTTGAAAACACCGTCTACTCAACTAACACAAACTGTGACTTCAAGTGTTTCTATTCCCCAAATTACCACAGCAATACCAACTAGCACACATACTCAAACATCATCAATTGTAAGCACAATCCCTTTCAACGTAACACAAGGTTTACAATTTACTGCGGGAGCAACTTCATCAAACCCCTTTGGCACAAACACGACTGGTAAGAGATCCAAACTTGGCATAAATATTCCTATACCAAATCAGAACATTCAGACAGGAAAAATTCCTATACCAAATCAGAACATTCATATAGGAAATATCCCCACACCGAATCAGAACATTCTAACGGGATATATTCCCTCACCAAATCACAATCCGTCATAGAACACAGCATTTCAGAACACCTACATTGATCCAAACAATGCAAACAACATGTCCTTGACGCTAGTAGATGTTCTCCAAAACCAAATGCAAATGCTTCAACAACAGATGGACAACATGTCTATGTCAGGCAAACGAACTATCTCAGCGCAAGATCTATGTCCATGTCCTTTTGACAAAGCAGTCTACGTGACACCCTTCCCCCATGGATACATTATACCAAATTTTCTTAATGAGAGGAAGAATCATTGAGAACACATTAGATATTCTTTATGACATGCATGGACATATCATATGACCCCACATACTTGATGAGACTATTTTCGTGAACCCTTATCGGGATAGCACTGGAATGGTTCTCTAAATTACCATATGGCACACGATCCTGGGGTGAATTAGCTGAGAATTTTGTCAAACATTTTTCCTTTAACATAGACAATGAAGTAACAATAGCTACCTTATGCCACACAACACAAGAAGACGATGAAACTTTCACCACTTTCTTCCAAAGATGGAGAATTCTAGCTAGTAGATGTCCAGTTGAAATACCAGAAAAACAAAAGGTCACGATATTCCTTGAAAACATCAATCCAAAACTGAGAGGTGACTTAAGGGTGCATTGTTGTACTTTATTCCTAGACTTGGTACAAAAGGGCATCATCCTTGAAAAAGGCCTTATTGACAAAGGATAAATTAAAGTACCAGGCATAAACCCAGTGGTTCAACATCGAAACGCACCCAATGATAGAAACAAATTATGGTCTAGAAACAAAAATGTTACAAATGACAACATTGTTGATGCTAAAACCATACATATAGGACCAGTTATCACACTTAGAGGTTACAACCCCAATCAAGACATGACGAATAGTCTAGGTCAAACAACAAATTTTGTCCAAAATTCACAACAATGACCACAAAGGAGATTTTCTACACGTGAATTTACCCCTTTGGGCCAACCAATCGAGAAAATTTTCAAAGAGTTGATTAAACATGATCTCATTAAACCTTTGGAACCAAGAGAGTATGATCTTGGAAGGTTTAAACCTTCACGGTGGGACGATAACGCCTATTGTGACTATCATCAAACAAAAGGACACAACCTACAACAATGTCGACAACTGAAGAATATTATACAAGACTTTGTTGAAAATGGAACCATAGAGGTCAATGGGCAGAAAAATACCAAGAACAATGATCATAAGGTCTTCACAAAACCATTACATGACCACACAAAAGGAAAGGCCTCCAGTTCAGGAACCAAGAATACTCCATCAGCCAATTATGCAAATACCAAGTATGACTATTGAAAAGGAAAGATCATAAATCACCTCCGATCTGCAAATGAAAACGTCCATACCATCACCATTAAGAAGCATCTGGAATGTGTTGTGAACACACGCAGAACTAAGATAACTCTTCCAGGTCCTTCTTCTAAGCCACCTACACAGTCTTCCAGGTCTAAGAACAATCTCCTTGATCAACTGAGCAAAAATCCCGCACAGATATCCATTTTGAAACTGTTGACTTTATCACCTGAGCATCGGGCCATTCTCGACAAAGCTTTACAAAACATGCTTGTTCCTACAAACTTAGATGTCAATCGTTTCGAAGAAATGGTGGGATATTTAACCAACTCCCATCATGCCACATTTTCCCAATAGGATTACTCAACCGAAAAGACTAATCATAACGACCCATTACATCTTGAAGTCCTAGTCCATCAAACCAAAGTCAGATGAGTCTTGGTAGACGGAGGAGCAGGTTTGAGCCTGTGTACCCTAAAATTGGTTAAGGCATTAGGATTCTCAGAAGAATGTGAAGACACCTCTAAGAGTATAGTCATCAAGGATTACGATGATGAGGAAAGATCATCCAAAGGATTTGTCACACTCCCCATCAGAATTGGCCCAATAGTTATGAACACCAGCTTCCATGTCTTGGATCTCACCCTTCCGTATAACTTGTTGTTAGGTAGACCTTGGATGCACGCAATGAAATTCGTACCTTCCACATATCACCAATGTCTTAAATTCTCGTATAATGGCACCAAGATCATGATTGATGGTGATCCAAATCCTTTTCAAGATTGTACAAGCCTAAGGGAAATTCCACAACGATAGGTATCAGTTAACCAAGAAGCTTCATCATCCACTTTATCCCTACACGTTGATCCATCACATCTTACCAAGTCCATTTCATTCAAACCACCATCATCCACTCCTAAGGTCGAGATCCAAGACAAGGGTTGTGGAGAATATCACATGAAGGCATCCTATTGTGTCAATCAGTTGGTTCCACCTAAGGCATATGGCTTACCCATGGTAGACAAAAGAGAGTCACTAGTCACATTTCATGTTCTCCCTATAATGACATTGACCAAATGGGGAGAGTTAAGTGAAGAAATTGTGGACCAAGGTGATATTACCTCTTGGTTGTACTAGGAAGACAATGAATACCCCTCACCATCTATTCAAATAGCTAAGGATCAATATGGAAAAGGCTTTAAGATGATGCAAAGCAAAGGCTATGACAGACATAGTGGGTTAGGACTACATCAAAATGGAAGGACATAAATAATCATTGTCTCGCCATGACCAAAATACCTAGGGCTAGGGTTTCAACCGCTTAGAGTTGGGTTTCCTAGTACTTCATCACCATTTCAAGAGGAAGTGAGTGCTTATGTAGACATTGAGATATCTCACAAACCACTTCCCCCAGTTTACGATGAATCTCCCAACTCAAGCGATTATGAATGGGATTCCCTTTCCTCTACCAGTACCATGAACTTAGATAATCTATTTGGAGAATTGGACCAAATCATAAAACCCTTACCAAAGCCATCTAGTCCCTGTAATAAGAAGTCCTTGTCCAAAGAAGAATGGCTTAAGCACTATTATTGGGAAACCCTTGATCATGCATCTTGGGCACCTGACGAACCATCTTTTGACGACCTAGTCGTTGCAATAGTCCCACATCAGATTTTACCTACCCATAGGAAAAATAATAAGGAGTTAGTCCAAAAATTTTGTGACCATGTCAACCACTCTATATCCACCTTGTCAGCTTCCACATTTGATAACTCTGATGATGACATGCCCCTCATATATCCCCAACTTATCAACTGGGATCAACAAGGTACACCCATCTTAGACACATTTGAGAATGACGAAGCAATAGTTGAGTTCATGGGACTTCGAGAAGGCATACCAAGAGGAATCATAAAGTTGGTTTTACCATAAACTTGGATGAAAAAGCATATTTTGGAGAGTCTATTTACACCTCTAGTCGCAAAAATGAAAATAAAAAGAAAAATGATGAAAATGATGAAAATGAGAAAAACGACAAGTCCCTAGGTGAAAACCAAAAGGTGCCTTTGGACGAAGAAACAGTAAAAATAAGGGATGTATCTGAGGGCGAAAACCTCTCTAAGGCACCCAAGGATGGAGGTTTAAACATTCTCCCCGTTCAATAAGAAAAGTCACCAATGCTAGTAGAAGAGTCTGTTGAAGTCAACATAAATACAGAAGAAAACCCTCGGATAGTATATTTTGCAGCATCATTGATAGAGACAAAAAAACAAGAGTTTTGGGACTTCTTCACAAAGAGACAAATAAAATTTGCATGGTCATATGCAGACATACCTAGGCTGGATCCAGACCTTATATTGCACCATCTACCATTACAGCCAGGTATTAAGCCATTCAAATAGAAGTTAAGGAAAATACATCCACAGATTGCTCTACTAGTCAAAGCAAAACTTAAGAAACTCTTGGATATCGGATTCATAAGAACCATAGACTATGCAGAGTGGATTTCAAATCTTGTGCCAGTGACTAAACCAACTGGGGGAACCCTCATTTTCACAGACTTTAGAGACATCAACAAGGCATGTCCTAAGGATGACTTCCCTTTGCCAAACATAGACATGATAGTAGATCTTACAGCAGGATACGAGATGCTATCCCTCATGGATGGTTTCTCTGGATATAACCAAATCAAAATTGCAACTGAAGACCAACACCAGATAGATTTCACGTGTCCATGGGGAACATACTGTTGGAATGTTATGCCTTTTGGGCTTAAGAACACAAGAGCTACCTATCAACGAGCAATGAATAATATTTTCCATGACTTTGTACATACTCTCATGGAAGATTATGTAGATGACATTATAGATAAAACAGTAACAAGGGTAGATCATTTGAAAGTTCTAGACAAGATATTCCAGAGGCTAGAGAATTACAACGTCAAATTGAATCCAAAGAAATGTGTCTTTGGAGTGAAATCAGGGAAACTTCTAGGGTATATCATTTCTAGAAGAGGTATTGAAGTAGATACAGAGAAGGTAAAAGCTATCATAGAAATGCCTCCTCCAGTCAGCATTGGTCAACTAAGAACACTACAGGGAAGATTACAATCTATCAGGCATTTCATTGTACAACTGGCAGACAAAATACACCCATTTCGACATTTACTCAAGAAACGAGTACCATTTGTGTGGACACCTAAATGTCAAGAAGCTTTCCAATAGATCAAGGATTATCTGCTAACTCCTCCTATCTTAATGCCACCTACAGATGGAAAACCATTGATACTATACATTTCAGCAACCCAGTCAGCATTAGGAGCTCTTCTTGCACAAAATTATGATCAAGGTCATGAAAGAGCAGTGTATTACATCAGTCGTACCTTGGTGGGATATGAATTAAATTATAGCAACATAGAATGTGCCTGTCTTGCGATAGTCTTTGCTACTCAAAAACTTTGGCACTATATGCTAAATTGCCAAACAATGTTTGTCACAAAGATTGATCCCCTCAAATATCTCCTAAGTAAAGTAGCATTAATAGGTCGATTGGCTAAATGGGTTATGATACTTAGTGAATATGACATCCAATATGTGGAGAGGAAGGCCATAAAAGGATAGGTGATTGAATATCAGTTAGCAGATGCACCTATGAAGGTAGACCATCCTTTAGTGGTAGATTTTATTGATGAATTTATCTTCACAATTGACACTAGAACCGAATGGAAATTATACTTTGACGGGTCACATACAAATCGTGGTTCAAGAGCAGGTATCCTATTTGTTACACCTCAGGGCGATACTATTCCTAAACTATTCAGAATTGCTTTCCCTTGCACCAAAAACATAGAAGAGTATGAAGCCTTAGTGACAAGACTAAGAATGGCAGCCCAGTGGAAGATTAAGAGTCTACATGTTTCTAGCGATTCTTAGCTAGTAGTCCAGCAAGTAAATGATGATTATGAAACTAAGGATGAGAAACTTGCCCGCTACAAGTGCATGGCTGATAGTTTCAAGTAGTACTTTCATGACATTACCTTTCAACAAATACCATGTATTCAGAACAGGGTTGCAAATGCTATGACAACCATGGGTTCCTTATTGGATATTCCGAGCAACGTGCCTAAGTTTGAGGTTTTGGTTGAACAGTTATTGGTCCCTACCTATGATGTCCCTGATTCTGCGATGGTGTGTACAATTTTTGGTCCTACTTCCCCTTGGTACAAAGACGTATTCGACTATCTAAATGATCAAACCTTACCTCTAGACCTGTCAAACAACCAACACAGAACCTTTATCCATAAGTCAACTAAATACACCATCATCGGAGATACCCCATATAGACATACCTTAGATAATGCCCTAATGAGATGTCTCGATGCTAAAGAAGCACAAGCAACCTTGCAAGCGGTACATGAGGGTATATGCAGAACCCATTTGATTGGTCCTACTTTAGCCCATAATATTATGAGATTAGGTTATTATTGGCCTACAATGGAAAAAGACTCATATATCTTTGTAAAGAAATGTAGACAGTGTCAGATACATGAAGATTTGATAAGAGCATCAGCACAGGAGCTTCGTCCGATTACATCACCATGGCCCTTTTCCCAATGGGGACTAGACCTCATAGGTAAGATACACCCTCCATCATCCAATGGCCATAAACTCATCATAACCACCACCGAATACTTCACCAAATGGATTGAAGTTATTCCCATGACCTACATCACCAGCACGCAAATATCCAAGTTTATCTTAAACTATATCATTTTTTGCTATGGTGTACCCCAATCCATTATCACAGAAAATGGTCGCCCATTCAAAAATCAAGAAGTACGCCATCTATGTGAAGAGTTTCATATCAAACATCATTTTTCCACCCCGTATTACCCACAAGGTAATGGCCAAGCCGAGGCATCTAATAGATCCATTGTTAGAATCCTAAAAAATACTGCCAATGATGGTGGTCATGACTGGCACCTACAGCTAAATCATTCCTTATGGGCTTACCGCACAAGCATCTGTACTCCCACTGGCACCACTCCATACTCCCTAGTATTCGGATTTGAAGCTATCTTAGCAATTGAGGTTGAAATTCGTTCCCTGAGGGTGTCCTTGAAAGGTCGCATTGATGATGAAGAATATCGTGTATCTAGATTACAAGAGTTAGAATTACTGGATGAACGAAGATAGAAAGCACTAGATCATTTGCAAGCATATCAAAATCATCTTCGTTGTAGCTATAATAGGAAAGTTCTAAATAGACACTTTGATATTGGTGACTTGGTTTTAATGGAGAATCCCAAGAATCAAGCTAAATGAGAAAATCCAGGTAAGTTTGAACCTAACTAGTTAGGGCCCTATATAGTCACATAAGCTTTTGGATCAGGAGCGTACCAACTCTCTACCCCTGAAGGAGAACCACTTTCATCACCAATCAACAGCCTTCATCTGAAGAGTTTCTATGCGTAGCTTCTGAGAGTCTTTGTCTTAATCGGAAAAATACAAAAAAAAATGGTTACGTTGATGAAAACCTAGTAAACAGGCATCTTTGTAACACCAAAAAAATTGGAAAATCAACAAAATAGTAAAGAGAAATAATTCATCCAATAGTGAAAACCACTTCGGTGGCACTATGGATAAGTACCATGGTGAAAACCTGGAAAACAGGTGCCATGTGTAGTCAAATTTGCTCTTTCGTCTACCATCATTCCAATCAGACTTTTCACCATCCCTCATAATAAATGGTTGTTCTATCCATTTCTTGGAATGATTGACATCAAGTCCATTCCATCACATTCCCCACTCCATATCGCATGTCTTATTCCCGACTGGGAGAAAATCCTTGTTTTGTGCCATAAGGACCTTGTACATAGCATTACACCATCGGAAAATTTCTTGAAAAAATTCAAAAGAAGTAGAAAAACTTCAAAAAGACAAAAAATGTCAGAAAATGTCAGAAAATCCCAAAAACAAAGTCAAGTCAGTTATGTTAAGTCAGTCGTAGACATAGTCGAACTACGTTGCCACTGCGACTAGACGTAGGTAAGGCCATCAATCGATGTGCCCCTGAGGCATTAGGTCTATCTATCTAGGTTTGTCATGTATCACACACATTAAAAATCATGACTCTTTGTACATTCAAAGTCATTGGTTGTGTTGAACTATGAGGTCTCTGCGTGTACAACGTAGGTAAGGCTAATCAATCGATGAGCCCCCAAGGCCACACTAGGTCAGTCCAATAGGTTTTATCACATTCACTATCACACATGTTGCATATCATCAACTTAAGTACATATTTTCAGTCAGTTATGTCAGTTAAAGTTGGTTCAAACTACGAGGTCTCTACGTGTACAACGTAGGAAAGGCTAATCAATCAATGAGCCCTCGAGGCCGCATTAGGTCGGTCCATTAGGGTATATCATCTAAATTCATACACTATCCACACACACACTTTTAATTAGTCAAGGAATCAAAACAAGGCATGCATCAACAAGGAAAACATCTCAAAGTCATCAAGTCAAAATCAAACACATTGTCAGAGTGATCAATTTATGTCTTAGCAAGATATGTCTTTCTTGTCAATGGACATCGTCAAATTGTCATAGCCTCATGTAGCTTGTCACATCAATGTCATCAAGCTCCAACATCTTATATGGCATGTATCTTTCTGAAACCAGGCTTTGTCATGCCTTACACAGATAGTCAGGAAGTCAAAACCAGACTCAACGTCTTATGCGGTATGTGTCATCCCTCACATTATGCTATGTCAAACAATCAAACAATCCCACAAGATCAAGTTTTGGTGAATACTTTTATTTGGCTTTATGACTTTATATCTTATTTTGTCTTATCTTTCTATCGATTTGTGCATAAGTCCAGTTACTAGCTTTCTCAAGGATGTCCCTTGAAGGATTTAGAGAAGCAAGGATGTCTCAGGACTCTTTTTCTTTGGCTGTAGTCTGTCAACTATCTTTTTAACTTTGGTTTTTGATTCATGTTACTAGTTTCCTCAAGGATGTCCTATCAAGGATTTAAAGGAGCAATGACGTCTCATGACCCATCTTTTATTTGTTTGTTGTCTTTGGTTTTTCAAGACAAAACGACAAGGGCAATCTTGTCCTTAGTATGAGTTAAGACACTCCTTGTCTGCGACTATCTATTTTTCGTAGATGGATGACTTTGTACACTATGGTCTATCTCATATCATGGTGTGTACTATCCATTTGTGTCAGTCCCATCCAATGATGATAAAAAAAGCAAGCTTAGCATATATGGCAAAATATCTAAGATCATATGTTTTTCAATCAATTCACCTTCATTGTTTCTTACTAACATTTTGAAATCGTCCGTAATAAAATTTCTCTTATTTGAGACAACAACAACATTAGATAATCTACATATGCATACATTCTATAAGCATTATGTAAATAGTGTAGTACATCATATAGTTACATTGCATTTCAAACAAATAGGAACATTAACATCTTCATTGCATATTTATAAAATCATGCATAATAGGCATTTCATCATCATAAGGTACATAATGGAAACATTGCATGTATAAAACCATCACATATAAAATAACATCAAATAGAACATTATATCCATCATCATATAGAATCATCATAACATCATAAAATGCATAAACACATCGCTTGTAGAAACATCCATCCATAACACATGTACATACATCATCTAGGAAACATAATCATATAGAAAAAATGCATCACCATAAAATAGAATTGCATATCATATAAAAGCCGCCAAAAATCATATATATATATTGCTCAAAATAAAGTGTCACAGTACAATGTCAGAATGTATCCATAAATAAAAATGAGCTCGCAGGCTCTCTAATCAAAATACAGTGTCTACATATATAACAGTGTCAATGTGTGCCACTACCGCTACTGTCACATGGTGAACGTGGAGGAAACTGCCTCAGAGGTACTCTCTATGAGTTGGAAGGCCTATCATACGGACCTATCCTCGGTGGTCCTACCACACCCTCTGTACTTTGAGTCCTAGTCTAACTCCTGCTCTGTGATCTGACTGTGAACCTCTGAAAAGCTAGGAGCTCGTCTCTCTGCTGGCACCACTGACTCATATAAATCTCTATAATATGATGCTCTCTCAACTGATCTGAATATCTCATGAGAAAAACCATCAGATGAGGTGCCACTGCAAAGGAATCTGACCTCTATGAACTGCTGCTCTATCTCCTGTCTCTGGGCTACTTCCTGGTCCCTCTCCATCCGAGCAGTATCTCTCTTCGTAAAGGCACTGTCTCTCTTTATCCGCGAGGCATCCAGCTATGTTGTAACCACTCTCAGCCTCTCCTATAATTCCTCCCTATCACTATCCCTAAGAGCCTCCTCATCCCATCACCCCTCTACAATTTGATCTCAGAGCTCTCTCTCTTGCTCCTCCATAGGTATCTCCTCAACATAATCCTCCCCATAATCTACCAGAATACCAAGAGGATCAATATCCATATCAGCCTCCTCCTCCTCTGCAAGGTCCTCTCCACCAATATCTACCTCTGCATGCTCCTCTACTACTGCCTCCTCGGGAGCATGCTCATCTCCAACCTGTGCCTTTGCTCCACCTCTGAGGTCCAACATCGGTACATCCTCCACCTCTGCCTCTCGGATAGGTGATAATCCACCTACCCGGCCACCTCTTCATCCCTATTGTCCTCATCTACCACCACCACCTCTACCATCATCACCACCACCTCTACCTATATGCCACCCTCTCGGCCCTGTACCTCGTCTCTCTACTGGTGTTGGATAGTCTAGATCTGTATAAGGAATAGGACGATGCTCTGCCCACCATGTTTCATAAGCAGTTGTCATCCTTGGATCTATTGCTTCACCTCTCCATCTCCACTATAAAGGTTGTAACACTTGAATCTTTGCCTCTGCAGTAGCCACTGGTATCATAGGCCCCCAGTGTGGAACCTCTCTCAAAGATCGAGCAAACTCTGCTCTACCTCTAGGCTCATCCTGAACCTCCCCAAACTGTCTCAAAACCCGATCAAAAAGGTGTCTCTCAATGATGTGTACACTCGAAACAGTCCTACCAATCAAGTACTATGTTTGCTGATAGTAGGTCAAATGCCCATCCTCATCTGACCATCTCTCACAATCCATGTATGGCCTCCACGTGAAATGAACCAATGTATCCAGTGCATGTCTCCAATAACCTGTGTCTCTGACATGACTCTAAGTAATGTTTCCTGTATATCGGAAAACATACAGAAATCTAGCCTCTTGCTTTATAGTAACAGGAGGATGAAATACGGCAATACACTCCCATGCCCAAACCATGAGAAGAGTGGTACCACAGCTCATAGACTATGCATCTCAGTACACTATATCATGTAAATGAAAGTACAACATGCCTAATAAACAGGGACCCCAGGCATACACAGCCTCTCTCTCTAACATACCCACAAGCTTCTCTCCCCACCCGATAGTAAATCCATGACCCCGCCGGTCAGGAAGAACTATTCCTCCAATCAATGTACATAGGATGCAATCAATCCTCTCATACCTATCCACTAGAACTTGCCATCTAATCTCATAGTGCTCTATCCCTAATCTCCTAATGTCATCAACAACATAATACCTAGTCAGCTCATTGTACCCGCGTTGTGTGTCGTACATAACCCTCTCTCCTCTAATAGGTAGTCTCAAAATCCTATAAACATCCTCTAATGTAACCATCGCCTCCCCAGTCAGCAAATAAAACAATGAAGTCTCATAATGCCATTGCTCGCACAAAGCAATCAACATACCTCTATTTGCCCTAATTGTGGCATAGTCAGTACATGATGTAGTCCTAGTCTCCAAAGTAATCATGTCTCTACACTGACCAACCGAGCTCTCAACTCGAAAGTATCAGGTCATGTCTCTTGAGTATAAATGGGATCTAAAATAACTTGTATAGTGCATTTTCAACCATGATGTCAAATGTCAATTTTTTCAAGTTTTTATCATAATCTTTTACCAGCCAAATGTGGTTCACAATAGTACATGCGGTGCATTTCTACAAATGTGTTGCAGACCAAAGCATTTGCGTTGTACATTCCATATGCATTGCCCAAATCAATTCATTTTAACAAATAAGCAAATGTGTCATTAAATTCATATGTGGTGCAAATTCATTATGCCTACCTATATGCATGTGTTTTATTATATCACTTGTGTTTCACTATACTACATGCGCCTAACCAAAACACACATGCAATGCATAAATTCAAATGTGGTGTATTTATTCTCATATGCGACTAATGCCTAAATGACCTAAATTAGCCTAGATGTCTTTTTGCAAATGCGTCGTTCCGCAAGCAGATGTGTTGCACACAAACGCATATGTGTTAAACGTGAAAGACCGCATGTGCAAAACTAATTTTTAAGTGCCTAAAACTACGTGCAAAATGAAATTTCAAAAGCTCATTTTAGGGTACATACCGGGGGTCCTACGTCGGCTGGCCATCTGAATGTCCGGATCTGATATCTGCAATGCGTAGCATAGGGAATTGGAGACATCTTCATCCAATACTCAGAGCAAACTTTTCAATTCAACTCTTCCAAGTGCAAATGAATTGGTTTTCAAACTCATTTCTATTTATACCTAGGGTTTGGGTGGCATTTCTTCTGACCTTGTCTATTGGCCACTTAAACTTCCAATTTCTATTGACCCTTGCACGTCCATAACACTTCCAAATTCAATTTTGTCAACTCCATAGCATTTCTGACCATCAAATTGACTTATCGGGAATATTTCCTGATTTTTTTGAAATTTTTCAAAAATTTGTCAATTTTCCCAACGGGGCATACCCTAACCTGTTTCATATTAGGGCACGATCGAGGCATATTTTCTTTAACACGATGTCGAAATGACATTGTATCAAAGAGGGGCAAACTGTAGACACCGAAAATTTGTCTAGGTCTGCGAGCACCACTTTCGACATAATTTTCTATTATCCATGGTCATGATTAAATAATGTTTATTATTTAATTACCTTTCTAAACACATATTTCCTCTATTAATTAAATAACCCTTTTAATTCTTTAATTAATTCATTATGACCCTTTATTCAACTTGATTAATTAAATAAATTATATTTATTTAATTATGTCGCTAACTAATTAATTCTCTTTCTTAATTAAATAATTTATTATTTAATTACCCCTTTGCCATATTTCAACTATAATTAAATATTTATTATTTAATTATTCAATTAATCCTTTTCAACAGTCAATTAAATAAATTACATTATTTATTTAATTAATTCATTTCATTTTTGAATGATGAATTAAATTAACATTTAATTCATAATTAAGTGTTTATGTCACATTCTTATGTTGTCCAGTTATCTAATCATTCACTCACCTTCTAACTCAAGATCTATTTAAATCCGTCAGTTATCTATGGATTCGATATTTGATCGTATCTATGAGAGGACTCTCTGTCACAACCAGTCAATTAACTAGTTCTAACTCATATGCATGAATGTGTTTATTAATTAAATATATTTATTTAATTAATTAATTCATGTGTGCATTCGAACGGATTATTCTTCAAGTTCTAAATTTGTCTTTTTCATTCAAATTGTATTTCTTCTATTTTCGAAGACTCTCAACTAAAGATTAAATTGATTATTTAATCTTGAACTCGTGTTCTTTCTATTTTCGAATAGTCTTGACACAATATTAAGTTATTGTTCTAATTTAATCTTTATCCTTCAAAATTTCCTAACTCACGTTCTAACTAACATAGAACTCACATCACATGGCATTCATCAATCTCGTCTGCCGATCTCTCTTTCGAATCTGAGTCGATCATTTGGAAACCCAAAATCTATAAATTGACCCTTCATTATCATTATTCCTCCTCTCGAAATCAATACTTTTGAGAAGAACTTATTATCTTCGATATTTTGTTGAGACAATACATCCAGGTTATGCTTGCATCAATACTGAAAATCTGAGGGCAAGAATACTGAGACAGCAAAATGGAGAAGGACAATCAAGATAATTCGAAGGAGTGGACGCATATTCGATGAGACTGTTCTAGTTATAGTTTTAATTGTTTTGTTCATTTTTACTCGTTCTTAGTTGTTTGGTTTAGATTAATACTTGTTAGATTATATTTAACATTGTCTATCTGTGCAGATTTCCATTTATTCTAGGTCTTCAGATATCATGTTAGAAGTAATATTTCATCACTGTCTAGGGTATGATTATATGAACACCTATGTTGGTAGTTTGACCATGGGTGGATAACTTATGTTCCCAATAGTTTATAACCCTTAAAAGTAGGATATTGGTTTATTCCCTAGGGTTAGGGTATACACTTGAATGTGTTTATATTAATATTCAACAATAGGGTTGGAAAAACATGTTAGAGATATATACGTTATAATTACCTTTTTAAATGATATTATCTTATACTTGACCAAGATTCTATACCTATTCTTGATATTCTAATCTTAAAGGAGAGGATTTTACGTCATGGAAAACCAGAGCCCTAATGTGAGGAAATTTTAAGGTGTAGAAGCATAGACTCCTCTCAAGTTAAAAATATCCTTCAGATAGGATATCGATTTATCTTACATTTTAAACATGTGAATATATGTGTCATATTGAAGGAATAGACATATGATTGTCTATGTACATACAAACATAGGTACCTTATATAAATGATGCAAAAGATAACTTGGAAAGAACCGTGAGGGAATTGGGGATCATTCGAAAGGTTCTTAGTTGAATTTACTAGAAGTTAAATAGTTTATTATGTTGGCTTACTAATATTGTATATTACTATGAACATGAGATTTTATATGAAAATTTAATGTCAAGGATAACCATATTGGTTATGGAATTCTAGAAGGATGGATCCATATTAGATATGACAACAAAAAGTCTAAAACCCAATACAAAGAAGCAATCTTCAAATCAAGTTTAACTCTAAATTATTATACATATTGACAATGCTTTATATTGAGAGCAGATGTGTCCATTCAATGACATGGTGTCATTATTATTAACTAGTTATAATTGAACTAGGAGATTCATTACTCCCATGATTAAAAGAAGAACTTGAATAAGAGGCAATTGCCAATCCTAGGAATGTTACAAATGTGTAAAAGGGTATTCAAGATATTGGTCTAAACCTAATTGGTTAGCTAGATAAATATAAGTGTGTTATCACTTTTGTATGGAATCTTGTTTATGTTATTTAAATCTTGAGCTCAAACCAAGACAAGAGTTTTCATAGGTCAATAGAGTTTCCAAGTTGAGTGAGGGGGTGGGTGAACATATGACACCGCTTCATAGAAAGTGGATTTATTATATCTATATATGAAATCTTTGGCCAAAGTGTAGAAACCATTGTGTACACTTTGTTGGTTCACTATGAGCTAGGATTGTGTAGCTAGTAGAAATTTACGCATGTTTGGTGGGTATCCACAGTATGAAAGCACTAGTTATGTAGGACAAAACACCATGCTCAAGAAGGCATTATTCTAGAGGGTTTCTATACCAAACTCTTCGTTGAAGGGTAGGGTCATCTTACCAATTAGGAAGATGTGTGGGGACCACTTAAGCTCATGGTTGGTGTAAAAACACTTGGGTGATGCTCTCTATCATGCAGTTGGCAACCAAGGCTTCTAAAATAGAAGAAGATGAAGATGTGTGTACCAAATCTGGACATCTTGATCATTATACTCTTGTACCATTAAGCTCTTGTGAGCTATCATTTGTAATTATGATCTTGAATATACTTGTAAATTGTATTTGAAAGATAGATTCATTACTTGGGATTATGTAATGTTACTTCTATTATGCAATGTAATATGAAATGGTTTATTTCAAATGTGTAAATGTGTTATTGAAAAGGAAAAATTTATTTCTATGTATTTGTGAACTTGAACTTTTCACAATATGAGATAAAACCTTGGTGAAATCAATAGGAAAAACTTTGGGTATGTTCCATTGGTTATGGCTCAAACAAAAATGTGATCCCTCTCATTGACAAAATATGTATTGATGAATTTGAAGCTTCTCCTTGGTTAAGTCCATCTGATGATGAAAATATTGAAGACTTACCCTGTGTATAATGAAATTATTTGAAAATGCTTCAATATAAACCATCACTACCATGTCATTTAAATCCCCTATCCAAAATAATGGACGTAAACTCGTTTATCCCCAACTCATCAACTGGGACCAACAACAATCACCAGTCCTTGACTTATTCAAAAGTGATGAGGTTGTCTTAGAATTCATGGGGCTCTAAGAATTCATACCTTTTAGAGATCATAAATCAAGGTTTGATATTTAACTTGATATTCAAACATACTAAGGGGACACGATTAAATCCTCTAGTCGTAAAATGATAAATCTAAAAATCAAAACAAGATCCCCAAGTGAAAACCACAAAGTGGCACTTTTGGATCATGAAAAAGTAAAAACAAAGGAAATATTTGAGGGTGAAAACCTCTTTGAGGAACCTAAAGATGTAGGATTCAATCTCCCTAGTATTTCTTTAGATCAATAAATTTAAGCAATTCTTGTGGAAGCAACATAATCAATAAATGTTGGATTAGTCGAATAACCATAGGTGACATACTATGTCACATCCCTAAATGATGAGGAACAACATAATTTGGTAGCTTTCCTCAAAGAAATGACAATAATTGTTTCTTGGTTGTATGTAGACATGCCAATACTGGATACCTCATTGGTAGTACATCATTTGACAGTGCATCTGAATGCAAAACCTGTAAAACAAAAGCTAAGGAAAATACATCCCCAAATAACATTATTGGCCAAGGTAGAATTGTAGAAGCTACTCAATGTGGGTTTCATAAAACCTATTGACTATCCTGAGTGGTTTTAAAACCTTGTACCAGTATCAAAACCCATTGGAGGCATTTGAATATGCATAGACTTCAAAGAATTGAACAAAGCATGTCCTAAAGATGATTTTCCATTACTAAACTGCTGTCATGAAGGATTGTTCCCAAAGTGCTAAGTGTTAAAGCTCGAAAATCTTGTGCAACATGGGATATCCTTAGTCCTGTGGGTTGCCTAAGATGAGGATGAACCTCTAGATTATGGGTTGGTTCCCCTTGAAAAAACTCTTAAAACTTGCTGGTTTGAATGGAAAAGGGATAGAAAACTAGAAAAATAATGCTTAAACTTGAACTAGGAGGTGATACACCAATGATAAAGAAAATTTTTACCTATTGTTTCGACTCACAATTCTCTCAAAAAAGCTCTATTTTATGCACAACTCAAACTTTTGACCAACTCATGCAAAAGTGTTTCAATGGAAAGTTTTGTTTCAGGTTTTATTTGAAGGAAAATGTGTGTTTTCACAAATTTAAGCACCTAAAACAATAAATACAACCTATGAATTGCATTAATTGTTCATATTCTTGCATAAAATTATTACAACTAATACCTACTTCAAGGATTTAAGACTTAAATCACAAGAAAATAGCTCAAATCGTTCACAATATCATTCATAGACAAAGCTTTGAGAAGGCAAACTTGCTGATTTTTATTGAATAAAACAAGTCTCTGCTTGTACAATATTAAATAATACTCAAAATAAAGTAAATTATTGCTCTATTATTCTCAAAATATTGAGTTACAATGCTTCTATTTTTGCTTAAGGAAAAAGAGGAAAGAAAGAACTAACTGAGAAAAGAAGAAAAGAAGAAGCCTTATAGAAGAGGAGCTTGCATGTAACTGAAAGAGGATACTGAAGATGAACTGAATTTCTTCCTTTCTTGAAATCTCCTCCAATTTGGCATGATGAATCATCTTTGGTCGTGCAAAAGAGAAAAGCCTTCAAAAAAGTGTTTAGAACTACTCCAAATAGGTTGTTTGTAGGCTGAAATGTTGCCTCAACTAGTGTTGCACCCATGTGGGGCCTTGAACTGAACTGGAACTTCCCAAAATCCCCCTTTTTATGCCCCTAACTAACTGTTAGGACACTTTTCATGATGTGTCTCCTTTGCTAGGCGTATAAGGTGAAAAATCCACTATTTAGGGGCCTCAAGCTTAGCTAATTTGCATGATTCTAGGCTTGAACTCCATTCAATCCTAACTATAATCATATGGGATTCTCAAATAGGCCTAGACTACCACTAAGTGCTTTAAAACTAAGCATAACAGCCACTGGACTTGCTGATCATCTTGTCAAAAACTTTGCATGATCATAAGTATGTGATGCATGATGGCAGATAATTGAGTTCTTCAATGAAAGTCTAAACTTCCCTTTGTCATGATTGTCTTGAGTTTGCTCTTGCTAATATTTTGGGAATGAGTATGAGTTTTCCAATCACCATAATGTCAATGAATGAAACACTAGTTTTGTTGCCACTATTACCAAGTACTTGTAGTGATCCTCTTTAAAACTACTATCATCACCATGACTATAAATAATGCTTATTGATACCTATGTGTTCCTTTTATCTCCATGATTTATCCCAAGTCTTGATGATATTCATCTTTATTGCTTTGAATTCCATTCATACTAATCATATTGTCTTCTTCATTTATGGAAATCCACTTATATTTGCATAATGTAATTCTTTAGGACTACCCTCATCATCCTGCATTCTTTGCCTTATTACTATTGTGATCTTGCTATCATGATTTCCTTCAATGGATTGTTCAATAATGTTTACTTTTTTTCATTAAAGTTTGGTAATAAATTATAGCCCTTCTATACTTTAGGTCACCATCAACGAATCACCACCTTTTATGATATGACCATTTTTCAACCTTTATTCTCTTATAAACATTACTCCTATCATATGATTCATTGTGTGATATCCCTTAAATTTAATTTTGAGAGTGGAGAACTCACTGCCCCTTTGGAACAAAACTTTGGCATAAATTTTCATGGTTATCGCCCTTTTCATTCTTTGTCCTTCATCCTTTCTGAACTTTTGTGAAGGCAATACTAGCTATACATTTATCTTATTTATGATTGTCACCCTTTGAATAGTCTTTATAAAACTCTCTTGACTATCATATTAAGAAACTCCTCAATCATTTATTCACTATGGCCATGAATCTCATTCTCGACTATCCTTGAATCATTGCAAAACATTGCCTCTTCTAAAAGTATGGTGACTTCCATTCCTGAAGGTTATGATTATAAGGACACTATTATAGTCATTGATTGTCAATGACTCACCCACAATCCTAAAATAGTCACTAATGTCTTCATCACAGTTACTCATTAATGTGGTTGAAGACTATCATGGTTGTTGCCTTGCCAGGATCATAATAGGGCTTATGACTATCCTAAATAGAACTCAAATGTTGTATTCATGAAACCAATTTATGACTTCTAAAACTCCAACTAGATTGACCTCCTTGGTATATTTCTATCACTATTATTTATCAATAACAAAATGCAATCAAGACTTTATAATGACTACTAGCAGAATGATAGGGTATGTCTCTTGCTCCTAGCTCAGTCATTCATCATCAACCATTTCTCCTTAAGTTTTTGGCATGTCCTTTTGTGATATAACTTCCCTTGGCCATTTTCTTGACTATTCCAAACCTCAAACTCTTTACCTTTAACCTGTCGGTCCCTACTATCATTCATAGTATATTCTTTGCATGCAACCATTTTCTTTGTAGGAACTCAATCTATTGTTATGGAGACCGGTTTCTTAAGTGATGAGAATACTTTCAAAATTTCAATGCCATATTTGATACTCAATATTGTGACTATCCTCTTTTAGGTGTTGCCCCTATACTTGGCGCCCAAAGAAATGATTTTATTAGCTTTTATGACTATGACAGTCTCTTTTATTGTTTATGATATCTACCTTGACTTGTTCATGATTGTTCATGTCATTTCTTTATCAGACCTTCCCTTCCTTTATTAGTTTCTATTGTTGTCAAGTCACTATTCTAATGACTGTGAATTGGAAAA
This sequence comes from Sequoiadendron giganteum, assembly GCA_007115665.2. Taxonomy (NCBI): domain Eukaryota; kingdom Viridiplantae; phylum Streptophyta; class Pinopsida; order Cupressales; family Cupressaceae; genus Sequoiadendron; species Sequoiadendron giganteum. The sequence goes on along the minus strand of CM021109.1, from coordinate 368,549,078 downwards.
GAAGTTTGTGACCAAATTTAGACTATGTAGGGTTTAATTTCCAAGGTTGTGTACAATTTCCATGAAGCTTGATAGGGTTCCTTACTGTCATGAATCCTCTCACTATCACTTGGAACTCAAACCACAGTACAAGTCAATGTAATTTTTTTGATATATGATGACATGGCTACTACCCCTGGAACCATTATCTGATTTATTGCTTATGCTCAATAACAGTGACCTTGCTCAAAACTTATCACTCACTTCCCATGTCAACTACCTTAAACCCTGGATCATTTTATGTAACTATCTTTTCATGTGTTTACCTTGATGATTCTTTAATCTACGACCTTATGGGATAGATTCATTGTCAAACCCTATTAACATAAGATAGGGTTGCCCTCTCAAGTGATATGTTGACCTTCTCATTACAAGGAGTCATGATCTTTTATCTACCCCTATCCATATTCCATAAAGATTGTCTCACATACTATGGACTATCCTTTATTACTACCTTTCTTGACTTGTTATTCTATGACCTCCTTCAAGTGATGAGATTGCATTTTTCCACAAACCTGTTACCTTCTTTATTGTCGCAGTCAATCACAAATAACCCTACTCATTGCAATAAAAACCTCTTCGATCTGATAACAAAACGCTTGCTAATAATTTATTTTCAATCATCAATGTGCATTATCATACTGTCAAGTGCTTTTCATAAGATATTGGGGTCACTGCTTCATCTAGATTACAATGAGACTATTATCCTTAACCTGCTCATCATCCTTCATAGTCAGACCTTTATGTGTGCCACCTTCGCTATTTAAATATGAATGGTGTTTGATATTCCCTCTTTTATATTAACCTCTCATGATGACTTAAATGGCATTGTAATTTTTTTCCAAAAAAAAATTAACAAGAGATGGAAGATGAAGATTGTCAATCATTGAATGAAAACCGGTGTTCTCTTGATGACTATAATGAACTGTGAACTATGAAACTCCTATTGCAATGCTATTTCGATGCTCCTTTAAAGGCCTGGGGGTTTAAAGCCTAGATGTTTTCAAAATTCCTATTCAATGATTGTATTCACATGAGTTTGAAAGCCTGAAAACTCTCTTAAACCTTGTTGCATTATCTCTTACAATGCAGGAATTCAAAAGACAATCTCAAACATGAAAAGCATACTTTCAAACCCTGACCTATGAATGGAAAAGGAGAAATTTCCAAATAGAAAAGAACCATTACATAATGCAATGAATGAAGAAAGAATGTTGCTTTTATCTTCTTGAATATAGAGAGGTGAAGCTAGAATAACTTACAAGAAGACAGGCCCATAAAAGGAGTGAAAGATGCAAATCTGAACTTTCTTCTCTCTGTAAAGTTGTAGTTCCCCTCTTGAACCCGAGCTTTCTCCTTTGTCTTGCCTTACATTCTAATAAAAACCCTAGATTTCCTCTTCATGTGGAGCTCTCTTCAGTTTCCTTTGCATTTTCTCTTTTGGTGCCCAAACTTTGAGTTTTCAACCTTTGCTTTATCTTTTCAACGTGAATCTCCCTTTTCTCGACCCTTCCTTAAACTCTACCCTCAAACTAAGAGTTAAAATTTATAATTTCATACAAGAATGTGTCTTTTCACCTTGTTTGTAGAAACTATCTCCTCTTCCCTTTTGCTTTATTTCATTTAGCAATTTAAAGCATCTTCTACACTTTGACATGTAAAAGATTATAACTTGAGTTAATCTTGACTCCTTTTTCGATAGAAATATTTTAACAAGATTTTTTTTAAGATCAAAAATATTAACTCTCATCTCTTAAAACAAAATACCTTAAGACAAAAAAATATTTAAATCAAATATCTAAATTTGATTTAAAACAATTGCCTAAGACTTACAAAAATATGCATTACATTCTTGGTGACTTTCAGGGGTGTTTTCTTGCTAAACACAAAGAACTAGTAACCTTAGCCTTCATTGGGCATAGGATTCATTGAAAATATTCAGATCAAACCTTGACACAACTATTAGAAATATTGAACAGCAGCAACCACCTACCAACTAAGCTAAAAAACATGTGCACCATCACTTAGGAAAGGGGAAAAAACTCAAAGCAAATGTGCATCAACACTTATTTGAAAGGGGGAGCCTGTCCTATTACATACAACTATAAAATATCACCTCAATAACAAAGCTTGAGATGAATCCCATTGAGTGGGATTGGCAGCTCCTCTCCTTCAAGATTTGACAGTTGAAAGGCATTGTGTGGCTTGCATTTTATGATCATGAAAGGTCCTCCACATAGCATCAAATTTGGTGTGTTTTCCAAGCCTACTTTTCAGCTCATCCCATTTTAGAACAAGATCTCCTTCATTGAAAGTTATTGGGACTTCTTTTTTGTCAAATGTCTTCTTCATTAGTGCTTGGTGAATCTCAATATTTTGAAGTGTTTGTCTTCTTGTTTCCTCCAACTCCATCAACTCAGCAAGCCTTACTTCCATTGGCTCTTCCTCCATCATTTCCAGCTCTTTAATCAAACTTAGAGTTAGTAACTCTACTGAGATGGGTAGCTTAGCTTCTTTTCCATAAAAAAAGAACGTATGGAGAATTCCCAGTAGACCTCTTGGGTGTAATTCTATCAACCCATAAGGCTAGCTTCAACTTGTTGTTCCAACTTCTCTAATTGTCTTCAATTGTTCTTTTAATGATCCTAATCAGATTTTTGTTTGTGGAATCAGCTTGTCCATTACCTTGTGGGTAGTAATTGGACAAAGTGCTCAAAAAGGCATCATTCTTAATAGCCCATTCAATTACTCTCATGCCTACAAAATCTAGAGCATTATCTAATATGATGGATTCAGGGGTACCAAACCTTGCTACTATATCCTCATAGAAATTTAGTACTACACTTTTGTTTGCCTCCTTCAATGCTATAGCCTCTGTCCATTTTTTAAAATAATCAATGGTTGTCAATATCCACTTGTGCCCTAAACTAAAAGGTGGATTCATGGGTCCAATGAAATCGAGACCCCACTTCATGAATGGTTGTTCCACTTGAATTCGATGCAAAGGAAAGGCTGCTAACCTTTGTTTCCCTATAAATATGGCACATTTTTTGTATTTTCTTACCCATGAATAAGCATCCTTGTACAAATTGGGCCAATAGTAACCAACTCTCATGATTTTTAGAGTTGTATCTCTTGGTGCAAAATGGCCACCAGCTGCTCCATTATGAAATTCTTCCAACACTTTGATAATCTGATTAGATTCTATGCATCTCAATAAAACTCCATGAAAGTTCCTCCTATATAATTTTCCATCCAAAATGACATAAGGAGTGGATTGAAGTCTGAAATAACTTCATTTTGCACTATTTAGGCCTTGTAGACACTCACTAGTTTGAAGGTAATTCATCATTTCTTGATTCCAACTTGTAGGAGGAGTTGGAACAATAGTTGATCTTCATTATCTAACACAAGAACAACTTCTTTGATTTGTTTGTTGCCCTCAAAATAACTAGCTAGTTGTTCACATAATCCCTTACCTCTTACCAGCTTTGTTACTTTTATGTCTACATCATATTCCATGACTTTGGTTATCCAACCAGCCATCTTGTCATTTAAATACTTACTCGGAAAAAAATCTTTAATGCTTGGGTGAGAAACCATAAGATGAATCTTGTTATTTAAAAGTAAGTACCTGAAATTTTTTAAGGCTTCTAATGACAACTAAAGCATGTTTTTTTCCAAAAGGTGTACCTTTCCTCATAACCCTCCGAACCTTGGCTAAAGAAGGCTATTGACTACTCTATTCCATCTTCATTTTGCTACACCAACATAGCTGAGATGGTATCAATACTCCCAAAAGCATATAGTATGAAATCTTTAGGAAAATTTGGATTTATAAGAGTAGGTGCAACTGTAATGGCTTCTTTAATCTCTTCAAAACTCCTTTTAGCCTCTTTTGACTAGCTTAAACTTACATCTTTCTTCAACATAGTTGTTATAGGCTTCAAGAGGGCTAAAATATCAGGTATAAACCTTCTAATAAAATTTATTCTTCCTAAGAATCTTTGTAGACCTTTCTTATGAGCAGGTAAAGGTAAGGCTAAAATTGTTTTTATTCTTTCAGGAACTATGGTGATGCCTTGTTTTGAGACTATGTGACCCAGCAATCTACCTCCATGGATATCATAAATGTTCTTCTTAGGATTGAGAGAACAACATATTCCCTGCATCTCTCAAAAAATTGCCTCAAGTGATCAAAATGTTCATTAGCATCTTTTGAAAAAATAGTTGTCATCGAGATAAACAAGTACAAACTTGTTCATGAGACATTGGAAAGCCATGTCTATAGCTCTTTGGAATTTTTCCCTTGCATTAGACAACCCAAATGGAATATTTTTATATGTCATGGTTCCCCATTTAGTGGTAAAAGCAATTTTGAACTGATCTTCTTTTACCAAAATCTGATTGTACCCTGAATAACCATCTAAAAATGAAAATCTATCAGATCCTACTACAACTTGCAAAATTTGTTCCATTGAGGATAGTAGATAATGATCTTTGAGGGAAGCTTTGTTTAGATCTCTAAAGTCAACACATAACCTGATTTCACCATTATTTTTCCTAATAGGTACTAAATTTGAAACCCAAGATGTATGCTTAATAGGAAAGATGATATTACATTGGATCAACTTGTTTGACTTTGTTTTCATAAGTTGTTCCAACTTTGGATTCAAAGGCCTTTTCTTATTTCTTACTGGTTTTGTATTGGGTTCCAACTCAATGGTGTGTTGAGCCAATTTAGGATTAAAGCCTTTCAAATCTCCATATTCCCAAGAAAATACATCATTAAATTCCTAGAAAAGTAAAATAATAGCATGCTTTTCTTCCTTTGTGCATACCTTGCCAAGCTTTAGGAGCTTATCTTTGAAGATCTCAATGGGTTCATAATGCTCTTCTTTGACTGACATGCTAGTTTTTTCTTTCCTCACTTGATCATTAGTGTTAAAATGGATTTCAAAGTTACCAAACCTTTTGGAAACTTATTTGACTTCAAATGTAGAATCTAATTATCTTACTGTTGCTGACATTTTTGTTGATTCCTAGCTGCAAATTCAACCTCTTCAATAAGAAAATTTATAATTTGTTCATCACTCTCAAATACTTTCCAACTAGTGTTGTTATTTGTAACTGATGGACTTACAACCACCTTTACATACTGTTGTACTTGAATATTTTTTAGCTCATTTGGAATATCAAATTGTGAACCTATGGTAGCCAGTTTATCAACTTCTTTATTTGATTTCTTGGAATGGAAAGCAAGTTGAAAGCATCAAACTCTTCTATAAGATCCCAAAATCTATGCTTATACAACTTAAGCAAATCATTTTTAGTCACATTGAGATTTATCACCTAATTCACTACCAATTCTGTATCCCCAAATACCTGTAAGCACTTGATGCCTTTCTTTCTTACCCATTCTAGGCCATGAATGAGGGCCTCATACTTTTTTGTATTGCTACTACAGCTGAAATAAAACCTCATAGCTGAATAATATCTCTCACCCTCAGAAGAGATCAACATAGCACCTCCACTAGCACTAGCCCTAGTTTATGAGCCATCAAAATATAGCTACCAAATCTAATTAGATCATTGTTCATACTATTGGTTTTCCTCTTTTACTAGGTTAGGAGCAGCTGCATCTTGTTCATGAATCATGTATATCCCTAGTCCTACTTCATCCATATGATTGAAAGGATCAACTTCATGATTTTTAATTTCCCACTCATCTAAGTTTAGATCAGGTATGCCTTCAATGGGAGTGTTGGGATCTTCAATGATGGATTGTTATTCTTGATCATGAATGGAAAATTTTGCATTTATGGCATTAGGGAAATATGGCTCTATGTGATCTTTTGCAAGAAGCTATGATTTTATGCTCACCTTAGTGTCATATCTTGTCCTAAAAACTAGATGTGACCAATCAGAAGATAGGTATCCTCCCAACTTTGCAGTGAAATCCCTAGAAAGGAAAATGGCAAAGAAAGGAGGTAGATATATGACATAGATATCTTGTGGGATTGAAAATTTTTGGCAAGCATGTAAAGTAATAGGTAGATTTTTAATCACCCCAACTGAGTTTATATTTTTCCCATCCAACTGAATTACCCCCTTTGAAATAGGCTCGTATTGTTGGAAAAACAAGGATAGACAACTAAGAGGGGGGGTGAATCAGTTGCCTCAGAAATTAAAACTTATTCAACCTTATTATCCTTTAATCTCAGATCTGATAATTAACAGTGAAAGCATGAATCAACAACACATCAGAAACACACATAACACCAATATTTTTGCATGGAAACCTTGTTAGGGGAAAAACCACGGTGGAGGTTAGTCCATAATTTATACCCTGTTAAAAGTATAAAAGAAATGAATAAGGAATGCACATGCATTCAAGCACACTGCCTAGAGCTCACTACTCATAAGGGAAGGCTCATTGCCTTACATAAAACATTTAGATTAAATCCATCTGATGAGGTTGAACTGAGAAATTAGCTTCTTCAAAAGCTTGATGACAGTTTTGGTTTGGCACAGAAACACTTCTTCACACTTTTCTCAAACTCCTTCACACTCTGCTCTATAATCGAATGATTTGATCTTTATTCACACATTTTGCATTCACTCTCCATGCTCATATATCATAAATGAAGAAAAAAATTGCTCTTATATATCTGCTTCAAGGAATTACATCAACAACTTTGTCGGCCAAAGATAAATAATATATGAATACAAACTGTCAGCCCAATTCATGATCAAATCTCAATGTGTACCAACCTAAGTTAGTCACAACATAATGAAGACCTAAATCAACATCCTCGAATGCGTCAAGCATTCAAAAATTAATCCACAAAGATCTGCAACACACTACAACCACCATGTTGGCCAAGAACATGAAAACTTTAACACACAAAGGAAAAATCTTTGATCATGAGCACACCGATCAACGTGGACATACAAAAATGATAGAGTACGATCTAGAACCATCACTGAACATCACAAGAGCATATGCAACAACTTATTTTACCAGAATTGCATTCTCTTCTTCCAAAAACACCTGCTACAGTAACAGAATAATTGTAGTAACTCATAACTCGCTTCAATCTTGATGCACACCTCTGAAAATTTTGAAGACCATACTAGATAGGCTCAATAACAAACCCTTTAATGCACAACTTATGAATACCAACTTATAGAAATTTCCACCACTCTGATCTTCATAGCTTCATAGACTGCCTGCAACATATTTATTATAATTTTCTCAATATCCTCGACATATACAGCCTTCAAAATCATCAATGCTAATAGTTTTGACATCAATGACAACCACATATCAGCAGCACAACCAAAATATCCAACAATCTCCCCCTTTGGCATTGATGGCAACACATGATGTGAAAAATACCATCAACACAACTAAAATTGTTCTTCTCCCTTAGTTCTGATTACTCTTCTTCCCCTTTCTTCTACAAGATTTTTTCACATTACTCTTCTCCCCCTTTGACATCAATGGAAAAGGTACACAAGCTCTAAACCACATATCTAAATCATTTGACTTCTCCCCCTGAGTAGCAACCACCACAACATCAATCTGAAACAAGATATGACTATGAGTGCACGGATTTATGCAAATACTTGCATCTTAGTTCAGATTAGGAGGAGAAATCACCCCTAACTTTCCTCTGAGATACTCAAAAGTATCTTTAGGCAATGGTTTATTGAAGATATCTGCAATTTGTTCCTTAGTGGGCACATAATCCAATCTGACTTCTTTATCATTCACTTTGTCTCTCAAAAAGTGATACTTGATAGATATATGTTTTGTCTTTGAATGTAGCACCGGATTCTTAGAAATGTTTATGGCACTTGAGTTATCACAAAATATAGTAATAGGCTCATTATACTCAATTCTGATGTCTCTCAGCATATGTTTCATCCATATTACTTGAGTGCAATTGTTTGCAGAAACAATATATTTTGCCTCAGCAGTAGATAAGGAAATGGAATTCTGCTTTTTAATTAGCCAAGACACCAACTTCTTCCACAAAAAGAATGCACCACCACTAGTAATTTTCCTATCATCCACATCTCCTACCCAATCTGCATCTGTAAAGGCATTCAAAGTAAGATCATCATATTTAGGATACCAAAGACCAAAGTCAACCATCCCTTTCAAATATCTGAAAATTCTCTTTATTGCAGTCACATGTGATTCCTTCGGATCAGCTTGATATCTAGCAACCATACATACAACATTCATAATTTCTGGTCTAGTCTGAGTCAAATAGAGTAATCAACCGATCATTGACATGTACCTTGTTTGATTAGCCTTAGGAGAATCATCATTTTGTGTTAACTTGCACCCAGTTACCATGGGTGTACCTACAGGTTTTGAGTCTTCCATGCCAAACTTTTTCAATAACTCTCTTACATATTTGGATTCAGATATAAAGATTCCATCATCTAACTGAGTAATTTGCAATCTTAAAAATAATTTCAGCTCTCCAATCATTGACATCTCAAACTCACTTTTCATTTCATCAACAAACTTCATGCATAAGTCATCATCACCTTAAAAAATAATGTCATCAACAAAGACTTCAATAAACTCTTTATCCTAATCCACCTTGAAATACAGATTGTTGTTAGTAGTACCTTTATTGAATCCAAGCTTCAACAAGTATTTATCTATTCTAGCATACCAGGCTCTAGGGGCTTGTTTGAGTCCATACAATGATTTCTTCAATTGGAAAACCGTATCTTCTTTATCAGTCAGTTGAAATCCATCTGGTTGCTCAACATAAACTTCTTCTTCTAATTCACCATTCAGAAATGTTGACTTCACATCCATTTGATAGACTTTGTAATTCTTGAAAGTAGCATAAGCAAGAAACAACCTTACAGCTTCAATTCTAGCAACAAGGGCAAAGGTTTCTTCAAAATCAATACCTTCCATCTGTGAGCACCCTTTACATACCAGTCTTGCTTTATCTCTAACCACTTCACCTCATTCATTCAGCTTATTCTGAAAGACCCATTTGGTTCCAATCACATTTTTATCCTGAGGTCTAGGAACAAGAATCCATTTATCATTTTTCTCTATCTGCATCAGTTCTTCCTTCATTGCTTCCATCCAACATTCATCTTTACATGCTTCATTGACATTGCTAGGCTCAGTTTTGGAAATCGGACAATACTCTTCTGCAATTCTTCTTCTAGTCTACACACCTTTGTTCTTGTCTCTTATAATTCGATTTTTAGAATGATTTAGCTTAACATACCTTGGGACTTTGAGATTCTCTCTAACTTTTGGTTCTTTTTTTCTCTCTTTTGTAATTCCACTAGCTTCTCCTTCTTGATTCTCTTGATTCACCAAAACAATTTGAACTTGATTTTGTGTCTACGCATTCTTTCCATTATCAATACTATCATGTTGGTCATCTGAATCATATCCATAGTATCTAGATGACCTATTAGTATCCTCATCAACTCTAACATTTTCACTTTCAACCATTTTCTTCAATCTTCTATTGTAGCACTAGTAGGCTTTGCTCTTAGTAGAGTAACCCAGAAAGATTCCTTCATCACTTCTAGCATCAAACTATCCAATGTATTCATCTCTCTTGATATAACATCTACTTCCAAAGATTTTGAAATATTTAACAGTAGGCTTATAACCAAACCACAACTCAAAAGGAGTCTTACCAAAATTACAATTAACATTTACCCAGTTGATAGTGTATATAGCAATTCTTACAGCTTCTCTCCAATAGATATGAGGAACATTACCTTCCAACATCATAGTTCTGGAAGCATCTAGAATTGTTCTGTTATTTCTCTCAACTTCATTTTGTTGAGGGATCTGGGGAGCAGATAATTATCTTTTGATTCCATGCTCTTCACAAAATGAATTGAACTCTCGGGAAGTGAATTCACAACCTTTGTTTGATCTTAAGCATTTAACCTTCAAACCTGTCTCATTCTTTGCCATAGCCTTGAAACATTTGAACTTTTCTAGTGCTTCATGTTTTTCTCTCAAGAAAGTAACCCATATCATCCTAGAGTAATCATCAATAAGCAACATAAAGTACATTTCTCCTTGTAGACTTTTGATTCTAGATGGACCACATAGATCAGTATGTACCAGCTTCAGTACTCCATTAGAATGATGTTGTTTTCTCTAAAAATAAATTCTAGTTTGCTTTCCCATCTGACATTCCTTGCATATAGTGTTAGTAGGCTTCACTAACTTAGGAAGATCTCTAACTGCTTGGGTGGAGCTTACTTTGACAATGTTATCAAAATTCACATGACACAGCCTCCTATGCCATAACTAGCTTACATCAACTTGAGAAATTAAACAACTTTCACTAGCAGTACTTAGGTGAAAGAAATTACCTCTTGTCTTTGTACCTGAAGAAATTACATTTCCAGAACTTCCCAATTCTACACTTACCATCTTTGAACTGAAGATTGTATCCCTTGTCTACCATCTTTCCAACACTCAACAAGTTATGCTTCAATCCTTCAACATAAAGGACATCATCAGTATTATATTTACCACCAAGAGAAATAGTGCCTCTGCCACAAATCACACCAGCATTGTTGTCTCCAAATCTTACAACACCACCGTCATATTTTTCCAAGCTTATAAACTTTCTTGTGTCACCAATCATATGATGTGAGCATTCATTGTCAATCACACATTCATCCTTTTCTTCAATTTTGGTTGCAAGAGCTTTCTCAATATTCTTATCACTAGCAGATTCAATGGACACTGTACCATTTTCCTTGATAGCAATGAATACCCATCCATCTTCATTTCTAGTTTATTTATCAGATTCATCATTAGTAACACCTTCTTCAACATAATAACATTTCTTTTGAAATCTATACTTATCAGGTTTGTACTTAGAAACTCTTTTAGGACACCTTGATGCAAAATGACCTATCTTACTACAAGAGAAGCATTTAATAGGTAGCTTTCCTTTATACTTACCTTGTCCTCTGGCTTCTCTTTTCACAATCAATGCTTCCAGCTTTTCTAGCTCTCTTTCTTCATCTTCAATCTGTTTCATCTCATCTTCATATCTGAATGTCTTTCTGGAACTTCCTCCCAGATCATATCTTTGTTGGCTTTTCTTGGATACAGTAGCTTTAAATGCAAATTTGTTTTTAGGAGTAGATTCACCAAATTCACTCAACTCAAAGGCAGCTAGTTTACCAATCAACATGTCTCTTGTCACATTTATTATCGTCCTGAGCTCTTCAATAGCATGAGCTTTTGATTTGTAATAAGTAGGCACTGATCTAAGCACTTTAGCCACAATCTCATCTTCTTCCAAAATTCCATCGGCGCATCTAATACCCATCACTAGTTCATTTACCTTCTGCATGAAAGCAACAATGTTTCCATCTTCATGTTTTCCCATTTGCCTTTTAGACTTTGTAGCTTGGAAACTTTCACTTGTGCATCTCCTTCATACAATGTCTCCAACTTCTTCCAGATCTCATGTGTTTTTTTCAGACCTATCACATTTGTCATCTCTGAATCTATCAAAGCACTCAGTAATGCTTTTATAGCCCTGATATTGGTTTCAGCTTGTTTGATCTCATCAGGAATAGAGGGAATATTTTGAGGAATAGCATGTGTTCTTTGTAATCTTCTAGAAGGGTTCACCAATGCATTTCAAATGACACTCCATTCTAACCTTCCATAGAGAGTAATTTGTACCATCGAATCTAGAACTGTCCTTCTTGTATGATGTCATCTCGGATCACCTCAAGCTATTAAAATTCTTCAAAGGAACTTGCTCTGATACCAATTATTGGCAAAACAAGGATAGAAATTTGAGAGGGGGGGTGAATCAGTTTGCTCAAAAATTAAAACTTATTCAACCTTATTATCCTTTAATCTCAGATCTGATAATTAACAGTGAAAGCATGAATCAACAACACATCAGAAACACACATAACACCAATATTTTTGTGTGGAAACCCTGTTAGGGGAAAAACCATGGTGGAGGTTAGTCCATAATTTATACCCTGTTAAAAGTATAAAATAAATGAATAAGGAATGCACATGCATTCAAGAACACTTCCTAAAGCTCACTGCTCAAAAGGGAAGGCTCATTGCCTTACATAAAACAATCAAATTAAATCCTTCTGATGAGGTTGAACTGAGAAATTAGCTTCTTCAAAAGCCTGATGACAGTTTCGGTTAGGCACATAAACACTTATTCACACTTTGATTAAACTCCTTCACACTTTGATCTATAATCAAATGATCTCATCTTTATTCACACATTTCACATTCACTCTCCATGCTCATATATCACAAGTGAAGAAAACAATCGCTCTTATATATCTACTTTAAGGAATTACATCAACAACTCTATCGGCCAAAGATAAATAATATATGAATACAAACTATCGGCCCAATTCATGAGAAAATCTTAATGCGTACCAACCTAAGTCAATCACAACATAATGAAGACCTAAATCAACATCCTCGAATGCACCAAGCATTCAAAAATTAATCCACAACATGCTACAACCACCATGTCGGCCAAGAACATGAAAACTTAAACACATAAAGGAAAAATCTTTGATCATGAGCACACCGATCAACGCGGATGTACAACAATGATAGAGTATGATCTGGAACCATCACTGAACATCACAGGAGCATATGCAGCAACTTATTTTACCATAATTGCATTCTCTTCTTCCAGAAACACCTGCTATAGTAACAGAGTAACTGTAAGAACTCAGAAACTCATAACTCGCTCCAACCTTGATGTGCACCTTTGAAAATTTTGAAGAACATACTAGATAGGCTCAACAACAAACCCTTTAATGTGTGACTTATGAATACCAGCTTACAGAACTTTCCACCACTCTGATCTTCACAGCTTCACAGACTGCCTGCAACATATTTATTATAATTTTCTCAATATCCTCGACGTATACAACCTTCAGAATCATTAATGCTAATAGTGTTGACATCAATGAAAACCACATATCAGTAGCACAACCACAACATCCAACACATACATCAATCCCAACTTATCTACTAGTTGCTTTCGCATTACTGAGTTGCTTGCTCCTGAGTCGATCATGCAATTATGAACTAATTGTGGGCCAATAATCAAACTAACATAAAATGGAGGTGGTTTAACCTTTTGAATTGGTTCTTCACTCTTTGATTTAGGGTTGTTTAAAAACACAACTTTGGGCTACTCTTTAGGAGGCTAATTTGACAATAAAATCTTAGCTAAGGCATCTTGCAATAAGTCTTTTTGTCCAGTGATATACAAAGAATCTATCATTGATAGACTAATAGTAGCTTTCTTCATGTGATCCACAATATTAAATGAGCCAATACTAACCTTTGGCTATCCTTTAGAAACAAGAGCATCAGTTTGTGCTTGTTGAGGTTGTGTTTGAACTTTTGGTTGCTCCTTACTTGCCACCACTTGACCCCTTGGAAAAATCTAAATATTTTGGGAGGTTGAAGGCCCAACCTGGCCTTGTTAACTTGTAGAAGTCTGGTTTCCACCTTTATCAACCTATTGTTGACCTTTATCAACTTGTTTTCCTATGTCAACAACTCTTTTCTTTGACCTTGTATTCACTTTTATGGAGGTATATGACTGATTTTGACCTTGTAATTGATTCACTCCATAAAAATCATTACCTTGCCAGTTCATCAAAGCAAGATCAGGGGCATCTTGTACATGTTTAGAACCCTACTATCCATGATTTTTTTTTTTCACATCTTGTGGGACAGTAGTGTCATTCCATACCATGAGAGCCTGATTCAGCATTCCATTGGAATAGGTGTTCTGATTGTGAGGTTGTTTGCGTGGGAAACACCATTCATATTCTTGTGCCATATTGTTTTGCATAGGCATAATCTCTTTTGAAGAGCTGGAAACATTGGGATTATAGTGCTGATATGGTCTAGTATTGTAATTCCTTCTTTGACCCTAGGAATCAACTTGATAAGGTGGCATGTTAGGTTGATAAGGTGCTTGATATGGTTTAGGATTTTGGCCTACCTGATTTTTGAAATTGACTAAGTCATTGCCAACAGTTTTTAATAGGCTTCTAATCTCTTGAAGCTCTTGAGATTGGGTTGAGACACCCTTCTCTTGGGATGAAACTTGGTAATTCAATGCTAGGACAGGAGGAACAATATCTATTTGGGGTAATGGCAATGGCATAGGTGGTTGTACCTTAGGAAAAATAGGCATTGGAGGCCTTGGGGATATTTTACCAACTTGTATGAGGCTATTTTCTGCTCTAATGGCAATATCATATGCATTTGGAACCGTATTTCCACCCATTGATTGAATCATCACAGATATATCACTATTAAGGGCTTTAAGGAAATATAAAAAAGCATGTTGAGCTAAAGGCCTTACCATTGGTGGAATTCTATCCCATGTCTTCTGGAAACAGTAGTTAAAATTGGACATGTGCTCGTATGGATCTCTCTTGATGGTACTTAGTTGCTCCACTAGAGACAAATGATCTAACTTATCTTCAAACTGCTTATGTAAGCTGTCACCCAGACCATCCCACATTGTGATTGAATTTTTCGCTAAACTCCTGAACCATTGCAAGGCTTTTCCTTTTAATGATGTGGCCAAAAGTCTAATTTCTGCATTCTCATATGTGATATTATGAACTAGGCATAAAGTAGCCACATCCCTAATTTGCTCAATAGGAGTAGTCTGATCTTCTCTTGTGAAAAAAGGTAAGCTTCTAAGGGCTTCCATAGGAATAGCAACATGTTGAGTAGTATTTAATGGGCTTCCCCCATTAAATGGTGCAAAGGAAAACTGCCTTGCCATTGGGATTATCGATACTTGAATGTTTGGTACTGGAACTACTGCAATAGGACTTACAGGACTATAGTTTGAAGGTGTAGAATGTGATCTATTTGGGCTAGGAATCCTTCTTGCTTCACTCCCTTTTCTTCTTGGTGGTGATAGCTGAAAATACTCAAAAGGAGAAGAGCTTCTTCTTGTCTATTCTCTTCTCATGTGTTGATTGCACTGAATCTACTTTAAAATCAAAGATTAGAGTCACCAAGTATATGCTTATAACCTCAAAAAAGGTATAAACACAGAAGCATATACTAGAAAAGCAATGAAAATCTTTGTATTTCCTTACTAAAACAAGTTTCAATGTCCCACCAGGTGTGCCAAAAACTGTTGTCACAAAGGATTGTGCCCAAAGTGTTAAGCGTTAAAGCTCGAAAATCCTATGCAACATGGGAACATCCTTAGGCCTGTGGGTTTCCTAAGATGAGGATGAACCTCCAGATTATGGGTTGGTTCCCCTTGAAAAACCTCCTAAAACCTACTGGTTTGAATGGAAAAGGGATAGAAAACTGGAAAAATAATCCTTAAACTTGAACTAGGAGGTGATACACCAATGATAAAGAAAAATTGTACCTATTGTTCTGACTCACAATTCTCTCAAAATAGCTCTATTTTATGCACAACTCAAAATTTTGACCAACTCATGCAAAAGTGTTTCAACAGAAGGTTTTTTTTTAGGTTTTATTTGAAGAAAAACATATTTTTTCACAGATTTAAGCACTTAAAACAATAAACACAACCTATGACTTGCATTAATTATTCATATCCTTACATAAAATTATTACAACCAAGACCTACTTCAAGGATTTAACACTTACATCACAAGAAAATAGCTCAAATCGTTCATAATATCATTCATAGACAAAGCTTATAGAAGGAAAACTTGTTGATTTTATTGAATAAAGTAGTCTATCCTTGTATAAAATTGAAAAATACTCAAAATAAACTAAATTTTTGCTCTATTAATCTCAAAAGATTGAGTTAGTACTTTCTTTTTGCTTTTTCCTTAAGCAAAAAGAGAATCATTGTAACTCAATCTTTTGAGATTAATAGAGCATAAATTTAGTTTATTATGAGTATTTTTCAATATTGTACAAGCAAAGACTACTTTTATTCAATAAAAATCAGCAACTTTTCCTTCTCAAAATTTTTGTCTATGAATGATATTATGAACGATTTGAGTTGTTTTCTTGTGATTTAAGCATTAAATACTTGAAGTATGTCTTGGTTGTAATAATTTTATGCAAGGATGTGGACAAGTAATGCAGGTCATAGGTTGTGTTTATTGTTTTAGGTGCTTAAAGCTGTGAAAACAAATGTTTTCCTTCAAATAAAACCTAAAACTAAACCTTCCATTAAACACTTTTGCATGAGTTGTTCAAAATTTTGAGTTGTACATAAAATATATTTGTTTTGAGAGAATTGTGAGTCGAAATAGTAGGTACATTTTTTCTTTATCATTGGTATATCACCTCCTAGTTCAAGTTTAAGCATTATTTTTCTAGTTTTCTATCCCTTTTCCATTCAAACCAATAAGTGTTAGGAGGTTTTTCAAGGGGAATCAGCCCATAATCTAGAGGTTCATCCTCATGTTAGGAAACCCACAAGCCTGAGGATGTCCCCATGTTGTTGGAATCAAGCAAAACTGGAGGGGGGTGAATCAGTGTTCTGCACTTTTTAACTTTATTAATCTGATCCTTAAAGCAATTATAACATTCAACCAAAATAAATATGCATGAACATAAGACAAACAACCAAAACACCATAACACAAGGATTTTTACATGGAAACCCTGTTAGGGGAAAAACCACGATGGAAGGCCAATCCACAATATGAGTATACTCAGAAATAAGTGTTAACAAAATGGGAATGTACTTGCATTTAGGCACACTGCCTAGAGCTCACTGCTCAAAAATAGAAAGGATCACTTCCTTACAATCGATTTCAAAAGACAACTGGAGTGGTGAACTATGAAATAGCATCTACAAATGCCTGAGAATAGTTCTGGTTAGGCACATTAGTTGATTTCTTGACCTTTTGTTTGATTCTGCTCTTTTGCTCTACTCTGCTTTAATTCACATCACAAATCATGTTGTCCACAAGTGAAACTATGCATAATCCTTTTGATATTCACAATACACATCAACACACTTCGTACACATCTCCAAATAATATAAACAATCACTTATATATATCTACAACTAAAGATTTAATCGCTACATGTCGGCTTCAACAAAATATGAAGATATTTACAAACTGTCGGCTCAATCTATAATCAATTCGCAATGCACACCAACCAAAGTTAGACACAACATAGTGATGACCCAAATCAACATGTTCAAACACAAAAACACTTAAATAATTACTCCTTAAATATCTGCAACGGTTACATCCACCAAGTCGACCTTCATGCACTGTTAAATAGAAAATTAATCAACCGGATCTTCTAACTTGCACACAGATTAATACAAGGCTCTAAGATTCAATAATAATAGAGATCATATACCAAACAACCTTCCTTGATATCCACAACTCAAAAGGATAACAAAAAATTGCATGTGAATCGATGAACACAATTTTGGCGGATGCTTTGTTCTTGCTTGACAGTTAATCACAAAACTTTGATCTGACTTTAAGTATGATCAAATGATGACATTTGCATCAAATCACTGACTAGGTTTTCCATCAATGACAACACCAAATGATATGTGTAGTGTCTCTTTCCAACAATCTCCCCCTTTGGCATTGATGGCAACACTTAGTGAAAAATGACTAAGTGTTGGATCAGTACCAATATGAATACACTACCACCCTTCAAGATTCAAAAACACAACTCCCCCTAAGATGATTAAGGCATTTTTCAATGTCCCATTCTCCCCCTTTGACATCAATGGCAAAGGCAGGAATTTGCATACCAAAAATCAAACAAAAACTGCTATGAACAAACTACATGTGTACAAACATGCTTCTACAACTTACATAAACTTGAATAGATCTATATAATTATTCTTCAACAAGTTCAAACTCATGTCCCAACCCTTCTTGAGACTCTCCAAGATAGTCATGTTCCCACAAAATAAGTAAGATTGCATCTCTGTAGATTCAAGGTTCGTCGGATCACTGACCGCCATAGCATCTTGTGCTTCCTTCAATGCACTCAACATTGTTTCCATATTAGGACCAATTAGTCCTCTAAGATCACAAACCCTTTCAACCATTTTACCTTCTTCATGCTTCAAAATTTTGATCTTGTCAAGTAGGGATATGACTTGACCTTCTTGCTTTCCAACAGAGATGGTTAGATGATCGAATGCTTGAGTGATATTTGCTAACTGTTCCTCACATTCTTTCATTTTATTTTCAAAGTCCTTGATGAAATTAGATAAATATAGAAATGAATTATAAATGTTACCACCTTTAGACAAAGCACTTTGAATATTATTTACACAAGTATCTAATAGAGATTTATCATTAGCTATCATCCCTTTCAACCTACTGAACCTTTCAGCATCAAACTCCTTTTGTACCTTATCCTCAACTGACTTCTCAAGGGACTCAAAATGATTACTTATAGAACTAATAAGCTTCTTTAGCTCATTGGAGGGAGAACCAGATGGAGAACCAGATGGATCCTTAACATGAGAAGGCATGATCTTCTCCAGAATACTAGATGCAAGATTCAACAGCTCACCATCTTCAATATGTGATTTCAAAATTTCTTCCCTTGCCTTGTTCTGAGCTAATGATGCTACCTTCAGCTTCTAAATAGGGGATAAAGTGTCCAAGTTGATTGCTTTCATATTTTTCTTTCCTTTCTCTTCACTGGAGGGCTTGTCCTTAAAGACTATTATTTCCTTTGTGCCCTTTTGCTTGATTTCTCTTATCTCTTCATCAGATTCAGTCTCTTCTTCTTTAGAAACAGTAACATAAACTCTTATGATCTTGTCCTTCTTCATTTTCCTTCTCTCCTGGATGACTTGGCTTGAGATTTCATAGGGATTGACTTCTTTGTAGGACCAGATGGGAGAGTAGAGCATCTTGTAGATGTAGTTCGGGCAGAGGATGTTATCGGACTAGCAAATTCAATTCTAGTTGGCTCTCCTGCTTTAGCTTGTTCTCTCTTTCTTCTAGCTTCTCTCACAGCTTATGTAGATACCCATGCTCTATAAAAGATAACTCTTTTGCATACCTTCAACTCTATATTAATACTTTCTCCAACTATTTCACCAGCATCTGTAGATCATCAATGCAATCATTGCACTCATCCATATCCCGGTACCAACTATCGACAAGGGGTTTGAAGAATTTAATTAAGAACTCCCCCTAGGCCAGAGGCCTTAATCTAATTCTTGGAGGAATTACCAAAACCTGGTGCTAGTGTAGAATCATTTCCTACAAGAGAGGGATTTTTCTTCATCCATATCTTCTTCATTTGCTTCTTTATCTCACCTATAGTGACTTTCCCTTTTCCCTTTTCATCCTTCTGCATGTTTCTCCTTTGATTTACTGGACCCTTTCTTCTTCTAAAAATCTAGCAATATGACTGGATTTGTTGCAATTGTAGCACACCACATTTCTTTGTCCAGACCAGTTGTTCCATTTATCTCTTGATCTATATTAGTTAGCAATATGGCCAAATTTATTGCATGTATAACATCTGACATCTCTGTAAAATTTGTTCATCATATTTATGCATTCATTTGACTTATGACCATACTTATTGTAGTTAAAGCACTGATCGAATAATGATGGACCACTTGAATTCATTCTACTTCTACATTGAGAAGCCATATGAGCAAATTTATTACAAACAAAATAGTAACCATTGAATCTTTGAGCATTAGGTTGTCTTACCAGATACCTTCCAGATTTGTTCATCTGATTTCCTTGCCTAAATATCCTTTGTCTAGATCTGGAACTTTCTCCTTCCTCATATCCAAGACCTCTCTTGTCACCTTTAGTCCGCTGAATTTAAATCATTTCATCAAGCTTAGCTGAGCCAATCTTGAACTTCTCCTTGAATTCATTTGTAGTAGCAAGTTCATCACTGAGATCAACAATTTTCTTTTCAAGCTCTTCTTCATTATTCTTGGATTGTTCCAATTCAAGATCCAACTGATTGAATCCATCAGTGACTCTGCTGCATTCTTCATATTTCTCTTTCAAGGACTGAGCAAGCTTCTCTTCATTCTTCTTTTTGTCTTCAATCTCCTTGGTCATCCTCATTATAATAGACTCCATCTCATGCTTTAGGACTGTATTATCTCTGGTAAGCTTTTCACATTCTTTTGTATTTTCCTTCAGGGCTTGACTCAGTTGTTCATCTTCAATTCTCTTACTATCTTTCTACTTGATCTAATCATAGAGTTCCCTTCTCTTCCCCCTGGACTTATTGATTTTATCTTTCAATGACTCAATGAATTTCTCAGCATTCATGAGATTTGCTTGCAATTCTCAGACTTTATATTTTGATTGATCAAGATCATCTAGGGCCAAAAAAAATTTTTGTTGAAGACTGCTTGAATCCGTTGAATTACTTTCCTGGATCTTCCCCAAGCTATTAAACTTCTTCTCAGGAACTAGGCTCTGATACCAATTGTTGGAATCAAGGAACACTGAGAGGGGGATGAATCAGTGTTCTGTACTTTTTAACTTTATTAATCTGATCCTTAAAGCACTTATAACATTCAACCAAAATAAATATGCATGAACATAATACAAACAACCACAACACCATAACACAAGGATTTTTACGTGGAAAACTTGTTAGGGGAAAAACCACGGTGGAAGGCCAATCCACAATATGAGTATACTCAAAAATAAGTGTTTACAAAATAGGAATGCACTTGCATTCAGGCACACTGCCTAGAGCACACTGCTCAAAAACAAAAAGGCTCACTGCCTTAAAGTCAATGTCAAAAGACAACTGGAGTGGTGAACTATGAAATAGCATCTACAAATGCCAAAGAATAGTTTCGGTTAGGCACATTAGTCGATTTCTTGACCTTTTGTCTGATTCTACTCTTATGCTCTGCTATGCTTCAATTCGCATCACAAATCATGTTGTGCACAAGTGAAATAGTGCATAATCCTTCTGATATTTTCAATACACATTAACACACTTTTTACACATCTCCAAGTGATATAAACAATCACTTATATATATCCACAACTAAATATTGAATCGCTACATGTCGGCTTCAACAAAATATGAAGATATTTACAAATTGTCGGCTCAATCCATAATTAATTCACAATGCGCACCAACCAAAGTCGGCCACAACATAGTGATGACCCAAACCAACATGTTTGAACACAAAAACACTTAAACAATTACTCCTCAAATATCCACAATGGCTACATCCACCAAGTCGGCCTTCATGCACTGTTAAATAAAAAATTAATCAACTGGATCTTCTAACTTCCACACAGATCAATACGAGGCTCTAAGATTCAAGAATAATAGAGATCATATACCAAATAGCCTTCCTTGAGATCCACAACTCAAAAGGATAACAAAAAATTGCATGTGAATCGATGAACACAATTCTGTCGGATGCTATGTTCTTGCTTGATAGTTAATCACAAAACTTTGATATGACTTTCAGTATGATCAAATGATGATGTATGGATCAAATCACTAACTAGGGTTGCCATCAATGAAAACACCAAATGAAATTTGCAGTGTCTCTTGCCAACACATGTTACACAGGATTGTCGATTTTTAACGCTTAGCACTTTGGGTGCAATCCTTTGTGACAACAAAATTACTAAACATAGACATCATTATGGATCTTACAGTTGGACATGAGATGCTTTCTTTCATGGATGGATTTTTAGGGTATAAATAAATAATGATATAATAGGATGATCAACATAAAACTACATTCACATGTCCATCAAGAACCTATTGTTGGAATGGCATGCCCTTTGGTGTCAAAAATGTTGGAGCAACGTATTAGAGAGTGATGACTATAATCTTCCACAAAATATTTCATAAGATTTTGGAAGATTATGTAGATGACATATTAGCAAAATGAGTTACAAGGAAAGGATGTCTTGAAGTATTAGCTCAAATTTTTGATGGATTGGAGAAGTATTAGGTGAGACTAAATCTGAATAAGTGTGCCTTTGGAGTCACTTCAAGTAAGCTTCTGAGATACATTGTATCACGAAGGGGAATTGAAGTGGAACCTACCAAAGTCAAAGCCATCATTGAGATGCAGTCACCTAAAATATTAAAGCAACTCTATAGTCTATAGGGGAAGCTTAAATCTACTAGGAGATTCATTAAATAGTTGGTAAACAAATGTTATCCATTCACACACCTTCTTCACAAAGGTGTGGCATTCAAATGAGATCACAATTTCCAATAGGCCTTCCAATATTTGAAGGATTACCTTGAATAATCACCAGTATTAATGCCACTGGTTATAGATAAACCATTGGTATTGTATATCTCAGCAACATCAATAGCATTAGGATCTCTTCTAACATGGAAAGAAAGAGTTATCTATTATATCAGCGAGATCTTGGTCTAATACAAGCTTAATTACACCCCAATTGGAAGAGATTTTTTAGTGTTAGTTTTTGCTTCACAAAAGCTACATAACTACAAGCTTAGTCATCAAATTAAGCTTATCTCAAAGTTTGATCCATTGAAATACTTGTTATCAAAGATAACTCTCACAAGTCATCGGACTAAATGGGTAATGATCTTAAGTGAGTTTGATATTGAGTATGTGTACCGAAAGGCAATCAAAGGACAAGTCATCATAGATCAATTAGTTGAAGCTCTGATATATGTTGAGAAACTTTTACTGTCTAAATTTCTAGATGAAGGAATATTCACCATAACATTAACAAACCTATGAAAGATACACTTTGATGGTTCCTATACACAACATGGATCAGGAGCAGGTATCTTATTCATCATCGCTCAAGGTGATTTCATTCCAAATTGATACAAGCTAGCCTTTCCATGCACTAATAACATAGAATAGCATGAGGCCCTCATCATAGGGTTAAGAATGGCTATCCAATGGAAAATCTAGGAACCCCAAGTATATGGTGATTCCCAACTAGTAGTATGATAAGTGAATGATGACTACCAAACCAAGGATGATAATTTAATGCCATACAAAAGAATGGTAGATATATTTAAATAATACTTCATCTTCATCACCTTTGATCAAATTTCAAGAGATAATAACAAAGAAATAGATGTCATGGAAATTATTAGGTCATTACTAGACACGTTGCATAACAACTTGAAACATGAATTTCTTATAGAGCATCTTCTCGTGTCAGCTTTCGATATCCTTGAATCAAAATTTGTGTGTGAAACTGTTGGTCCAAGTTCCCCTTGGTACCATGATATTTACCTATACCTTCATGATGGTATCTTTCAATCCAACCTTACCAATAACCTTCAAAAAACATTAATCCAAAGATCTTCTCACTTCATCATCATTGGCAATACCCCTTATCAAAAAAGTCTTGATAGAATGTTACTCAAATATCTTAATCGTGAAGAAGCTTCAACTACCTTAAAAGAGATACACGAAGGAGTTTATGGAATTTGGTACATTTGAGTGGTGTTTCCTTAGAAAAGAAGTTGCTTAGAACGGGTTATTATTGGCCTACCATGGAATGGGAGGCTAATCAGTTTGTGAAAAAGTGCTTACAATTTCAACAAAATGGTGACCTCATCCATGCTCTAGCTCAAGAACTTAGACCAATCACAAAACCATGACCTTTCTTACAATGGGGGTTGAATCTCATTGGGAAGATAACACCTACCTCATCTAATGGCCATAAGTTCACAATCATCACCACTGAGTATTTTAAAAACTAAATAGAAGCCATTCCCATGACATATATCACAAGAAAACAAATATCCAAGTTTATCCTCAACTACCTATTTTTTTGCTACGATGTTCCATGGGTCATTATCATAGATAATGGAACACCTTTCAAAAATTGGGATGTCCAAGAGCTTTGCAATCAATTCCATATATAGCATCACTTATCTACACCCTACTACCCCCAAGGAAATAGTCAAGTAAAAGCATCTAACAAGACTATCATAAAGATCCTGAAAAATGCAGTTAATGATGTTGGAAAGGATTAGCACTTACAATTGAACCTTGCCTTATGGGCATACCAAACAAGTATCAGAACATGCATTGGTGCTCCTCCATATTCCTTGATTTATGGGATTGAAGTTATCTTTCCCATTGAGGTTGAGCTCTCGTCATTGAGAGTTTCACTACAACACCTTATCAATGATGAAGAATACATGACATCTAGGTTGAATGAGCTTGAGTTACTGAATGAACATCAATTAGGAGCACTGAATCACCTATGAGCATATCAAAATTGGCTATGTAGAAGCTACAACAAAAATATCAAGGGTCGAATCTTCCAGGTCGGATACCTTGTCCTTAAGGAGAATAAAAAAACCAATTATATCAAGAAAATAAAGGAAACTTTGAACCTAACTGGTTGGGACCTTTTGTCATCACCATGAGCTATGGATCCAAAGAATATAAGATAAAAACACTTGAAGGGGATCCCTTTCAGGAACCCATCAACAACGGTCATCTCAAGGGGTTTTATGCCTAGCCCATGAGGGTATCTTATTCCAAAAATTCAAATATATATATTCAAAAAATATATAAAATAGTAAAGAGAAAAATCAAACTCTAGAAAAAACCACTTTGGTGGCACTTTAGGGAAGTACCTTGGTAAAAAGCTAGCAAACATACGCCTTGTGTAAATAAGCACCATCTACCATCTATCATGTACTATTTTTGTCCTTCCATTATAAAATCTTCCATCCATCATTCATTTATCCATCTATCTCCATCCCTATCATGGCTTGTTGTTTGATGAGTATATATCACTTTTAGTATTACTTGGCATTATCCTAAGGTCAGTTTGTCCTACCTATAATGAAGCAGTCTAACACATGACTGGGGGCGTCCTCCTATACCTAGCCATCAACATGGGTTCTTGTATATCACCTAGGTCATTTAAACTCAAAACCCCAAAAACATTTGAATACTCGAAAAAACTTTAAACATTCATAAAATATTTGAAAACATTGAAAACATCCAAATAACTCCAAAATCTTAAAAAAAAATCCATAAAATATCAAACTCCCAAAAATATTATATTTTCCATCAAAGTATGTGTTAATTTAAGTCCAAATAATTAAACTACGAAGCCTCTACTCATCACATAGGCAAGGCCATCAAAGATGAGCCCTCGAGGCATGTCTAGCCCTTTGTTCCTATTCTCCCACTCCAAATATTTAGAATACAAAAAACATCCCAAAAAAATCAAAAATACCAAAAACGGCCTTGAAAACATCCTCAAAAAATTCAAAAAATTGAACTATCACAAAAAACAAAAAAAAATCATCCATCCCATTTCACTTTCAACTACAATAAATTTTCATCCATAGTAAATCTATCATTATCCTCACCTTTAGTGA
Organism: Sequoiadendron giganteum; assembly: GCA_007115665.2. Taxonomy (NCBI): domain Eukaryota; kingdom Viridiplantae; phylum Streptophyta; class Pinopsida; order Cupressales; family Cupressaceae; genus Sequoiadendron; species Sequoiadendron giganteum. The sequence goes on along the minus strand of CM021109.1, from coordinate 368,523,647 downwards.
AACAAATAAAAACAAGTACAACATTTTTTGAGACACAAACATGCATGTAAAGTCATAAGTTTTGATCATTGTCAAACATATTAGCTAACATTCATATCAACAACTTAAACATTTTAAAATCAACATCTAATAAATTTCTTAACGGATATATATTTCCTACAATAGACAACATTTTGAATTTCAACTAAAACAACACTCTTTGGCAAGATATCTGATGGCATTAAAATTTATTTGTTATTTTGGTCTTTTCTTTTGGTTTTATCTTTTTGTCTCATTACATCACTCACTCAAACTACCTTGATCTTCAATATATTGGTATGTCTAGAGGGCTACATAATGGGGCATGATCATTACTTTCATCTATTGTATTTTTTGGATGTTCTTGTAATACAACCTTGATGAATACTTGCCTTATGTGTGCAAGGATAGTCTCGAGTGATACAATAGCTAGTGCATATCAGGTTCTTCATACCTTTTGTGTATTGGTCTCCTTACTTTGATGGCTTCATTCTCTCACATGATCAAACAAGGTTTTTGTATGTCAGGTATGAACAAGGATACTCCTATATGTTTGTAGAGTCAAATTTCATGCAATAAATACAATGTCACCATGGTTCTTCATATCTTGGTACATTGTGTCTACTTGATATATCAAAATAAGGATTTCTCTACATTATGTTACATAATCTAAAAATCAAAAAGCAAAATCATTTATCCTATCTCATCACATATCCAATAAAATATTAAAATAATCATAGATTTATTGGTATCTATATCAACATCATCATCATCCTATTCTAATCATTCCATTCTATCCCATCTCATTCTTCTATCCATACTAATATTTTCATTCAAGTATCATGGCATAACAAAAATATATGCATCCATCCTACATCCATAAATTTTCAGTACCATCTCATAACATCCATCTTACATAATCATGATATATCATATGAAAATACAAAATAAATCATCATCCATACATACATCTTACATCCATAGATAATTAGAAACATGCATAACACAAAGCATAATAAATAGATATCCATCATCACATCATAAAACATGCATCCATACATACATATCATACATCCACAACATCATATCATCATAAAACATCATACATCATACATCATGAAAGATCATAAGCATACAATAACATTATATCATGGTCACACTAAAATGATCTTCTCTCATTTATCATCAAAAAATGACTATCATGATACATGTCAAATGTGTGTGATATACATCAAAATATACATGAGGCTATCCATAGTATATGAATGTGTATACATCATAAAATCTATCTACATCAATATATGGATACAAAATATCTATATACATGTCAAATCTACCTTGAGCTCCCTCAATCCTCTCAATTAGGAGGAGGTTGAGTTAGTGGTGTCCCCATAGGCTATTTTTGATGTCCTTATCCATCTAAGTGACCCTAAGAAGGCCTGACAACTAATCCACCATCCGATCTGCTCAGACCTACACCACTACAATGTAAAAATTTAGGTTGTCTCCTATGTGAGGGCACAACTATATCATATTTGGTCCTATAATAGGTAGCCTCGATCTGTAGTGATCTTATGGAATTTATGGGTTGTGTCAAAGAGATCACCTGAACCTATGCTTATGCAACAACCTCTAGCTCATGTTTGTGAACTATCTCCTATGCCAACTATAACTCAACCTATTATTGTCGAGTCACCTCAGCATCCCTCTCCATCTAGGCCTAATCACACTCAGTCTTGAGCTGATTTGTCTTTGTCTATGTATGTGCAAGCTATCTTGAAAGACCATCTCTCTCCTACTTATATCTATAAGGGGTAAAATTGGAATGGATTATTAACAATGAATAAACTAAAAAACATAAAATAGAACCCACCTACCAATGAGATATGATTGCAATCAAGTTATGAATTCAAACAAGGGTTAATCAAATCAAAGACACAATTGAATCCAAAAATAAGAACAATATTATTATCCCATTGTGGAGTAACTTGTGTTGGTTAAATTATCGGATTGCTTCAACACAAAAACTTCCATGATAGCTTGCAAAAGCTTGATATGTGATGACCGAGATGTTACGATAAATGCTCACAATTGCTCAAGATAAATGCTCAAATGGACATGAATTAGCTATTAAAAATTTAGGTAATGAATGTGAAGGATTGATTTTGATTTTATAGATTTTTGGAAATTAGATCAACGATCTAGATTAAGAGGTGTTGATTTGAGATCAAAGGCTGAGAATAAATAAGAGAAATTGGTTGTCCAGTTAATTGGTTGAAGGATTTCAGTTAAGTGGTTGTATGAGATATTTATTGAAGTGTTAAGTCAATTGATTGATCAAAAGACTCTTAGTGAGTGGGAGTTAAGAGAATTGATTGATCAGAAGAATGGTCAATCAATATCAATTGATTGAGAGAGTGTCAGTTAAGATTTGAGGGAATAGTGCATGATATAATTAATTATTGGAGGAACATGCAAGATAATATTGATTAATAAATAAAATATTTATTAATGGGTGATGTTTGAGATAAGTTAAGTCAATATATTTTGAGGGAATTTAGGATAATTAAATAATTAAAGATAATTATTTAATTTGTGCATGATGGTAACTGATTTAATTAAATAATTTAAAGATAATTATTTAATATTAGAAAGGGGTTTCACATTTAATTAAATAATTAATTGATAACTATTTAATTAAAATAGAAGAATAAGTTAAGTTAGCAACATAATTAAATAATTAATGTTTATTTAATTAATCAAGAGGAATGAGGTTAAATTAGTGATAAAATAATGAATTAATCAAACAATTCAAGATTATTTAATTAATAGAGGGAAATAAGGTTAAATGATGGAAATGATGTTAAAAGGGGATTAATGATGTAAATGAAGTAAAATGTAATAATGGTAATGGAAATGATTCTAATGATGGAAAAATGTAGTTTCGAGATGTGCGATATACCTTAGGCATTTTTACATGTCTACATTTCCCCCCTCTTTGACACAATGTACTTGCTACATTGTTTCAATGAATTTGATGCTCAAATCAAGATTGAAAAAAAAAAAATATGCCCCACTGTGCCCCAACGATCAGCGGAAGATTGATAGGACATTGGGTTGCCCCCTCGAGAGGCTGGCCAAAAAATTTAATTTTCAAGTCGGGCTCGTGACAAGGTTCAGGATTAGTTCAAATGTGTAGAGGACAAAAAATTAGACCCTAAGGGTCATGGTTAAGGCTTAGAATGATCCAAGGTGCACAAAATATAACCTAGGAGGGTGGTTGAGGGTAAAAACTTAGGGTTTTGGAGGGTTAAATAGAAAATTAGGGTTTATTCACCCCTCATTTGCACACTCAGTTTTAGGTGATTATTGCTCTCTAGTGATTTTCTGCTACAAACATGCATTGACGATGGCATGGGTTCCAAGCACACCACATCAAGTAGACGTTTTCTATCTGTATTAGCAGCCAACCAATGTGAGGGTTGCGATATGTAAACTTCTAACTTTCTCTTTTGATTTTTTTTCATTTTTATAATTAATGCTCAAAGTTAGGATGAACAATAGTGAGTATTTATAATTAGCACTCTTGAGATAGTTTCAACATTATTATAGTTTTAGAATGACCACTTTTGTGAAAATTTGACACTATTGTGAAATAGTGGTGCTAGTGTTGAACAGCATTTCTATTGTTAGTTCACTTTTGTAAAATTGTATCATGTAGATTAGGTTATAGGGGGATTATCGTTAGTGTTGTATAACATTGTTATTGTAACATTAACAGGTTCACTATTGTGAAAATCCAACACTATTGTCAAGAAATAGACTCACTATTGTGAAAACCAACTGAAGTTGTTCAAAAAGATGCTCGCTTTTGCAAGAAAGCATTGATTTAGCTAGTTTAACAAGATATTTAGGTTCTTGACTAGATTTTTAGAAAAAAATTGATGTTGTGGGTTGAATGCTTACAAACCACACTACATCCTCTACAATCTAAGGAGAACAGACCACAGATCTTGGATCAGATAGCCTAGTTTCAGGAGTCAGAGAGAGGATTTCTAAACATTGTTGGATTGAGGCACATTACTTATATACCCAAGATTCGATCTCATAGAGAAATGATGGCAACGCTTGTAGATCGTTGGAGATCTAAGATAGCCACCTTCTACCTTCCCATAGGGGAGTGTACCATCACACTTGAGGATGTTTGGAGGATACTATGTATTCCCATTCACAGTGAGTTGGTTGAGTATGATGTGAGGAGAGGTACATTGGCTATGCAATGATTATTGGGTGTTTTACATCTCATGGTTGTAGATTCAAAGATCAACTTGAATTTTTTCATGGATGTTGTGGATGTTATGGTCATTGTTCTAGCAGGATTAATTATAGGGCCTTTGATGCCAGATAGGAGATCATAGAGATTTCTCAACAGTTGGGGTATTATCATTGAGATGATGATGGAGGAGGGTACTTTCTATGCATTAGGACCCTGCATTCTGGTGGATCTATATTGTGACATGCACAAAGTAGTTTACCATTGCAACAATAACATTTTGGTAGGTGTCTCATTGCTCCATGTTTGGGCATGGGAGAAGATTGCAGTTACACTACCCGAGGGGATTGATCAGAGGGATCTAGATGATCCCTACTCATACAGGTACCATGATTGGATCCATTATAGATAGACTGATAGAGTTCAATACTGGAGGTCTTTTTTTGATGATGTGACTAAGTTTATTTGGTGATCATATTTGGACTGTGGGGCATGGACAAGTGACCATGAGAAGCTATTTTATTGTAGATAGACCAAATACTTGATTAGGAGAGTAGATACCATCCTAGAGAGGTATATTATAGATAAATTCCTCTACCAATTTAGGGAGATACAATCCAGGCTAGGTGATGATTACTATGCTAGATATGCCCGTACAGCTAGAGAGGTCAATATGTGGGGACCTCAAGCGGATTCACGAAGGGCATTGAATTTTTTTAGGGCATTAGAACCATTTGGATGGGGATGGGTGGTTGGACCCCAAGATGTAGGGACGACATAAGATTTTGATGCATGGTGGGCCCATAGGAGGCCACTTAGATTTACCATCCCCCTGGAGGAGCAGGTGTAGGAGGCCTAGTGATCATCCAAAGGAGGAGAGGTAGGGAAATTGGGAGTAGAGAGCCTCGCCAGTGGCATGGATTTCCCATGAGTAGCAAGAGAGGGAATAATAGGATCAATATAATGGGCAACATGACCAGGTTCATGATGATCGACAGGGAAAGGACCCATATGATTAGTAATAGAGGGTATAGTACAGGTACCACAAGCACCTCCCCTAGATGGAGACATGGTTGCACTACATAGGTGATAGCAGAGTAGGATTAGACTAAACTAGAGTGTGATCAAGAAATCTAGGATAGGGATTATAGAGTGAGGGAGAGATTGAGAGATAGCATGATAGTAGGTCGTGGATGCACATATAGTGATCCTTATAGCCAAGAGGGACCAATCTAGGTCTGAGAGAGATGCTCTCATTCAAGAGAGAGATAAAGAGAGAAACTAGAGGATACAATTGGAGATAGGATAGGCATACTTCATCCCTAGAGCATAGTACTAATAGGAGCATGACTAGTTTATAGTTGAGGTAACCTGCTATAGGACACTTTATGAGGCTCAGGTACCTAGCTCAAAGATGACCTAGGTTTGGAGCTCAAAGCACAACTACAAGTGTAGGATCGATCAGATCAATGATGGGATCAATGCACAGGTCTTCTCATCATACACATTGGTCGTCAGGGCATGATCAGAGGTCTCCACCTCTAGACAAGGAGCAGTAGGGCTGATATTCTTGTTGTGATATTTTCATTGCTATACATGGACTTTTTATAGACATGATTTTGTATATACATTTTTTAGCTAGTTAAGCCTCATATATGATGATTTTGTATCACACATATTTATTGATGATGACATTGTACTAACATTTCCATTTTTGATGATATATGGGATATACCATTTTTAATGTGGCATATGATGTGTTTATGACATGCTTATAATGTGTATTATGTTTATGATCTGATGAATTCATGATATGTTATGCGATGATGATGTTATGATGATTATGATGATTTTTAATTTTTTTCTAATGCTTTGACATTATATGCATAATGTGGAAGATATATGATTATGCATGTATGCAATGGATGATATTATATATTATATGGTGTATGATTTCCTATGATATGATAGATATGATATGCATTGATGAGTTTGTGGATGCAAGATGCATGTGGTACTAATGATGTTGTGATGCAAGATGGATATGTTAGTAAGAAGAAATGTTAGTAGGATATGAGAATAGAAGAAATTTGATGATTTTGATTATAGATATGGATAATTGATAATGATTATTGCATGATATGGTGAGTTTTATTTTGCATCATGGAGAGACTAAGTATAGCAATCCTTATTAATATAGCAAATAGACACGATATACTAGGGTATTAATGACTAAGGCAGATTTTTATCTATTGTGTGGACTTTGACTTCGCAAACAAGGAGTATTCTTGCTCATACAAAACATATAGAAACCTTGCTAGAGTATATGGGTAAGGATTTCAAAGAATTTCATACCAGTGAACAGAGAGGTACAAGGAACCTAACATGTAATGGTTAAAAAGTTGCCCAAAATGACTTCCCACACACAAGGAAAGTATTTGTCATGGTAGTATTGCAAAAATATCCAGCAAATAGAGCATACAAAATCAATGATCAATGCCCCATTCCTTCCTCTCTAAATCCTTATGGGCATCCTTGAGAGATCCTAGGAATGAGACAATAAGATAAATCAAAAGATAAGACCCAAAACAAAGATAAACATTTTTTGTTGTATCATTTGTCATAGATGTTTTGATGTTTCAGGATATTATCCATCAATAATGTCTATTGTAGGAACAATTTATCCATTAAGACATATGTCAAGATGTTGATGATGATTTCAAAAGGCAGGGTATTCAACACTTAGTCATTTTTTTAAGCTAATAGTGATCAAGTCTTTATGTTTTTTGCTTAGAAGTTTTGGATTTTGATACCTACTTTGCTTGTTTGATTGCTTTGTCAAAGGGTGAGAGCAACGATTTGTTTATTATGGATGGATAGTTTATTATCAATAGGTGATAACAAGAATAGGATTTTTAAGTTTTTTTTGGATGTTTTTATACTTTTGAGGTTATTTGAGGCTATTTTTTATGTTTTTCAGAATATTTTGATTTTTTTGGTATTTTTGAGAGATTTAGAGACCGAGAGGGGGACCAAAGGACTAACCTAGTGCCTTGGGGGCTCATTGATTAATGGCCTTACCTATGTTATACATGTAGTGACATCATAGTTTGATTTATTGGACTCAAAGTGGCTCATACGAAGAAGACCAACGATATTTTTGGGATTTTGATAGTTTTTGAATGATTTAGAGACCAAAAGGAGGACCTAAGGGGATTTACCTAATACCTCGAGGGCTCATAGATTTATGGCCTTGCCTATGTTATACATGCAAAGAGATTGTAGTTCGCTTTATTAGACTCAAAGCGGCTCGTACGAAGATAGTCATCGATATTTTTGGGATTTTTGCTATTTTACCATTTTTTGGATTATGAATGTTTTTCATATTTTGATGGGTTTTGAATGCTTTTGGATTTTCATGTTTATGTGAATGTCAAGAAGAAAAAGGATCCAATCCATTGACCAAGTTCAAGAGGTTGCCCCCAGTTTGGAACGAGATTGCTTTTTACTATGGATAGGTGGATAAGGTGGATAGACAATAGTGCAACAAGGGTCAACACTTAAATAGTTATCGAGCCATTGTTGGGTGCACATTTATTATATGATGGATGGAGTGAAAGAGATAAATAATAGGATGGTACGTTCAGATAGATGAGGATTTAGGACTTATTCAAATATAGTGCTTGTTTACTAGTTTTTCACTATGGCACTTATCTTAGAAGCATCACAAGGTGGTTTTCACTTAAAGGATTATTTATTTCTCTTTATTATTTTTTTTGTTTTTTGTTTTTACTTTTTTGCTTAGGATATTCTGATGCATTAGGTATAGAATTTTTTGAGATGGCTATTATTGGGTGGTTTTGATAGGGGTTAACATTTTGGGGTAGCCAACTGATATATGCTAGAGTCATAACTTATTGTGATGACAAAGGGACCTAGCCAGTTCAACTCAAACTTACCTTTCCCATCCCGATTAAGCTGAATCTTCTAATTTTCTCTCAAGACTAATTCACCAACTTGAAAGCTTATGTTCTTGAATCTCTTGTTATAACTTCATTTGAGATAGTTCTTATATGCTTGGATATGGTTTAGATCACTCAAATGTCTTTCATCTAGCAGTTCAAGTTCTTGGAGTTTGAATACTCGGTATTCTTCATTGCTAACAAGATCTTTCAAGGATACCCTAAAGGATTGAATCTCGACCTCTATAGCCAAGATGGCTTTAGATCCATACACAAGGGGGGAAAATTGTGCTTTTGGGTGTGCATATGCTAGTTTAGTAGGGCCAAAAATTAGGGTTCAACTGAAGGTTCTAGTCATGGTCGATTTCATTAATAGTCTTCTTAAAGATCTTAAGGGTCATTTTGTTTGACGCTTCTGCCTAACTATTTCCCTGGGGGTAGTACAGGGTAGAGAAGTGATGTTGGATGGAGAATCTAGTGTAAAGTTCACAAACATCTTGGTTTTTGAATGGATTTCCATCATCAATAATGATAGTTTGAGGGATATCATAACAATAAATCAAACAGTTAAGGATAAACTTCATTATTTGTTTGCTAGTGATGTAGGTTAGGGGTATAGCTTCTATCCACTTTGTGAAATATAACATGGTAGTTATGATAAACTTATGTCTATTGGATGAAGTAGGAAAATATCTTTCTTATAAGGTTGAGTCCCCATTATAATAAGGTCCAAGGTGTTGCTATTGGATGTAGCTCTTGTGTAGGTGCATGAATAAGATCACCATGTTGCTGACATTGAAGACACTTCTTTGAATAGTGTATAGTTTCTTGTTCCATTGATGGCCAGTAGTATCCAATTCTTAAAAATATCTTAACTAGATTAGGCCTGCTAGAGTGAGACCCACAAACACCTTCATGTACCTCTTGTAAGGTAGTTTGAGCTTCTTTCATGTTGATACATCAGAGTAATGTTCCATCAAGACTTTGTTAATATAAAGTATCTCCGAGGATAGTAAAGTGTACAGTTCGATGGATAAAAAAAATCTTTTGATTACTTGTAGGTGAGGTGGTATGGTTCTATCTTGGATATAGGCGTAGGTGTCTTGGTACCAAGGTGAATCGGGACCAACAACATCACACACAAGTTTGGATTTTGTGATATTGAATGTTAGTATAAATAATTTTCCATGAGGAATTCAAACCTAGGAATGTTTTTTGGTATATCAAGAAGTGAACCAATGGTTTCCATGGCATCAATAGCTCTGTTGTTGACTCTCAAAACTTGTTCAAAGAAGATGACCAAAAAGTATTACTTAAAACTATCCACCATTTTCTTATAAGGCATCAACTTATCATCCTTAGTTTGGTACTCATCGTTCACTTGTCTGATGACCAACTATGAATCACCGTAAACCTATAGCTCTTTGATTTTCCACTCAATGACCATTTTTAGCCCAATGATTAGTGGTTCATATTTGGCTATATTATTTATGCAAGGAAAGGAAATTGTGTATTCTTTAGGTATGTTATCTCCTTGAGGTGTGATAAAAAGGATACCGGCCCCTGATCCATGCTAAGTATGAGATGCATCAAAGTATAGTGTCCAATACTTTACCAGAGTTATCACAAGGATGACCTCATCAAGAAATTTTTATATCAATGGTTGATGATCTTATATAGGTGTTTCAGCTAATTGATTTGCTATCACTTTTCCTTTGATTTCTTTTCTATCAAAAAATCCTATTAAATTCACTAAGTATCATGACCCACTTCACCATTCTTCTAGTGAGATTTGCTTTAACCAAAAGATTTCAAAGGATCAACTTTGGATATTATCTTGATATGTCAGTTCAACATGTAATGTATAAGCTTCAGAGATGCGAATACAACTGCTAAACAAGCTCTTTTAATAGGTGTATAGTTAAGTTCATAACCAACCAAGGTACAACTGATGTAGTACACCACTCTTTCTTTATTATTCTCATCAATTTATGCCAACAAAGCTCCTAAATCTATTGATGTCACTAAAACATACAAGATCATAGATTTATCATGTGTATGTAGCATCAAAACTGGATGAGTTCCCAAATATTCTTTGACCTGCTGAAAAGCTTGTTCGCATCTTCCATCCCATTCGAAGGTTACATCCTTATGGAGCAAGTGTGTAAAAGGATGGAATTTATCCACACTAATTGGGCTATAATCTTTAGATTGATTGTATTTTTCCTTGTAAGCTACGTAATTGTTTCAATGTCTTTGAGAGAGGCATTTCCATGATAGATTTGACTTTTGCAGGATCAACCTCAATGCCTCTTTGGGATACTATGTAACCCAATAATTTTCCTAATGTTACACCAAAAACACACTTCTTTGGATTTAGGCGCAAGTTGTACTCTTCTAATCTATCAAATATGCCTACTAGATTACCTAGATGTCCTTGTCTTGTGATAGATTTTTCCAAAATATCATCTACATAGTCTTCCATGGTTATGTGAAACATATCATGAAATATAGTAGTCATCACCCTTTGGTAGGTAGTTCTTGCATTCTTTAGGCCAAATGGCATGAAATTCCAGAAAAAAGTTCCTCAGGGACAAGTGAATGTTGCTTTATGTTGGTCGTCGGGTGCTATCTTGATTTGGTTATATCTGAAGAAGCCATCCATAAGAGAAAGCACTTCATGACTAGCTATCAAATCCACCATCATGTCAATGTTAGGCAAAGGAAAGTCGTACTTTGGGAATGCTTTGTTGAGGTCTCTAAAATTAGTGTAGATCCTTATGCCCCCAGTGGGTTTCAACATTGGTACCAGGTTTGACACCCGCTTAAGATAATCAATAGGTCTAATGAATCCAACATCAAGAAATTTTTGAAGTTTCACTTTGACTAGGAGCACTATCTAAGGGTGCATATTGTGAAGCTTTTGTTTTGTTGGTTTAGCTCTAGGGAAAACTATGAGACGATGAACTAATAAAGTTGGATCCAAACTTGACATATATGCATAATTCCAAGAAAATTTGATCTTTTTCTCTTGTATGAAAGCTATGAAGTTTGTTCTTTCCTCAAGTTCTAGAGTGGTTGCATGATAGGTTATCTTTGGTGCCTCTATTGTTCCCACATTTATGGGTTCAAATTATTCAACCAAAACTATTGATCTTTCTTGATAACTAGTGATAGGGAGATTGAATCCTCCATCCTCAAGCACCTCAGGGAGGTTTTCACCCTTATATATGTCCTTTATTTTGTCATTTTCGTGATCCAATAGCGCCACATCATGATTTTCACTAGGGGATCTAATTTTGAAGTTTAGATTTTCATTTTCATTTTTTTGACTAGAGGATACAATCTCCCTACCAAAATATGCTTCTTGTCCCAGCTCAATATCAAAAATCCAATATTATGGTCTCTAAGTGGTATACCATTTCGAATTCCCATAAACTTAGTGATAACTTCATCATTTTGGAACATGCCCACAATAGGAGGTTGATGTTTCTTATCCCAATTAATTAATTATGAATGAAGGAGTTGGAGTTCATGTGTTTAGGATGTAGGATTAAATGAAAATGTGGTAGGGTATTTATGAAAGTGTCTTCAAATAGGTTTGTGATGTATAGATCATCATTAATGGGATCATAATCATCTGATGTCTCAACCACTATAGAAGAATAACCTTCCTCACAAGAGGCCTTTTTCAATGTTATGAGTAATAGTATCTAACGAACCATAGCCTAGTCCTCAATTTTTACTATGTTTTTTCATGATGATAGGCTCCCTTATAACTTTTTCCTTCAAACCAAGACCACCTTTTCCAGTGAATCCCATTCCTTTAGCTAGTTGATAACCTTTACTATCTCGATGTATAAGGATTGTAGGTAGTTTTTTTCTTTCTCTTCTTCCTCTTTGTAGAGTTTTGTAGAGAGATCTTCTTTAAACACCACTTCATCTTTCATGTCTCCCCATTTGGTGAATATTGTAGGTTTGAATTTAATAGTGATAGGTTTAGCTTTGTTGATTTCCTTTGGTCCTCCATAGGTTCTTGGTGATGGAGGAAGCTTTATAATGCAGAAAGATTGATTAAAGTGATAGTCTCTAGAACCATTGTCAAGTACCTAGACCTTGAGATTAGATTGAGGTGATTTCGATGATGAAGATGGAGTGGAGGATGATGAAGGTTGTGAAGATGATGCAAGGGATGATGGATAAATGTAGGTAAATGAATGGAAAGATATATCATTATTGGGATTTTGGAAAAATTTCTTGTATTGTTCTTCCAAGATCTTACAGTAGTGAAAGGGTTATGGATCAACATATATTGTAGCTTCCTTATCATTATAAGGAAATTTTAGTCAATGGTGGAATATAGAGGGAGCAACTTGTATAGTGTGGATCCAAGGGCACCCAAAGAGAAGGTTGTAAGGTAGTTCAAGATCTAGTAATCGACAAGTTATTTTTGCTATTGTTGGTCCCATCTGAATAGGAAGTCTAATGGTACCTTCATAATTTATCTCGTTATCATCATAAGCTCTTATAGTTATGCTTTTTATTTTCTCAATAACGTCATCAGAATATCCAAGCTATTTTACCTATTTCAAGGTACAAATGTTTAAGGTTGCACCACCATCTATCAGAACTCTTTTTATTTTATGCTTGTGGACATAAACTTCAAGATATAAAGCCTGGTTATGGAATGATTTGTTAAGAAGGTCTCTTTTATAAAATACAAGGTGATGTGTAAAGGAAATATGCCCAACTATAGCCTTAAACTGATCTGTGTTGATATCATTAGGCATAGAAGATTCAAGGAGAGCTTTCTCCAAAATCTTTTTATGTGTGGGTGATAGCTTGAGAAGCTCTAAGATAGAGATTTGGGCTGGAGTTTTCTTTAGTTGATCAATAATATTAGTCATTTGAAGGTTTGATAAAAAAAATTGATTGAAGCAGTGCTCCTTGGATGGTAATTTTCCCTCTTCGTGTAGTAATGTTACACTCAAAATTCCTAACAACTATTTTTACAACATGGATGTTGTTATTAGTGTTGTAGGTGTAAGCAAATTTTCAATAACCCTATCCTTTACCTTTATTGTTCCTCTTAGAATGGTCTGCGATTGGATCCTTGTAAATACCCATGTCATTATTTTTGGAGGTTATAGGATGATTCTCGATATCAACCTCTCCTTTTTTAATTAATTATTGGATGATATTCTTTAGTTTCATGTAGTTCTTTGTCTTATGACCCTTAATTTGATGGAATTCACATTGATCATTCTCATTGTATTACTATGGGGGTTTAAATTTTGACTCTTTGTAATTTGTTTGATTAAGGATTTTGTTGAGATTTTATTGAATCAACTTTAGCTTAACCACCTCAAGAGGTTCTCCCAATGGAGTGTACTTTCTTCTCATTTGGTTATTTTGTCTTGGTGGTCCTCTTTGAGGGTTTTGGGTTTGATTTATTTATTGATTGTTTTGAGGATAGATAAGTTGATTGTTTTGAGGATAATTCATTTGATTGGCTTGAAAATTATTTTGGGAATTGTTAGAAGGTGGTTGTATGTTTCAAATAAACTTAGCATCAACCACTCCATCATTTGTGGATTTTTTGTTCTTTTCTCAAATGTGAGGTTTATCGCTTGAACTAGATGCTTGATCTTTGTTGTTGTAAAGTTTGATGACACCTTTCACGATGAGATATCATTCAATAACTAAATCTTTCTCAATTATCTCTTCAAAGGTATTGGGACATGTCACAGTCAATTGATAGCTTATGTCAGTTTGAAGATTTGCGATAAATATTTCAACAAGTTGCTTCTTAGGAAATGACCATTTGCATTTACTCACTTTATGTCTTCATCTTTGCAAGTAAGAAGAAAATGACTCCCTTTGTTTTGTTTTATCTTGTACAAATCAGGAATTGTAACGTCTTGTTCAATGTTATACAAAAAGTGATCGATAAAATTCTTGGATAGCTCATCGAAAAAATTAATTCTAGGTGGTAGGTGAGAGAACCATTCAATAGTTGCAACTCCTAGATTTATTGGGAAGAGTATTAATAAATAATTCATTGTTAGCAACCTCCATGTAAGCTACAAATAATTATCACACATGTTCAATTGGATGCCCTCTTCCTTTATATTTATCAAATTTGGGAATTTAAAAGTTTTTTGGAAAGGGGATCATTGATATGCTATGATCAAACAAATATGGACATATGTCTTGCAATGTATATCTCTTCTTGGGTTTCCCAAGTTGTATATCTGATATCTTTTGATTAAGGTTTTGAATTTGTAATATTATGTCATTGCTAGGTGTGCTCATTTGAGGATTAATCATGTTGTAGCCTTGTTTTCCCATATATGACGGGTTTTATGTGTTAAGAGGAGGGGGTCCTTGTTGTGTGTTATACGTATATTATTGTTGAGGAACACCTTGTTGTTGAGGAATACCATGTTGTTGGGGGACACCTTATTGTTGAGGAATACCTTGTTGTTGAGGAATACCTTTTTGTTGAGGGATACCTTGTCGTTGAGGAATACCTTGTTGTTGAGGGACACCTTGTTGCTGAGGAATACCTTATTATTGAGGTACGCCTTTCTCTTGAAGAATACCTTTTTGTTGAGGTATGCCTTGCTCTTGAGGAATACCTTGTTTTTGAGGGACACCTTGTTGTTGTAACCCTTGTTGATATTGTGCATTATATGAAGGGTCATAATATGGAGGTTGTTGTTGCATGCATTGTGTTTGTGTTTAATCTTGAGTATTTATTTGATGCATGTTTTGATCTGGAGGGTTGTGAGTATATGTTGTTTTATGAAGAGGAAGTTGTTGTGTATGAAAGGGTGGATTGTTTTGAGTAGGTATGGTATAAATGGGTGATGCCATGTGTTATGATTGTGGTGGGATGTTGGCATGAATTTATGGTTGAGTGTTGGGTTTTAGATTTGATGTTTGATATTGTGGTGGTCTAGGTAGAAGGTTACCCATATTTTGTATGTGTTAGCGAATAAATTGGATCTTTGATTATAACTCTAATATTAAGTCCATTGCCCAAGGTGCACTGGACCAACACCGCTAACAACTCTAAAAATGTCACAATTGTATTTGTGAATTTCCTCTAAATTTAGAGGTACAAATCCCTCGTGTGATTACATATTAATGGTGGATATGATTTTAACTAGAAAGTAGGAAATGAAATAGACACGAACTCATTAAAATGAAGTTAACGCGAGTAGATTGAAGAGACAATTAACCATTTAGCACAAAGAATAAAATAATTAATGATCATTAGGAAAGGATATCAGGAACCTATTATAGTTGCAATAAATGAATACAATGCTAAAAAGGTTGTTCTACATAGAGAACATGCTCAAATTACGAACACAACACATAGATTGGTATGATTAACACCGTATTCAAGAATCATGACTTACAGGTTGCAAGTTATCATGAACATGAAAAAATTCCAGGAAAAAGAGAATCAAAATTGTTCCTTTTCCTCTATTACAACATAGTTCTCTTGAGAAAATCTAGACCCTTTCAAAGTCATTACTATCTCACATATAGGGAAGCAATTTCCCTAATCTTGGCGGTTATCAAAACAATTACGAATTATAGTGATAGTTTCTTTCCAGCTAATCACCCACCTTGGAAACCAATCATGTTAATGGCCAGGGGTAATTATGATTATATCTTTTATTAATAAATTCTTCGACAGTCACCCAAATGTTTCATGATCAAAATCTTGCCTCGTGGAAATTGAATTCACAATTGGTGCAGTTCCCAGGTGTTGCATGAATGACCAATCCATGCTAAGACATGCTCACATGCGTAGACTTTCAAGATGTAGATACAACTTGGAAATTTAAATAAATCCTTGTTATATCAACATTAATCTCACTTCACAGTCCTTTCAGTTGCCAAGTACCAATGAGACCCAACTCAGATATGCCTCTCTTTATTTCTATAAATTCACTATAAATAGTCATTTTTAACCAACTCAAATGACAACCTGAAAATGACAAGTGCACAAAGCAATGGAATTTCGATGAACGACTTCATTAAAACTGAAGAAATCGAGTGTAGCCCTTTTTTTAGGCTATTATTGGATCAACTGAGGGAGGTCTTTACCATTTAGAGCGAAGTAAAGGAAGAAGTATTGCATGATATCTCAGGAGAGAGATTCTTGAACCAGGTTCATGTGCATAACCATGAACTCTTGGAGCATTTCAAGTACAATGTGGTTTATACTTCTAGGTGACGCAAGTGGAGAATGAGGCTAGTAGAGTGTCTAGTTTGGTTAGAATACCTGCACAAAGTGAATGTTGCCATCAAAGGGCTCATTAACTTCCCTAAGGCTGGACTCATGGGAGATGCTATTTGCATCACAACTATGACCCAACATGAGGCTACCAAAGAAGCAATAACTCTCCTTCACTCGAGGCTAGAGAAAAATGACATGGGATTGTTTACTCAATTCCTACAATCTCATGAGAACCTACTATCACCATCCCAAATAAAGAATCTCCAAGAAGCAATGGAGGGAATCTGTGTGCTAATATTTGTCTTATATACTTGACAATGCTTGTTTTGGAAACCCAAATTTTGTAGCACATCATCAAATTTTATAAATACCAATTATATGATAATACAATATAAGATTGTTGATACTTGGGTGTTATTTTCATTCCGAGTGTTTATATGCTTCAATTTGCATCTGATAATGGTATTTACTTGTCTTGTTTTCCTTGTTTATGAACACTTTGTATTGTTACTGTGTTAGTTTTGCATTATTATCCCTCATTTTTATAGTTCTAAAAAACTTCTCTAAAAGTCGCCAAAGTCAAAAAAAAACCTACACTTTTACCACCTTTGCCCATTTAAGAACTGCACTCTTTAATTTGATAGAATAAGAGGTTCACAAAACCCTAGTGAGAACTGCCAATTATTTTTGAACTTATCATAAACCCCGCCAATGCTAGAAAATCCTTCATCTTTCCCTCTCTAATGGATTTTTAAGAGATTTACAATGCGTTAAGTACAAACTAGTAGCACTTAGAACCCTAAGGCACTAGGCTTTACAAAACATTTCAATATTTCAAAAATTTATTAAAACTCAACAACTTACCACCCACATAAGATAATGAATAATTTTTAAAGGGAAATGAGTGTAAGGAGTTAGGATAACTTGGGTGGTGCCTGCCAAGGTTAGCAAAACTTGACAAAAAACCACCACAATTAAGACTTAGCAAAATTTAGAGTAAGGACGAAGATTTCTAAGGGTGATGAACAAAATCGAAGTAACAGTGGCTCTAACTAGGGAAAAATACTAAAATGTGCGTAGAAAGGAACCCAAAAATATGCTCAAAACCAATGTTGTATACATTGGGCACGAAGTCATGAAGAGGAGAGGAACCAAACCAAAATGAGAAAAACAAGCGAAAAGAAATATAAACCCCAAACCAAAACCAGGCACACCAAAAAGTAATATGTACAAGGTAGGGTGAAACCTACCAAGAAGAAAAGAGGCAAGATTATTCATACATGGCCATTAACTATTTGGGAAAAGAATGAGCCAGATCATAAAAATCCCATCTTCCCATGTAGCACCTAAAGAACAACAAATTTTTGGACTACCCAAAGAA
Source organism: Sequoiadendron giganteum (assembly GCA_007115665.2). NCBI lineage: Eukaryota > Viridiplantae > Streptophyta > Pinopsida > Cupressales > Cupressaceae > Sequoiadendron > Sequoiadendron giganteum. The sequence goes on along the minus strand of CM021109.1, from coordinate 368,505,756 downwards.
CACTAGGGTAGCTAAAGAAAATTTTGTCACTCATTGTATTCCCGAACAACCACTACTCATCACACACTTTCTCTTTTTGAGGAAAATGACCCTACACTGTGTCATCTTTATTGCATCCAATCTCTTCCCATGACTCAAACATTTGAATAAATTCATGTTCATGCAAAGGATTTAAATTTTTCCATATAGCTAAAACATCATGATTTTCTACCCCATGAATTACCATTTCATTATTATTGTGTTATTTCAACTCCATTATGTTCCCATCTTTTGTCAATTCAACATCCTTATAAATAGCCTCACTTGCCACTTCACCTTTAGGACAAAAATTCGATCCTTCAAACAATGGATTATTTTTCACTTTTAATGACTCATCAAAATAAATAGAGGACTTGAATTTACACACCAATTCATCACTTCTCTCCCGTCTCTACCCTGAATTTGCTCATTAAGATCAAATTGCAAACTAGCGCATTGTATAATACTCATAGAGTTTACCATTATTTCATCCCTAGTAAAAGGATCTTCATTTTCTCCATTTATCGTGTTCAAAATTTCACAATCTAAATTTTCAAAAGTACAAACTTCAAATTTCAGGATGCAAAAAGATACTGGTAACTACTTTTCTTTGCAAGGGTTACAAGGAATCATATCAACCCTAGAAGGATCAATAAAAATAGATTGTGATACAGAAGCATGTCTTACCTAAGGTGAATAATCCTTGTCTTCACTTGATGAACAAAGGTCTTCTTTCATTCCAGTAGTATTTAAACTATACACCTGAGTATTCCAAACTTGATTTATATTCTTTCTATTTTCTTTTTTGTCACTTCAAAAATGTGAAGAACTCAAAACTATCAAATTCATGTTTTCTACAACAGGGAAAGGTTGATTATCATGAATGTATTGAGAATTTGAAAAATTACAAATCGATAGTTCATGAATAGAAATAGACCCCCTAGCACAATATCATTTCCACCAACCCCACAAATAATTAAATCATCTTCAATGTACATAGCTTCATGTTGGGCTTGTTCAATCCCACAAGCTTTATCCCTTTTGAGAATAATTTGAACCTTAGAATTTAAAGTAGAAGTGAATATGTGAAATTGAATTACCTTACTAGGTTGATCAAGCATTGGCATTCATTGGAGCTCTTGATTGAAGTGGTAGAAAAAATCTCTCATAGATTCACCTTCTTCTTTTACAATCTGAAAAAATGTCAAAGTAAAGCAAGAATATTGACAACATCTTTAAATCGTCCTAGAAACTTCCTTTATAGAATTCTCCAGCCAATTATGCACCCCTTTTCAAGCCCCTTGAACCATTTGGTTGCACTTTCGATCAGGCTGTCAACAAAAATCCTTACAAAAACATCTTCCTGAATTCCCAAGATTGCACTTACAATGGTCATGGCCAAGATATGTTCTTCAAGGTCTTGCAAGTCTTTACCAAATTTTTTTGGAAAGTGCTTTCTTGATCCATATGGCAAGTAATTACATTGAGACAGGGCTACTGGTCCGATACAATTACCCCAAGGGTTTGAAGTCGTTGGTTATTCAGAGTTGCCAACTCCAAAACGGAGTAAGAGTAGGTGAGACCCCTAGGTCAATTCTTAGGTGGTGGTTGAGTTGGAGGAGGGTCCAAGTGCCGATTAGGACATTGATTAAGATGAAGAGGTGGATTATTGTGGTAAACAAAAACCAGCCTTGGGGGATGCTTAACCACAAATCTGGGTGGTCGATGGGCCTGATCTTCTTCTTCTTCCAATACAAAATTGGCCCACATATAATTAGCGACACTCCTTTTATACCTCCAAGAAAGTGTATTTAATTTTGAAATGATGTCTTCTTGCTCCACCTGCATCCAATCTAAACCAGGTTGAAGTATAGGAAAAACATTTTCATGTGGGAGTACCATTTTGTTGCATGGCCTAGTAGTAATTCATTAAAATTATATTTTGATTTCCCCAATAGAATTATCAAAAATATGTTAGTGAATGAATTGGCTCTTTGATTATAACTCTAATATTAACTCCATTGACCAAGGCGCACTAGGCTAACACTGCTAACAACTCCGAAAATGTCACAATTGTATTTGTGAATTTCCTCTAAATTTTAGAGGTGCATCTCGTTTTTGTGATTAGATTAATGGTGGGTATGCTTTTAATAAAAAATCGAGAAAGGAAACAGTCACTAACTCATAAAAATAAATTTAATGTAAGCATATCGAAGAGACCGTTAACCATTTAGCACAAATACTAAAACAATTAATGATTATTAGGAAAGGATATCAAGAACCTCTTATAGTTGCAATGAATGAATACAATTCTAGAAAGGTTATTCTACACAAAGAACATGCTCAAATTATACATACAACACATAGATTGGTATGATTAACATGGTATTCAAGACTCACAACTCATAGGCTACAAGCTATCACAAACATGAATAAGTTCCAAGAAAAAGAGCATCGAAACTGTTCATTTTCCTCTATTACAACATAGTGCACTTGATAAAATCCAAACCCTTTCAGAGTTGTTACTATCTCACATATAGGGAAGCATTTTCCCTAATCTTGGTGATTATCAAAATAGTTACCAAGTATAGCAACAGTTTCTTGCTAGTTAATCACCCACCCTAAAAACCAATCGCATTAATGGTCATGGGTGATTATGATTATATCTTTTATTAATACGCTCTTTGATAGTCACCCAAACATTTATTGATCAGAATCTTGCCTCATGGTAATTGAATTCACAATTGGTGTGGTTCCCAAGTGTTGCATTAAATGACCAATCGATACTAACACATGCTCACATGCGCAGATTGTCGGGACATAGATACAACTTGGAAATTTAAATAAATCCTTGTCATACTAGAATTAATCTCACACCACCTCATAGTCCTTTTAGTTGCCAAGTCCTGATGAGATCCAACTCATATATACCTCTATTTCTATAAATTCACTAGAAATAGTCATTTTTAAGCAACTCAAACAACAACCTAAGAATGGTGAGTGCATAGAGCGATGGTGTTTTGATGAATGACCTCATTAAAATTGAAGAAGTTGAGTGTATCCCTTTTTTCAATCTATCGTTGGATCAACTGAGGGAGTTCTTCACCATTCAAAGTGAAGTAGAGGAAGAAGTATTACATGATATCCTAGGAGAGAGATACGTGAACCAAGTTCATGTGCATAACCACAAACTCTTGGAGTGTTCCATTTACAATGTGGTTTTTACTTATGGGTGACGTGAGTGGGGAATGAGGGAAACAGAGGATCTGGATTGATTGAAATACCTGCACAAAGTGAAATTTTCAATCAAAGGCCTTAATAACTTCCCCAGGGCTAGACTCATGGGAGACGCTATTTGCATTGCAACTGTGACCCAACATGAGGCTACCAAAGTGATCCAAGTGGATATGTTCTTCACCAAAAAAATGATTGTTCCAAACTCTTAAGAAAATAGTGTCATGTCGAAGTGCTCTTTGAGAAAATTCCAATGTCGCTTGAATTACATCAAACAAAGTTCGTACGCAAAAGTTATGGTTAGTCAAAGTTTTACAAAAAATAGGTTGACCAAGATAGTACAGATGTTGATGTCAACATGTTGACATGGCAGGTATAGTGGCAGTTGTTGACATGTCAGTATAGTTGGTAGGTTCGATGATGTGGCAAGTGATGTGATCCAATAGTTGTGTGATACATGTCAAAGATACGATGAATTAAATGGTTCGACATGGCCCAATGGTTGGGCACCACGTGGCACCCTTGGGTTGACTCTGGCACGGTAGTTGGTTTGTTCAAAATTTTGTTGGAGGGGGTCAAACCGGCGACCTCCCCGTTCCTATTTTTACTTGCCACCACTGAACCATTCGAGATCCTCGATTATATGTATATGGTAGTTTATATTTAACATGTAACAATTCCTATTTTAAGGAGTTGGGCGGTTCGAACCGTCGACCCCCCTCCTCCAACTCCCAACAAGTGCCAACGCGCCATGCACATTTTTAGGGATATGTTGGCATCTAGTTTTATTTAAAGAGACATTAAAACACCTATGTAAAGAAAAACTAGGGAACCCCTAAGAATAGCATTAAAAACTATATCCATGCAAACCTTAAAATGCAACCCAAATTCCATGAATTAAGGGGTGCCAAAAAACATTAAGTCCAGATTAATTTTAAGGAGATTTAAATTGGGATAAGGCCTTAGTTTAGGAGATAGATAAATATATGAAAAATATGTTTGTTAACCCCCATATAGCATGTTAAGTTGTATTTAAAGGGGGGGATTTTTGGCTTTGGAGAACAGTGGTGAGGAAATTGGGAATTAGATGATGAGATAATGTCAACTCTATGCAAATAGCTATGAGAGGCTTTAGGTAAAGTTAATTTGTACTTGGAGGGGAGCTTTCTTCATTTCATTATCATCTGAGGAGACTTTGTAAAGACTTTGTAGTAGATTGAAGGTTCCTTGTAATAAAGCATTTGGAGCATAATCAAAGATTGATCACTCGTTGGAGAGGGACCTAAAGACGTAGCCATTTTGGTGAACTCCGTTATCAATTTTTTGTCTTTGTCTTCTCTTCTATGTTATCATTTCTATAGTTCTAATTTATTTAATGTCTTTTTTTAAGAACTTACAATTAAGTTTAAGACATTAAATTATGTTTACATAAATTAACATTCAATAAGAAACTTTCATCATAGATCCTAACAGATTAAGTTGGTATCAGAGCCTTGTTTGACTAGTGTTTGTAAAAGTGGATGTTAATGCGATCTAGGAGCCAATGAGGTGAAGGAACGCTTGTAGAAGTTAATCTTGAGATCATAAATGAAGAATTTTTCCACCACCAAATATGGAAGAGACATAAGTTGGACAAATTTCTGAGCTCAATGAGAAAAAAATTCAACGAGCCTTTCTCGACATGAAGGCTATGGTGGAAGTGCTCTTTAAAGAAAGGAAAGAATGTTCATCAAAGTGGGTCGAGCATGAGGACCATAAATATTGAGAGAAAAAAGGGAAAAGAGAAGGAGGTGATGATGATCCTCTAAAAACTCCTCCATTTCCATCTTCTCCATCGAATTCTACTTCTTCTGCTAGTCCTTTCAAAAGTGCACATAAGCCTATAATCAAGTTGGATGTAAATTTTGAACTACCAAAATATTGTGGAGAGTTGAATGCTGAGAAACTAGATGATTGGGTTCAACAAGTTGAAGTATATTGTAGAATTCAAGGTCTCTTAGATTATGCTTCTAAAATCTAATTAGCTACTCTTTGGTTGGGAAGAACCGCTCTCACCTAGTGGGAGAGTAAAACTCAAGCAAAAATTTCTCAACATGGTAGTGTCAACTTAACTTGGATGGAGTTTATAGCTACCCTCAAGAAGTAGTTTTATCCCTTAGGCCATATGCAACAGTTAACTGTGAAATGGAAAAAATTTAGGTAGGGTAAAGATCAAACTATCCAAGATAATACTCATGAATTTAGGAAGTGGGCTATTGCACTTAATATCCCATTATACACCCAGGACACGTTGTTCAATTATATAGGTGGTCTTCACTCTTACTTAAAATATACCATTTTGGTTTTAAATCCTAGTAATTTGGATGAAGTATGTATACAGGCCACATTTGGAGTCAAGAGGTAAGAGTAATTACAAAGACAATTTTATCAAGAAGCCATCTAAGTCTGAAGGTAAACCAAAGGACAAAGGAAAGGGGAAAAATACAACTACCATCAAGAAGGAGGGTGATAATCCCACATGTTCCCATTGCAAGAAGGAGGGGCATGATGATGAAAAATGTTGAAAGCTGCATCTGAAACTAATTCCAAAGAATTATGGAGGAAACAAAGGCAAACAAAAGACTATTGTTGTAGTGCAATAGGATCTTGGATCTGATTCTGAGGACAAGATAAATATTGTTGATGCCGAGATCCAAGGTAAAGGAAAAGGTATACCTCTTTTTGCTAATACAAGTTCAAGTTCAAGTAAAGAATCTTCTTCACCTAAGGTTGATAAGCATCAAAATAAGTTATTTCAAATTCAAGTTGTAACAAAGCATACTAAGATTGATACTTTGTTTGATACGGGATCTCAAGTAAATTTAATATCTGAAGAAGTTGTAAAGAAACTCAACTTGGATAAAACACCTCATCTGAAGCCATATCCGCTTGGATGGGTTTGTAATGATGCATAATTACAACTACCAAAGTAATGTAAGTTAAGATTTTCCATCACTGCAAACTTCATAGATGAGGTAGAAGTTGATGTAGTCCCTTTAGATATTTGTGGCATTGTACTAGGGAGTCCCTATCTTTATGACCGAAAAGCAATCTTTTATAGGGGGAAAACAAATATCACCTTTTTAATGATGGTAAAGAATTTATTGTACGTACACATAAGATAAAGACTAATCTAGCATTAGTAAATACTGGACAAATGAAGAGGTTAGTCAATTCTAGTAAAAAGTTTGTATTGAAGATTTTAAAAGCCAAAGAGGATGAAAAATCTGAGGCATTCAAAGGGTGTGATCCAAAACACAAAGTTGAATTAGTCAAATTAGTTTCTAACTATGATGATTTATTTTAGGAGCCCAGTGGATTGCCACCAAAGAGAGAGATACAACATGAAATCTAGTTACAATAGGATGCACTTCTTCCAAACATCGGCATGTACCATTTATCAGTTTTGCAGAATGAAGAAATCAAGAAGTAGGTTCAAGAGTTGGTTGAGAAAGGAATTATTCGTCCAAGTACCTCTCCTTGTGGTTCTCCAATTGTGTTGGTGCCAAAGAAGGATGGGTCATGGATAATGTGCATCGACTACAAAGCCATGAACAAGATAACAATAAAGAATAGGTATCCTCTTCCCCGAATAGATGATTTACTTGATCAATTGAAACATTCAATTTATTTTACTAAGTTGGACTTGTGTAGTGGATATCATCAAATAAGAATTTTAGATAACGATATATGGAAAACTGCATTTAAGACAAAATAGGGACTGTATGAGTGGTTGTTCATGACTTTTGGGATTTGTAATGCACTAGATACCTTTATGAGAGTCATGAATGATGTCTTTCATCCATTCATAGATGATGTTTTCATAGTTTATTTGGATGATATACTTGTATTTAGTCGAACTTGGGAAGAACATGTAGAGCATGTGAGAAAAGTAATAGATGTATTAAAGAAAGAAAATTTGTATGTAAAGATGTCAAAATGTGAATTTACTAAGACATCATTGTACTTAGGATATATTGTAGGAGGAGGTCATTTGAAAGTGGATCTTGCAAAGGTTGAAGTCATTGTAAACTGGCCAAAGCCAAGTACAACTATAGAAGTCGGAAGTTTTCTAGGTGTAGTATAGTACTAGAAAAAGTTCATAGCTAACTTCTCCTACAGAGCATCTCCATTGCATGCACTAACAAGTGTAAAGAAATATTTCCAATGGAAAGGTCTACAACAAAATGCCTTTGATACTTTAAAGGAAAAGCTAAGCACTGCACCAGTTCTGGCTCTACCGGATTTACAACAACCATTCGAAATTGAAATAGATGCTAGTGGATTTTCCATGGGAGCAATACTCATGCAAGGAGGTAAACCTATTTGCTTTCATTTTGAAACTTTCACAACTATAGTAAGTAACTACCCCACATATGATAAAGAACTATATGAATTAGTACAAAGTGTAAAGAAGTGGAAACACTACCTAATGGGTAAGGAAACAATAGTACACATAGATCATCAACCACTTCAATATTTTCACTCACAATCTAAATTGCAATAAAGAAAGAACTTTAGGTGGATGGATTTTCTATAGCCATTTCATTTGGTTATAAAATATAAGAAAGGGGTTCAAAACAAAGTACTAGATATGTTATCTAGACCTACAAATGCTATAATTATTCTTCAAAGTAGTTCAATGGCTAATGAAAGTTATTAAGAATAATATGCTAAGAAGAAGGAATTTAAGGATATATATGCAACATTAATTCAAGGAAAACATGTAGAAGAGGTATACTACTATGTGCAAGATAAATTACTATATCATTTAGGAAAGTTGTGTATTCCACAAGATGAACAAGCACAAGTAATTAGAGAAGAAAATACATCATTGATTGTTGGACACTTTGGGGTAAGAAAAACAATGTTACAACTACATAAATATTGTTATTAGCCTCATATGCAAGAATCAATGTCTAAATACATTAGAGGATGTGTAATGTGTGCAACAATCAATCCTAGCAATAGGAAGTTGGGATTGTATACCCCGCTACCTGTACCATCCCATCCATGGGAGAGTATCTCAATGGATTTCATCGGGGGACTACCAATTTCTAGGAAAGGGCATGATTATCTATTTGTGGTAGTGGATAGGTTCAACAAAATGTGCATTTTGATGCATTGTAAAAAATATGTCACAACTAAACTAAAAGTACAATTTTACTTCTAGTTTGTATGGGTTCATTTTGGGCTTCCAACTTCTATTGTATCGGATCGAGATTCTCAATTCTTGGGGGAATTTCGGTCATCATTGTGGGAGATTATGGACACAAGACTAAATAAGAGAACAACATTCCATTTGAATATAGATGTAAAGACAAAAGTAGTCAATAGAACAATGGTTCATCTTCTCAAAGGTTACTGCAGTAAAAATCCTAAGTTGTGGGATGAAAGTCTATATTATGTGCAACATGATTACAACCATGCAACACACTCTTCTACTCAAAGATCGAAGCAGTCCATCAGGAAATTGAAGTATAGTTGAAGAAGAGCTAGGAAAAGTACAAGGTTTGGCATGATAAGCATCATGTTGATCATCAGTTTCAAGTTGGTGACAAATTTTGAATACACATTAGTAAAGAAAGAATGCAAGGTGGAGGTAAGAAGCTCAATCTAATCAAGTATGGACCCTTCGAGATTTAGGAAAAGATTGGTACAAATTATTTTCACCTAAATCTACCTCCTTATATGCATATCTATTTAGGTGTTAATGTGGAGAATTTGAAATTGTATGAACCTCCTATGATACTAGATGAGGAGGCTAATGTTCAAGTTCCTTTTGTTGATTATCTATCACCTAAGTACATGAATGAGTTGTAGGAAGATGTCATCTTGGACAAAAATATCAGAACTTCATGAAGGGGTATTGTTGAGTACCTTAGAGTGGGACTGAAAAGGATGAATCCTAGCAAAGCAAAATGGATGGAGGTTGGAAAAGTGAGGGAGTTTTACCCTCACTTACTTTTTGTGCAATCGAGCTTTTGGAGGTCCAAAATCTCTCTAATGGGGAGGATTGATCTAAGTGGATATGTTCTTCACCAAAAATTTGATTGTTCCAAATGCTCGAGAAAAATAGATCCATGTCGAAGTGCTCATAAAAATGATTCCAATGCTGCTTGAATCACATCAAACGAAGTTCATATGCAAAATTTATGGCTGGTCAAAGTTTTTTCAAAATTAGGTTGACCAAGATAGTATGGATGTTAACATCAGCATGACATTAGCATGCTGATGTGGTAGGCATAGTGGTAGCTGCAGACATGGTAGTATGGATGGCAAGGTCATGTTGGCAAGAGACACTGCTAGTATCATTTGGTGTTGTCATTGATGGCAACCCTAATCGATGATCAGATACGCACATCATCATTCGATCATACCGGTAGACAGATTAAAGATTGACAACAAAGAATAGGGCATTCGATAATTCAGTGTTCATCGATCTGTATGAAGATTTTTTGTTATTGTTTTATGTTGCGCATCTCAAGAAAAAAAATTTCGTGTATAATATCCACTTCTAGTAATTCTTGGTGGCTCGTATTGATTTGTCTGGAAGTTTGAAGATCTGGTCAGCTAATTCTCTATTTTATCAGTACTGGAGCCGACTTCATAAATGCATCATGTCATGGATGTATGGGAAGTAATTAGTTAAGTATTTTTGTGTCCGTGCATCTTTGTTTGGGTCTTAGCCAAGTTGTGGTCGACCGTTGTAGATACGAATTGCATATTATTCATGATTTGAGCCGACAAATGTAAATATTCTTTTATTCTATTGAAGCCAACATATTGTAATTGAACTCTAAGTTGCAAATATATATATATATATATATATATATATATATATATATATATATATAGATTGTTTGTATCATTTTGTGTGATGTATGGAGTGTGTGTTGATGCAAATTGCAAATTAGAGCAAAGCAGAAGAGCGATAATGCATAGTTTCACTTCCGCATAAAGAATTTGTGTTGCGAGTGTGAGCAGAATAGAGTAGAAGTGCAGAATCAGTTTGTAGGACAGAAGATTGAATATTGTGCCTAATCGGAACTATAATCAAGCATATGTAGATATTTTTTTCTCAGTTCAAAATCTCAAATGGTTTTAATCTGATTTTCTTTGTAAGGCAGCGAGCCTTCCCTTTGAGCAGTGAGCTTTAGGTAGTGTGCCTAAATGAAAGTGCATTCCCCATATTGTAAACTTCATTTGAGTATACTCAAATTAAATTATGATTGGTCATCCACCGTGGTTTTTCCCTTAATAGGGTTTCCACGTAAAAATCCTTATGTAATGGTGTTGTGTTCCTTTGCTTCATGTTTATGCATTATGGTTGAATGTTGTTAATGCTTTGAAGATAAAGGTTAATAAAGTTAATGTTTACACAACACTGGTTCACCCCCCCTCTCAATGTAGCTTGTTTCCAACAATTGGTATCAGAGCTAGTTCCTCTGAAGAAGTCTAACAACTTGGGGAGATCTTAGAAAGTATTTCAATGGATTCAAGCAGTCTTCAACAACAACTTTTGGTGGCCCTGTATGATCTTGATCAGTCAAAGGCTGAAGTTCAGAAATTGCAAGCAAACTTCACGGATGCTGAGAAATTCATTGAGTCTTTAAAAGACACAATCAATAAGTCTAGAGAGAAGAGAAAGGAACTCTGTGACCAGATTAAGCAAAATGACAGTAAGAGCATTGAAGATGAAAAACTCAATCAAGCCCTAAAGGAAAAGACATAAGAATGTGAAAAGCTTACCAGAGATAATATAGTCCTAAAGCATGAAATGGAATATATTATGATGAAGATGACCAAGTAGATTGAAGATAGAAAGAAGAATGAAGAAAACCTAGCACAGTCCCTGAAGGAAAAATCTGAAGCATGTAGTCGATTGGATGATGAACTGGAACAATCTAAAAAAAATGAAGACGCACTTGAAAAATAGATGGATGATCTCATAAATGAACTTGCTACTACAAATGAGTACAAGGAAAATTTCAAAGTTAGCTCAACCAAGCTTGATGAATTAATTAAAGGTCAGAGGACTGATGGTGATAAGAGAGGTCTTAGAAATGAGGAAGTAGAAAGTTCAAAATCTGGACAAAGGAGATTCAAACAAGGAAATCAAATGAACAAATCTGGAAGGTATCTGGTAAGGCAACCTAATGCTCAGAGATTTAATGGATATTATTTGAGTTGCAATAAATTTGGACACATGGCTACTCAATGTAGAAGTAGAATGAAATCAAGTGGTCCATCATTCTCAAGTCAATGCTTTAATTGTCATAAGGTTGGTCATAAGTTAAATGAATGCAGAAATGTGATGAATCAATTTCATAGAAATATCATATGCTATATATGCAATAGACTTGGTCATACTGCTAACTAGTGCAGATCAAGAGGAAATCAGTGGAACAACTGATTTGGATAGAGAAACATTGTGTGCTATAACTACAACAAAATTGGTCACATTGCTACATTCTATTGGAATAGAAAAGGTCTGATAAATCAAAGGAAAAACATGCAGAAGGATATCAAGGGAAAAGGAAAAATCACAACATATGTGGTTAGGCAGCATATGCAGAAGAAATGGGTGAAGAAAGATCCCTTTGTTGAAGAAAATGTGTCAGCACCAGAACTTGCTTATGGTAATTCCTCTGGGAATTAGTTTCAGGCCTTTGGCCTAGGGGGAGTTGTCAAGAAAATATTTTAACCCCCTAACCGGTAAGTAACACCAGATGTGGATGTGTACAGAAGGTGCATAGATGCTCAACATATGTTGTTGAACTCATTGGAGGAAGTGGTATGTCGTATTGGAGGTCCACAGAAGATTTATTTGTCACAGTGCATAAAAATAGGGTAACTGGATGAGTTAGGGTAAAAGCATTTATTGTGACAAAAAGGGTTAGGTATGCAAGTGATAAAAAGTCATTTCTATTTTTCATTTATCACTTTGTATTTTGGAGAAAAGAAGTTTGGAGAGCTCTAAGGTGAATTTTGGCGAATTGAGGCAAAATTCAAGTGTGGAAGTGATTCGGCAATCAAATTCCAATTCGGCGAAAAAGGTATTTATCAGAAAACTCTACGAATTTGTGATTTGGTCAAAATGAACACTCCTTTGGTAGTTGAAGTCAAAGACATACCTCATCCCAAGTTCAAATGGCACCCTTACAAGTCTCTTGAGACATACCCATTAGGAGCATTTTTGTTAGTTTCGTACGGAGTGTTACACACAGAGGATATTAGGGTTTATATTCACGTGAATATTGAAGAACTAGGAAGTTCACAACTGTTGAATTTGTATAATAATCACATCATAGGTGAAGATTTCTATGTGAAGTCGGAACATAAAACCCTAGAAGCAAAGAAGTTTACATAGATTATCAAATTTCCCGTCTTTGAACAGTCATAATGGGTTCATTATATTCTGAGTCGAGTCCATGATGAATTCATGTGGTTAAGCATACCATTCAAAATCACATAGGAGGCTATTAGTTTTGTAACAAGTCTAAATTCTTCTGGTGGATTACCAATTCTGAAACCTATGAAAAATCAAACATCACTAATACTACAGGTTCTAGGTATGACAGAAGAGCAATGACAATTGATGACATTGTTGATGTAGATATCAAATTTTCATCTATGGTTATTGGGTACTGTTGCCAATTTTCGCTACAGCTCGATTGGTGGAGTTGATTTAAATATTGTTATATTTTAAAGTAAAAATGCAGTTATTTTTGCATATGCTTGAGTGTTTTTTGCACTTCATTTCATTCATCAAGTGACAGTTGTGCAAGTGTTTTGAGAAAAACTGAGTTTTAGAGTTATCATTCATGTTTTGCATAAACCAAATGGAATATAGAACTAAGTATACAAAAAGCAGAATGCTTTCATTTATTTCATGAAGTGATGCATATTTACAGATTTTCATTTGATTGCAAGAATACAAATGATAATTACAACACTGCATTTTAATGTTTTTCTTTCAGAATGGAAGTGAAAGAACAAAATTAAATATCCACACAAGCTGTGGTTTTAGCCATTTCCATTCAGGACAAGGAAGGAAATATACAACTGAAAATAAAAGGCAAATAACATTAGACATATCCTTCATTGCCTAAGTTGGTCTTCGGTTGGTTTCTCAAAGCTGGCTCCATTATGCTTCCGCTCCCGAATGCTTCCATTCTCGAATGTACCTGCAAAAGTTTAAGAAGGGTGTCAATTAAGAGCTTAGGATATGAATAATACTACACATCATACTAATAGAGATAGATTTCAATCATTGCAATACAGAGAACCAACTAAAGGAAAGAGCAGAAGCATGAACTGAAAAAGGGAAACATCATCATCATTCTTTGTTTTTTATGTGCTAACACTGTTTGTTTCCTTGTGCAGGTATAGGAAAAGCCATGTAGTTCATTATCATTTGAAGACTAAGCATGTGGGAAAAATGGGCTCCCACAAGGGTAGAGCTTGACATGTTGCTCTTTATACACTAAAAGTGGGCTGAGAAAGAAAAATGCAATCATCGTGCTCTTTTGAGATTTGCAACTTAGGGAGCAATCAATTTACCATACATTTATTACAGTCAAATCAGCGTATTGAAATAAAGGTTGCAAATGGATGATACTTTGACAACTGTTTCAGCTGAAAACTATCAATCTATTATGTTTTTCGGAAAGCTTTGAGCTGTTGTCATAATACTATTTTGATGTTTTAAGTCCGTTCACTTTAAATGTTGTTTCATATTTTCTACTTTGGAGCAATAGTGTTCTATCTCTTAACAATGACAGTGAACAGGCATACATAGTGCCTTAACAAAAGCACTATTTCAGATTTTCATTTGTGAACTAAGCAAGTGCATGATATGGTTTTTTATTAAATGGAGCATAAAAAGGCATGAAGAGTGCCAGATAGAAGAATGCACCAAGGATTTGAAGTGTTACGTTGCCTATCATTCAAAGTTATTAATTTTCCTCCTTCAGAATCAATGGAGATGTTTTATACAGAAAGTAGATCGTGTTTCATTCAAGTAGAGCATCTTTTTACACAATACAAAGCTTATGAAAGTTATGCCTTGACAGGTAAAGAAAGCAAACTGGAAATTAAATGGAGCAAAGTTCACATACATACTCATTTCAGAAAATGAAAGAAAATAGCCAGAACCAAAATGAGGGTTGCACAGGATTTGCAAATACCCAGATGTGTTTTATCTCAGGAATGTTGTTATAAGATGCCATGAAAGGATTTCTATACTAAATGCAGTTTCTTTTGTTTTCAAGAAATACCCACATTGGGGTTTTAAGATTTTAGTACAGATTCTACAATGTTCAGGAATACCCACATTGGATTCTTGACAAAAGCGCAGTATGTTTGAAATGCAGAAGGTTCATCTAAGAGTTCCAATTCAAAATACATCTTCTTCATAATTGACAAATACCCATTTTGGGGTTTTGAGCTAAACACAGGAATACTAAATACCCATATGAGCAATTTTACTAAAATACAAATTTCTTCCATTTTCTTGGTTACCCACTTTGGGGTTTTGAATTACAAATACAGATGGTATCATTTTCAGGTTACCCACATGGGGTTTACAATTAAACACAAAAAACTAAAAAATGCCTGAGATGCATCATGGGTTGAGCCCAGAAAATTACAAGGGAAGCCCATTGTGTGCAGGACAGGTCGCGACCAAGAAGAGGGGATTTCGGCCAAGTATCATTTGAAGCAGCATGACTCTTATGTTTAAGCTTTTGAGAGTCTTCCATTTAAAAAATACAGAGATATACAATGCAAATTTCTTCAAAAAAATCATTATCAGAATATGTAATGGCGCAGCCTTTGTGATGGCCTGCAAAGTTTACCAAAGTAGAAATGATTATTTGCAGAGATAAAGCTTCATAAGCTTTAGTTTGGATGGAGAGATCAACAAGAAGTTGGTGGAGGATTTTCATGGCGTGACCCAGCTCATTGGAGCTCACAAATGCAAGGGTCGAACTCATCAATGGCGGCCAACAATAAAAAATTAAGCATAGAAAACAAATGAGCATGGAAACCAAAAATAAAGTGGAGAGGTCGCGGCCTTATGGCCTATTTTTCTTTAAAAAAAATGGAGAAAGCCATCACAATGCTAAGAAATCAACTCACCAAGCAGCTAGGAAGAGAATCGACCATTGAAGACCAAGTCATGGAGTTCCCAAGCATCTTCAAGCTCAACACTAAGCATAGACATGGTGGCGCATTTTTCTCATACAGAGCCTCTTTCTCCAAATCACAAAGTGTGAATAAGGTGGATTTAGGGTTTTCTTGCAAGATTTGTCCATATCTCAAATGCCCTAATTTGACCCTTTGAGGATTTTTGCATAGTTTTTAAAGTATTAAGTTTTGATTGTAATACTTTATGTGGCTGGGTTTATTTACTAGGTCAAGCCTTATGGGGAGGTTTTAATATTTAGCCTAAGTCTTTAGGCTTGTCCATTGAAGGTTTTCTTTATGACTTAGGGCTTTAGG
Organism: Sequoiadendron giganteum; assembly: GCA_007115665.2. Lineage (NCBI taxonomy): Eukaryota > Viridiplantae > Streptophyta > Pinopsida > Cupressales > Cupressaceae > Sequoiadendron > Sequoiadendron giganteum. The sequence continues at coordinate 368,489,958 of CM021109.1, read as the reverse complement.
GTTTTATGTCAACATGGTTTGATTAAAATGGATGATAGTGGAGACCTTAGATTTTAATTGAGGGGGGTCAATTAAATTTAAATTTGAAGGCTTTGTTATGAATTAGGGTTTATTTTAAGGGTTAAGTCTTAGGTATTTTATTTTTTAATTGTTTTTCTTCAAAAAAAATTAAACATGTAATAAGGATTATCATTATATTTTTATGGTTTTTTATAAGAAAAATCAAACTTTGTAAAAGGAGATATAAGGGTGATGTTTCGTAAGTAATTGCAAAAATAGAATAATTGTAAAATTGCATGTATGTAAAGTAGAAGCATAAAACAATACATTATAAATTGTTTTATGTTTTCTTGCTATTTTTAGCAATTGAGCATTGACTTTTCCTCTTGGTTGGATTTGAGATTCCAGTTGGAGAGATAAGGTGCTTTCTTTGATTTAAAATCAGTTTTTATCTATTTTTAGAAGCCTGACAGTATGTGCATGCAAAAGTGAGACTTTTCCACTTTTGTGCTGATGTTTTGAGCAATTTTTGAGACCTTTCCTTGAGCTTTTTTCTAGAGCTCGGATTAGGGTTTTGAGAGATATATCTTTGAGGAAAACTTAGGGTTTTCCAATTTAGTTCTAGTTTCTTGCTCTTACATATTTTTGAGCTTGTAAACTATTTTGTACTCGGCTTGAGATTTTGGGCCTACTCCTACAGTTAAATAAAAGAAACAACATTCCTACTTATCAGTTTTTGGTGTCTAATTGCAGTTTCAGTTTGATGTTGCATTGTAATATCTATTTATAGAATCTTTGTTACATCCTAAGACTATGATTTTGATGCAGAAAAGTTCAAGGATACAGGTTGCATGTTGTATTTAAAAATCATATCTTCATGCAAATCATTTATGTGTAATTGTTCATGAGAGGTTGTGAAATTTTACTATTTTTTCTAAAAAATTGTTTGTGAGGAGAAAACCAGAGTCCTCATTAGGTTATTATCAAATATTGAAAACATCATTTCAAATCATAGATCTTAATATTCAATTATTCTCTATCCCTTTTCCCAAAAAGACCTTTAGAATAGGATCATCATACAGAGAACCAGCTCACTCTGGAGATTCTATTTTCGTATAGATTGCCCACATCTGGAAAGAGTTTCCATGTTGCAATAGATAGTCTGATTTTTTGTAAATCTGACGGGGTGCATATCTAATTGCTAACAGGTACAAGATTTACCATTCCAGCCAAGACAACTCTTTGTCTGGTACAAAAATTTATGCTACCTAGCAGATGGTGAAAGAAAATGCAGACTATGATCTCTGTGAACTGCTGAGGAGTTAGCTAATGGAAAATATTGCAAAGATTAAGAAAGATAAGAAAAAATCTATGGTAACTTGATTTTATGCTTATTCTTTTATTTCATGGGTGAGGTTCTGGGATTCAGAAAGGTTCACTGGCAAAAAGATATATTGGTAGCTGCTTAGATCAAAGATCTCTTTCACAGATATGCAAACTCTGAGACAAAGAACGCCACTATCTAGGGATACTTAAAAAAAAATCAGACTATGGTGCAAGCCAGTGAGAGGATTCCCACTTCCATTGTAGAGAAATACAAGGATACAATTTGCTTCATGGTAGATATTGATCAATGTATGATAGAAGTTGTTGATCCCAGAACAATCTGGATCATGCCTATGGGGTATGAAGTTGAAGAGAACATTTTGGATATGTATGCACAACACTTACTAAGTAAACCTTTGGATACAGCATAAGAGAGGTTCAATACCTATGTTGAAAAGGACATACAGGTGCACAATGAGCTCAAGAAACCTGTGGTAATCAAAAGAGTTATAAAAGAGGTAAAAGTCCTTGCAAAAAGTTTGGGCATATCCGCAAAGAAATTAAAAGAAGCTAGAAAGAAAAGGGAAGAAGATGAAGCAGCAAAAGAAGCAGCTAAGGAGGCAGAAAAAACTCAATCAGTTGGTCCGGTAGTACCATCTACCCGAGCTAGATCAACTAGAGGCTTTGCATCCCATTCAGCCTCTGCAGCAAAATCAATCCCTGTGAAAATTGAATCTAAGGGATCCAACAAAGAAGGTAAGAGGAAGAAAGATAAGAGAAAAAGATTCTATGTGGAATTTTCTGAGGATGAAGTGATAGATTCTGATGAAGAAGTCAGAGAAATCAAACATCAAGGCACCAAGGCAACTATAGTCACAAAAATCAAACCATCTGGTGGAGATGACCAAGCAAAGAAGAAGGGAAAAACTGACAAACCAGGTATTTCAATGGAAGCAGTTGAAAAAGCTTTAGTTAAAGATGGGAATCTCAAGCCACTTTGCAAATGGTATGAATCTTTTAGTAAATCTGATCAGAGAATTCTTGAGGAGGCAACAATAAAATATATGAATATTTTCAATAAAGTTTTGATTGAAATAATGCCTAATTTGTCTAAAAGTCTATATGACATTCTAGAAATGAGGAGACTAAATGCTAGAATAGAAGAAGAGCAGATGAGAGAAAGGATCCTTGCAGAATTGTGTTCAGTAATGTTAATGGATGACATGCAGGCACTCTTGAATAAAGAGTGAATAAGCTAATGATCGGTCTAACTAAAGAGGTTACAAAAGAAACTGAGAAAATCCTAAGGGAGATACTATTAAATGATAGAATTTATGTTGTTGCTGAGGAAACACATGTTGATGCCCCATCTGGTCCAGAAAGGGAAGCAGAAGAAGAAAATTTTGATACAGCTGAAGATTCACAGATTCCTCCTACAATGGACAACATAGAAATTCCTATGGAAGTTGAGATACCTGAAAATGTATCAGTTGAGAAAGTGGAGATCCATAAAGATAAATTAGAACCTACAATTGAGGAAGCAATGGTTGAAGAGAAGATAGTTGATGTAAAGGCAATTCTAGTTGAAGCAAGAGACACTACATAGGCAGTGAAGAAATTTTTGGTAGAACAAAAAGAAGAAATTGATCCAAAATTGATTGAAGGTCCTATTGACCTATCTACCTTGAGTCCAATTCAGAAAATGAAGGTAGCTTCATTTGCTCAAGCGAAAGCTAGAGAAGAACTATTGAAGTCCCACATTGAGGACAGTGAACTTTTGAATCTTGCATCTGGAGTCTTGGAAAAGATAATGCCCACTCATGTGAAAGATCCAACCGGTTCCTCCTACGGTGAATTAAAGAAGCTTATCAACTCTGTAAGTACTCACTTTGACTCACTTGAGAAATCAACTATGGTGAAAGTGCATAAAGAGTTTGATATCAAAAGGTTTAGTTGATTGAAAGAGATGATTGTAAAGACAAAACCTTTTTAGCCACATGTGTGAAGAATGTACAGAATGCTCTGTCAGAAGGTGGAAAGATTTACAAATCATGTTTGTCTTTTTCAAAATTTACTGAAGCTAATGAGAAAAAGGTTAAGGATCTAGAAAAATAGTTAAATACTATTTTTGAAGCATTTGATCCTCTAATTGGTGGTGTTGGAAAGATAGAAGGTGAAGTGATGTCTTTTCTTGACAAAATAAAAATCTTGAAGCATGAGAATGACAAAATTGTTGCAAGAACATGTGAACTCAGAGGCCTAATTGGTCCAAAGATTGAGATAATGGCAAATGCTCTAAAGGAAGGAGAAGACACTATGGCAGTTGGTGATCCAGCCAACTTGGAATCTGTAGAGACACAATCCTACCTGATTTGTAGTCACATAACAATCTTGGAGAGTCTCAAAAGAGTTTGGGACATAAATCTGATCCAGCTAAAGAAAGATTTTCAGACATTTTCCAGCTTATGTAAGTTAAAGAAGCATTTTTGTATAACAATTTTGATTGATTGATCCATTTTTGGTATGTGGATCCCTGCCTTTTCCATTAATGTCAAAGGGGGAGAATAGTGGAGTGAAAAATGCATAATCATCTTAGGGGGAAATTGTATTTTTGGAATTTTGGGGATGGCAGTGCAGTTTATCTTGGTACTAATCCGACACTTAGTCATTTTTCACTAAGTGTTGCCATCAATGCCAAAGGGGGAGATTGTTGGCAAGAGACACTAGTAGTATCATTTGGTGTTGTCATTGATGGCAAACCTAATCAATGATTAGATACACACATCCTCATTCGATCATACCGGCAAATAGATTGAAGATTGACAAGAAAGAACAGGGCATCTGGTAATTCAGTGTTCATCGATCTGTATGAAGATTTTATGTTATTGTTTTGTGTTGTGCATCTCAAGAAATTTTTTTTGGTGTATAATATCAACTTCTAGTAATTCTTGGTGGCTCGTATTGATTCGTGTGGAAGTTTGAAGATTCGGTAAGCTAATTCTTTGTTTTATCAGTACTGGAGCCGACTTCATAAATGTATCATGTCACGGATGTATGTGAAGTAATCATTTAAGTATTTTTGTGCTCGTGCATCATTTTTTAGGTCCTAGCCAAGTTGTGGCCGATCGTTGTGGATACACATTGCATATTATTCATGATTTGAGCCAACAGATGTAAATATTATTTTGTTCTATTGAAGCCGACATATTGTATATATAAGATCATCCATATCATTTTGTGTGATGTATGAAGTGTGTGTTGATGCAAATTGTGAATTAGAGCAGAGCAGAAGAGCAATAATGCACAATTTCACTTGTGCATAAAGAATCTGTGTTGCGAGTGTGAGCAAAATAGAGCAGAAGTGCATAATCAGTCTGTAGGATAGAAGATTGAATATTGTGCCTAACCAGAACTGTAATCAAGCATATGTAGATGCTATTTTTCTCAGGTCAAACTCTTAGATGGTTTTAATCTGATTTTCTTTGTAAGGTAGTGAGCCTTCCCTTTGAGTAGTGAGCTCTAGGCAGTGTGTCTGAATGCAAGTGCATTCCCCATATTGTAAACTTCATTTGAGTATACTCAAATTAAATTATGGATTGCCCATCCATCGTGGTTTTTCCCCTAACAGGGTTTCCATGTAAAATTCCTTGTGTTATGGTGTTGTGTTCTTTTGCTTCATGTTTATGCATTATGGTTGAATGTTGTTAATGCTTTGAAGATAAAGGTTAATAAAGTTAATTTTTGCACAACACTAATTCACCCCCCTCTCAGTGTAGCTTGTTTCCAACATGTCGATGGTGTGGTCCAATAGTCATGTGACATGTGTCAAAGATATCGCGAGTTAAATGGTGCCACATGGCCTAATAGTTGGGTGCCATATGGCACCCCTGCGTTGACTCCAACACAACAGTTGGTTTGTTCAAAATTTTGTTGGAGGGGGTCAAACTAGCAACATCCCTTTTCCTATTTTTACTTGCCACCATTGAATCATGTGAGATCCTCGATTATATGTGTATGGTAGTTTGTATTTAACATGTAATAACTATTATTTTGAGCAGGCAGGCGGTTCGAACTACCAACCCTCTTCCTCCAACTCTCAACAGGTGCCAACACACCATGCATGCTTTTAGGGATATTTTGGCATCTAGATTTATTTAAATAGCCATTAAAATGCCTACGTAAAGAAAAACTAGGGAGCCCCTAAGAATAGCATTAAAACTATATCCATGAAAACATTAAAATGCAACCCGAATTCCATGAATTAAGGGGTGCCAAAAAACATTAAGTCCGAATTAATTTTAATGAGATTTAAATTGGGATAAGGCCTTAGTTTAGGAGATAGGAAAATATTTGAAAAATATGTTTGTTAACCCCCATATATAATGTTAAGTTGTATTTAAAGGGGGAATTTTTGGCTTTGGAGAAAATTGGTGAGGAGATTTGGAATTAGATGATGATATAATTTCAACTCTATGCAAATTGCTATGAGAGGCTTTAGACCAAGTTAATTTGTACTTGAAGGAGGGGAATTTTCTTCATTTCATTATCATCCAAGGAGACTTTGTAAAGACTTTGTAGCAGATTGAAGGTGCCTTGTAATCAAGAATTTGGAGCATAATTAAGGACCAATCACTCATTAGAGAGGGACCCAAAGACATCCATTTTGGTGAACTTTGTTATCAATTTGTTGTCTTTGTCTTCTCTTATGTGTTATTATTTCTATAGTTCTAATTTATTTAATGTCTTTTTTAAGAACTTAAAATTAAGTTTAAGACATTAAATTCTATTTATATAAATTAGCATTCACTAAGCAATTTTCATCATAGATCCTAACAGATCATGAAGAAGCATTAACTCTCCTTTGCATGGGGCTAGTGCGAAATGACATGGGACTGTTTGCTCAATTCCTACAATCTCATGAGAACCTGTTGTCACCAACCCAAATTGAGTATCTCTAGGAGGTGGTGGAGGGAATCCATGTGTTGATGTTTTTCTTATGTACTTGATAATGCTTGTTTGGAAACCCTAATTTTGTAATACACATTATCAAATTTTGTAAACATTGATTATATGATAATACAATATAAGCTTTTTGATACTTAAGTGTTCTTTTCATTCTGAGTGTTTATATGCTTCAATCTGCATCTGATAATGGTATTTACTTGTGTTGTTTTCCCTATTTATGAGCACTTTGTATTTTTACCATGCTAGTTTTGCATTATTGACACTCATTTTGATAGTTTTGAAAACTTCCCTGGAAGTCATTGAAGTTAGAAAACTTGCACTTTTACCACCTTTTCCCATTTGAGAACTGTACTCTTTAATTTAGTAAAATAAGAGGTTCACAAAACCCTAGCGAAAACTGGCAATGGTTTTTGAACTTATCATAAACTTTGTCAATGCTAGAAAATTCTTCATCTTTCCCTTGCCAACAAAATTTTGAGAGAGTTATAGTACATTAAGAACAGACCACCAACACTTAGAACCCTAAGGCACTAGGCTTTAAAAAACATTTTAGTATTTCAAAAAGTTATAAAACTCAACAAATTACTGCCCACATAAGATAATGAATAAGTTTTAAAGGGAAAGCAGTGTAAGGAGTTAGGATGATGGGCGACACTCACAAAGGTTAGCAAAACCTAACAAAAAATTGCCACAACTGAGACTTAACAAAATTTAGAGTAGGGATGAATATTTTTAAGGGTGGTGACCAAAATCAAAGTAGCAGTATGTTAACATTTTATCCTTGTTGTAAGGATTGTTGAATGCACAAGACAACTGAGAGGGGGGTAAATCAATTGTACCTTAAAACTTCAAAGCCCTCATAAACATTCAAATCCACATTCACTTAATTAACCCTTAATCTGTTTAAAATGTGTTATCATGAAAGCAAATAATTAAAAACTGAATCAAACCGACATCATGCACAAAAGAACACCAGATTTACATGGAAATCCCAAGATGGGAAAAAACATGATGAGGATTATCTCATAATATAAAGTAATGTCAACGCCAAATATAATAGGGCTCACTACCCAAGAGAAAGAACGGATCACTACCAAAATAGAAAAGAAGATAAAGAAGAGTGTTACAATAAGAAATCCATCTCAAAGCAACAAAAAAATCCACCACAACATCACAAACACCTTCACAGTCTATTTGTAGAATTGTAAACACCTTCTGCTCACTGCATCCAGTAATCTAACACATGAAAGCTTGCACTACAGTTCATATTCTCACTCTAACACTCTGTAATTCACATCATACTCATTTCTCTTTGCATCCCTCAACAACTCAAATCATATTTATATCATCTTCAACCTTGAAATCATTCTCTAAGGTCATCTATGCACCTTAATCGTGCAAAATCAAATTAGGTTGGCACCAAAAAAATCCCATGGTGGAAATGAATGAAGGTGTACCAGAACACACCTTAGCTAGGACCTAAATCCACTCTTACACATCTCACCACACTTCCACAAATTTTGCAAGTAGTGTAAACACCCAGGTTCGTTGTTACCCATGTAAACACCATTAAAATTTTAAGTACACGATTCCTTTGATCCAACAACAACTCACAGACAATAAATTTCACCTAAATATAATATGGAATATTCCAAAAATACCTTGAAATCCAACAAAATCCTTCGCAACAACTTTCACCTAAAGAATTTACACACCCAGTACACTCAAAAAACTCTACCATACACTGTAACTTAAGAAATTGAATTTTGAAGCACCAAACCTCAAACAACTTCAACTAAATAAAGATACCAACACTATCAGCACACCTCCAAATTCATAAGAATTGAAACCAAACTGCAGAGAAACACGAAGCAAAAACATTTCTCCCAGACACCTCTGCAATGCATATTTCACACACTAGTGAACACAACTTCCTCTACTCAATGATCCAGCGCACCAAATTTTGGATACAACACATTTTAACACCTCTAATAAACATATATAAAATGCATAGGAAGATCTTCAACCTAGAAGAAATGCAGAGCAAAACCAGAACACCCTGCAACTCAATGTTTCCTCTTTTTTATGATTTTTTTTTAAAAGCACTTGGAAACCAAACACTAGAGACAAACCTTCATCATTTTTGGTACTTCTTCATAATTATCAAACCAACTGCAATATAGCAACTTTAATTTTACATCCATAGATAGAAGCTTATCAAAACAACATTAGAGGTTGACACCAGTAGCTTACTAATGACAACATAATGTAACTAATCAAAGCAACATTAATGCAACAACATAGACAATACCAACAACTACACATACTATTGCAATAATATTCTTCTCATATAGATTACAACAATGACAACACAAGCTTTTTGACATCAATGAAAACACCAACTACTCATACTTTCAACAAGGATGTCTCATATAGGTTCCTTGATTTGTTAGGCCTCCATGTATTTGTTGACACATAAAATGTTACAAGTAATGTAGAGAATGGATTGGTTGATTATTGAGGCATGTTTTGAGCTACCATAACACTTGTATTCCCTTGACTGTGTTGAGCAACCATTGCTTGTTCTACTTGAGATGGATGTCTATCTAGTGGATTATCAACATGTTGTCTATAAGTTTGTTCATTGATTGGTTGTTTTGACTTGGCAAACATAGATGGTATCTTTGGATCTAAAGTTGGTTTTAGGATTTGTCTCACAATTGTATCATCACACATGTGAATGATATTTGGATCTTTGAGAGCTTCCGCATTAAATTCCACAGGTAACTTGGCACCATGTTGTACAAGTTTTAGGAATGTGTGTTAGGATTTATTCCAAGTACTCTATCTATTATCTTTTGCATTTTAGGGTCTTGCGTGTATTCTAAAATATCTTTGTCAGTTATTTCTACATCACTATCATCATCTTCTATGATTACATCTTGAGGATTAGGGGGTTGGTTTTTTTGTCAAGCAAAGATTCATCGATGTTGAAGATGAGCATCAATATCATGTTGTGATGGATTGAAATCAAGTGGTGGTGGAGCATTGAACATTGGTGGTTGTGAGGTAATGTTGGTGTTTGTTTGAGGAGTTGAGAAAACTAGAGTTTTATTAGGATCATAACCCCATGGTGTAGGAATTTGAGTTTCAACATTGGTGGTGGTAGGTCCACTAGAGATACCTGTGTTATCTTCCATCTTCTTTCTATGTCGATACCTAGTAGTTGTCATAAACATGCACACTAGACCATGTAGAACAAGAAATTGTAAGTTGTTGGATTTTTGGATGCTTAAGAATGATGTTATTTTTTTGATACACAACCCTATGATGAAGGCGTGAATGGATTTTTTGTATGTTTAGCGATGATATTAGTGTATGGATACAAGGATATAAAAGATTTGATTAATTTTTCCTAAGTATCAAAAGATATTGATAAAGGATATGTTGATTTCTCTACTTGAACTAGATTTGTGAGTGCAAGTAAGGGATGATGATAGTAATCTAGAAACTTAGGGAGAGGATAATGTCCACTAAATTTGATAAGATCACAAGATGATAAGTTAATTTGATAAAGACTTTAGCAAGATGATGAGGTCTGATATGTCATGTTTGATGTGTGTCCAAAGGTTGGTTTGATGTTTGATCTATGATGATGATGCAAAGTTTGGTCTAAAAGACTAATGATATCTTAGGATTCAGATAAGGTCTAATGCAGATCTAATTTGATATTTTGATAGCTAAGAATGATACTATGATAATGTCTGAGATAAAGTTTAAAGAGTTAGAGCTAAGCAGGAGTGCAAAAGTAGTGGTTGTTTTAGAAAATTATAGTAGAATCTAAGACAATAACGAGGTTCTTCAAAGGTAGTAGCGATAATAATGACAAGAGCGACTCGGTTTAGACACTATGACTGACAAATGAGCAGAATAAGAAATAGTGACTAGTTGCACAATAGCGACCAGATATTGAAGCACGTGAGTAGATGTTGAATAGTAGAGACTATATTTTGAGATAGACGCGGTAGGATGCATAATAGCAACCCATTTTTCTGAAAAGTGTGACTCTATTTCCTGATTTCTAGTTTGATGACAATTTTTTTGACAATTTTGTAAGTTGAAAGTTTAGGTTTGATGTTTAAGGTGATTTGTTTGAAAGAGCAAGTGATACACATAACAAACAAAGTATGCAATAACTAACTCAATAGATTTCACAAGCTTTCTTCCATAAAGCTTACTAAAGCAAGATTTGATAAACACATTCCTATTTAGTCAAGTGGGTAGATCTCTTAAGTCAAGTCTACACAATAAAATACCTAGCTTGAATGGATGACTAGAGTATGCATGCATACATGATACACCTCTTACCTTGAAAGGAAAAAATCTTCGATCAAGGTGTTTATCACCTCAACAAGCAATCAATACATGATGAATATATTCATGGAATGACTAGCTATCCCATTGCACCTTCTCAAGAAATATTCCAAAAAAACTTGGCTTTGGCTTCTAAATAGAACTATTTGTAACGACTCAGTGAACACCAAAGGTATACTTCAAACGTGAGACACTAAAGTCTCTAATCGATCAATGTGTGTTCTATACACCCACATCAAAATTGACACACAAGGTATAACATCCCCAAATAAGTGCTACTTACTTTCATTTTTGCACCCTTTAATATAGCTCATCGAAACATGTGCTTTGAGGTCACCTTGAGTTCTCTGTTGGAGGATGTGTCTTAAAGGAAGGCCCCTCTATTAGCAAAAAGAAGGCTTAGGGTCCTGATATTTCTCTTCACCCAAGATCATTGAATGGTGCAAGGGGAGAGGATACATGTATAAGGTGCCTTTGGTGACTCTAAAATGTGAAGCCCAAGATGCTTCTCATTACCCAAGATCATCAAATGACACAAGGGGAGAGGATATGCATTCGACTTACCAAGCACATAAGACACTTCAAAGCAATTCATCTTTTAAGCACCAAAGTAAATGTTTGCTATTCTATCCAAAAATGAAAACACAATGCTTTAAATGAAATGATTCTTTGACAAGGGATTAGAAGCAAAGTGTTAGTAGTTTGGATTTGATTTGTTTTCGACCATTCATCATACAAAACCAATGGATTAGAAGTTTATAATGATTTTCCTTCACCCTATAAGAGCTACACAGTTAGATTAGATCAATATTAATCAACAAACAATAACTAGGTTAGGGTTAGGGTTAGAAAACCAAAATCCAAAAGTTTGAAAGAGAAATAGTAAGCAATAGTGACTAGACTCTGAGATACTAGCGACTCTATTATGGTACAATAGTGATCGGATTTTGAGGCGACAATGACCCGATTATGCAATAATGAACTTCTTCTAATACAGTAGCGATCCTTTTCTAAGACGGTCATGCCCAAAGTTCTGAATAATATCTCCATTGCCAATAATGACTTCTATAAAATATGACCATGCTCTAGAAACCTGCAACTTATGAAAAACTTGATAAAAATGTTAGATTAGGGACAGGGGTCCCACCAGGCATGCCATTTAATGTAAGGGGTAAAAGTGGAATGGATTATTACTAATGAATGAACTAAAAAACATAAAATAGAACCCACCTACCAACGAGATATGATTGCAATTAAGTTACAAATTAAAATAAGGGTTAATCAAATCAAAGACATAATTGAATCCAAAAACAAGAACAATCTTACCTTCCCATTGTGGAGTAGCTTGTGTTGGTTAAAAGATCAGATTGCTTCAACACAAAAGCCTCCATGATAGCTTGCAAAAGCTTGATATGTGATGACCAAGATGCTATAATAAATGCTCACAATTGCTCAAGATAGATTCTCAAATGGACATGACTTAGCTATGAAAACTTTAGGTAATGAATGTGAAGGATTGATGTTGATTTTATATATTTTTGGAAATTAGATCAATGATCTAGATTAAAAGGTGTTGATTTGAGATCAAAGGCCGAGAATAAATGAGAGGAATTGATTGCCCGGTTAAATGACTGCAATTGGCTGCAAGATTTTAGTTAACTAGTTGCATGAGATATTGATTGAAGTGTTAAGTCAATTGATTGCTCAAAAGACTTTGAGTGAGTGGGCGTTAAGAGAATTGATTGATCAAAAGAGAGGTCAATCAATATCAGATGAATAAGAGAGAGTGCCAGTTAATATTTGAGGAAATAATGCATAATATAATTAATTAACTATTGGAGGAATGCGCAAGATAAGATTGATTAATAAATAAAATGTTTATTTATTAATGGATGATGTTTGAGATAAGTTAAATCAAGATATTTTAGGGGAATATGGGAATTAAATAACTAAAGATAATTATTTAATTCGTGCATGATGGTAAGTGATTTAATTAAATAATTTAAAGATAATTATTTAATATTAGAAGGGAATTTGATATTTAATTAAATAAGTAATTGATAACTATTTAATTAAAATAGAAGAATAAGTTAAGTTAGTGACATAGTTAAATAATTAATGTTTATTTAATTAAAAAGGAGGAATGAGGTTAAATTGGTGATAAAATAGTGAATTAATTAAACAATTCAAGATTATTTAATTAATAGAGGGAAATAAGGTTAAATGATGGAAATGATGTTAAAAGGGGATTAATGATGCAAATGAAGTGAACTACAATAATGGTAATGGAAATGATGACAACGATGGAAAAATGCAATTTCAAGATTTGTGATATGCGTTAGGCATCTTTACATGTCTACAATATCCATCACACTCTTGGCATGCATGATCCCTCTCTTGTAATGCAATTCAAAGCCTCTAATCATTGGGACCTCCTGCAATGGATGCCACCTAATGTTTTTGATGACCCTAATCACCCTATGGCCCTTGAGATGGTGGTGGACCCTATGGAACCTATCCCCTGTCCTTTGCTCTAGGAACTTCTACCTCGACTCTCTATCTCTGATGTCTCCCAGACTCCTCATGTCACCTCCTATCACCCACATTGCCCCCAACCGGATCTATAAATTTGAAAGGCTTGTGTGGTGAACTAAGAATCTTAATCTATTGTGGTGTCAAGATCTACTATGTCACATGCATAAGCCAATTGTACCTAAGCTAGGTGATCGAAATCCACAATAGTTGTATGTACTATCGCTACTAGCCCCCACTTAGTTATCTCCCTACCAGTCCTTGTAAACACTGCCTAATAATCATCTTTGGGAGCATCTTGTTGCTCCCTAAACTGTCATCTCACCCTATCAGGTAGGTATCTCTCTAGGATGTGTGGGGTGCGACCAATGAGCCACCAAGTCTACATGTAGTATGGGAGATGCTCAGTGTCATCCTCCCATGCCACTACCTCTATCCACAACCTCCAAATGAACTTAGGCATGTCGTCAATGATGCATCTCCAATGGGATAACTCTCCAATACGATGGTGTATTATCATGCCCTCATATCTAAAGACAAAAGTCTCTCTAACCTCTTGATGTAGATCCCCAATCAACCTAAGCATTGTAACATGCTCCCAGGCCCAGATGTGAAGCAATGCCACACCTATTGACAAGCTAGTAGCACCACTATACACCACCTAATGCATGTCATGGTGAATGTAAGCCATGATGTAGGGTCCCAAGGAAAAAATAAATCCATCCTCAAGGATCATTTTAAGGATCCTCCCCCATATAGGGCTAAATCTCCATGAACATCGATCTGACATGAGTGGACCCATAATGAGTCTGACAACCATAATGGTAACATCAATGACAATGTCAATATACTCCCTAAGATCCACCTATCCCTCTTTGAGCTCGATCTCATCATCCATCAACACTCACTCAAGAGCCTCAAAACCTCTATAAATGTCATAAACAACTTGCTCCCTATGAACCAACGCCCTAAGAATCTACCACACATCCTCAAGTATGATATCGGCATCGCTAGTCGAAAAGTGGAAGGAAGAGATCTTAGAATGCCATCACTCGACATTATGGTAATAAGTGTTAGGTGTGCTTGAATCTCAGGTATGTATGCATCATAATATAAGCCTACAACATGCAAAAACTCGATATCCATCATAGAAAAGCTAGTCATCTGCTCTAAAACCTGTGGCCACCACTCTTAGGAGATGAGAGGGTCTGGGACAGCTTGCAAGCATAATGCTCATGACGTCAATTTTATAAATATTTACAAAAATCTAAGCCAAAATTCCTAAAAGTTAAAATAGACTTTTTTGCAAAGGCAACATGCAATGCCAATCAAAGGCATCACCTTTTTGCAAAGGCATCAAATTACTAAGAAAAAAGAAATGCTTCATGCATTTTCAAAGGCGTCATACCTACATAGTCAAATGTGTCACCCTTGTACAAAGGTGTCACCTAATTTTCTAAAATTCAACATAATTGTAGAGCCCCAACGCTTTTGACAAAGGTGTTGTGTTAGGCTACTATTATCACAAGGATACCACCCTTAGCTAAGTGTGAAACTCAACTATCTTATGAAACATGGGACCATATTCAAGTTGTGGGTTTCCTATGGCGAAGATGAACCTCTAGAGCGGGTTGGTTCCCTTGATGGACCTTTTAAAAGCTTGTTAGTTTGATAGGAAAAAGGATAGGAAAACTAAAAATTAGATAAACTGGACCTAGGAGGTGATGCACCAATGTTGAAAAGACTTTGTACTTGCTATTCTAACTCACAAATCTTCTAAAAAACTCAGCTTAACCCTATACACAACTCAATTTTGACTAGCTTATACAAAAGTGTTTTAAGGGAAGCTTATGTTTCAGGTATTATTGTAAGAAAACAATGTGTTTCCACAACTACAAACTCTAAAAACAACTAACACAACCTATGACCTACATAAGTTTTTCATATTTTTGCATGAAAAATGATTGTAAAGGAGACCTAACTCAAGGATTCAATATTGAAATCACAAAAATGACCTCAAATCATTCAAAATATTACTTCATATACACAAATTTTGAGAAGGAAAACTTGCTGCTTTTTATTGATAAAAAGGGAGTTTTGCTTGTACAATCTTTAAAAATACTGAAAAACTACATAAAAGTTACTACTCTATATTAAAACTATTTCTAAATTGTGTTACAATCTCTTTCTTTTGCATGAGGAAAAAATAAAACATAGAAATAACTACTCTAAGAAAGAGTTGAATGCTTTGTCTTATAGAATACATCTTTAGCTAATAAAGGTTTAACCTTGTAGAAGATGTGAAGCTTGCATGAGTTGATGAACTAGATGTAAAATTGGAAGTGAAGTCATGAAACCTTTGGTGAAGAGGAGTTGACTTGAACTACTAACTTGTTAACCTTTACATGATCCTTGAAGTGTGCCCCAACTCAACTTGAATTGATCTTCTAAAAAAAACATGAAATTGATTGGAATTGATGTCTTCAATCTATTTGCATGAAACTTTTAATTGTTGGGCATACAAGACAAAAAAATCTTTCTTTTAAGACTCCAAACTTCATCAAAATACATGATTTTAGCCCCAAACTCCCCATAACTTCAATTATGACCATATGTGCTTCTAAAATAGGCCTAAATAGTCTCTTAGTGTATGATAATTGAGCATGAACATGTAGTTAACTTGTGAAAGCTTCTTTTGCATGATTATAGGTATGCGATTTATTTGAAGATAACTAGGCCTTAAACTAGTGCATGAAACTCATTTATTGTGTCCTCTTCTTTGGAAAACTCATTTATTATTGTCCTCTTCTTTGGAAAACTTATTTATTGTTGTCCTTTTGAATGTCCCCAATGTTCTTGAACTATTTTTCTTTGTTCATTATTCATCTTTCACATAAGGCTACCCATATCTCATACAATCTTAGACTTTAGGTTTGTCTTATGTTTGTTCAAGCTTCATGAACTCTTGAAAGGATTGATGATTTATTTATGAGCTTTTTCCCTTAACTATCTTGAGCTACCCTTTTGGTTCAAACCCTAGAGCTTATGATTTTTCAAAAGAGACTATCATACATTATAATGAATTTGTTGCCCTTTGACTGTTAATGAATTTTTTGCTCTCTGATGATTTGTACCTTGTATTTCATGGTTTTCATGCTTGGGAACTTCATTAACATTATTTCCCTTTTGGTTCAAACCCTAGAGTTTATGATATTTCAAAAGAGGCTATCATACATTCTAATGAATTTGCTGCCCTTTGACTATCAATGAATTTTCTACACTCTGGTGATTTGATTGCCTATTTGAAGCTTGAAACTTCTTTTATCCATCATAAATATGTCTATTCTTTCAATTTGCTGCCTCTTTTATGCATGAATGGGATTGTTACCCATTTTACTACACTCATTCTTTGTACTTTGGACTTGGTTATTGGTTATGACTATCCTACATCTTTTCATGGTTATGACTATCCCTTATCAGCATTAATGATTATCCTCTTCTATCGAAATTAATGATTGTCCTCCCCAATCAAAATTTATGACCATGTTATGCTTATTATCTATCCATTTGGACTAACATCTATCACTTGAACTTGTTGCTCTTTTTACCTCATGGCTATCCTCAACAACTCTTTATCTTGGACTATCATTTATCAATTGCAACCTTTAGTATATGGTCTAAAATTTCATTCATTTATGTTGTCCTTTATCACTTTCAAAAGGCTCTGTCCTTTAATTTTCTTTCTCTATGACGTTAAGGTGAAGACCCACTACCCTTTTGCATTGTCCTCGATGAAGTGACCAAAATGATTGTTCCTTGTATCATTTATGTAAAAGGCTTGAAACCATGACTATTCTATTTTTTATTACTAATTTGCAACTTTGGTTCCTCATAACTAAGACTACCCTTTCTCATCACTACTCTTTATCTTGAAATTGCTACCCTATTTGATTTATTCTTTCAACTACTGAGCATTACCTGTGCCTTCACATTCTTAAGACTATCTTCTCTATCCTTTTTTGATTGTGATCCTCATTTTCCCTTGCCACTGTTCTCATGATTAGAAAACTCTCCATGCCATTCTTTTAGATTGCAAGGTAACTATCCTTCAAAACGACTATCCTTAAAGTTTACTTCCCTTTCCTTAGGTTACTTGCTTTCTAGGTTTAACTTTACCACTGTTCATTTGCTTGAAATGGCTCTATCTTTTTAGCTTTTTGGTTTACAGTCACCTTCCATGCTTATATACCTTTCCTATAGAGATCTTTGCTCATGCTTTTGTGATTGAGGTTTCCCATTTCAACACAGTCATGGATTACCCTTTTTAGCATGTTAATTGTGCATTGAAAGGACTATCCTTTTTTTCTTTTGTTTACATCCATATTGGCTCAATATCACTATTTATATGATGATAATGGTTGCACTTGGAAGGTGATTTCCACTCTTTCTCTACCATTTCATGTGATGGTCCTTTTTCAGAAATAATTGTCACCCTTTGATATTGAGAGCTTCGGGTTTTCCCTTGTGCCCTTACTGCAACCTTTATGACAATCATCTTGATTGTGTATGAATTTATTAAGGACTATCCATGAAGGCTATATGTTGCGCCTTTGGAAAATCATGCTTGACTGTCTCTTAATATTCATACCTTCACTATCATATTATAGTTTGTAGCCTATATAACTCTGCTCCGTTCATATTTATAATTGTTCCTTTATATATGAGATCCTTTGCATCTTGAAATGGTTATGTGATTTCTATTGCATTCTTACTACCCAAGATTTACAGTCTCTTCCATAAGGCTAACCTCATCCTTCAATGCTAAGATAGAAATTTCAAGAGCTCTCTCATTTATCTCATACTTGCTCAACTGTCACTACCATGGAGGATTCAAAGTCCTCTAAGAGTTTATTTCAGGTCTCATAGGTGTAGCTCTATGTCTGTCTACAATTTGATGATCCTCTTTCTAAATGTTGCCTTAAAGTCACTATTGTATACCTACAAGGAGTGTCTCATTAATGACTATATGATTGCCCCTCCTTTGAAGTGTTCCCTTTTTAATTTTAAATCCTTAACATGACCTTGCATTGTATGAAGGAAAACCCCACAACCACCCTTTTGAACTGCCCTAGGTCATTTTGTTGGACAGTCCATGGCACAAATTTTGCCACTGTTTTGATATTACATTGAGGCTCATGAACAAATTGTCCTTTACTCATAAATGTGATTGTGATTGTGATGACTACCTCTAGAGGACTGTCATGTCATCAAATTTGACATTGTCCTTTTAAATTCCTTGAATCTTGAGTTTGGTATAGTTTTCATACTCAAAACTCTATCCTTGACTATTTGAAGTAGCAACAAAATCATTGGCACGAGCTTCTCAGAAAATCTCTCAATGATTTAATGACTCTCTTAACATCTTGACAAACTTAACACATGAAAAACTCTTTTGAGAATTCCCTAAGCATTGAA
This sequence comes from Sequoiadendron giganteum, assembly GCA_007115665.2. Lineage (NCBI taxonomy): Eukaryota > Viridiplantae > Streptophyta > Pinopsida > Cupressales > Cupressaceae > Sequoiadendron > Sequoiadendron giganteum. The sequence continues at coordinate 368,471,286 of CM021109.1, read as the reverse complement.
ATGGAAATTTTCTTGTCACTATAAGACTGCCCTCTCTTGAACCCTAGATGGCTTCTAGGTTTGTGTTAGGGTTCTTGCAAAATCTATCATTAGTGACTATCCTTATTATTTGTTGTGGATTATCATAATTTTGATTAAATTATTATGCCTTGATTTTCCTTGTATTGCATGACCCCTTTCATTGTGAAACTCTACCTTTTATGACTACCATTTTATTTGACTTGTCAACATTATAATTCATTATCTTCATTAAATACTTTGAAACAATATCTTCTACCCATGATTGTACTTTGAATCTTTCTCTTGAACCTTTTTAGTTCATGGATTTACCTTGTTAATGCGAACATTCATGCCCCTTTTTAGTAAAACCGTAGCCTTTGGCTTTTTTTATTGCAATCTTTGAGATGAGTATTAAAATCCCATTATATGGACTGCCATCTAATTTATCCTGCACCTCATTGTACATTTGCAGCCTCAACTAAGGATGCAACTTTGTCCTAGGTTTTTTTAAATTTTTATAGGGGTTTCAAACTATCATTCTTGCTCGTGTATCCTTGAATGTTCATCCTCGTTGTGCATTTAAAAATAAATGTCTCTAAAACCCTAAATGATTTTTCAAGAAGGCCTTGATATTTCCTTATCAAAGAACATTACAAATATTCAAACAACAGACTGGTTTAGAGATGTAAGAGCATATTGTTTAGAACTTGCATCTTGAAGATTTGAAATCATGAAGATTTGTAGATGAACTTTCAGCACCCATATCTCATTCATTTATGAACTGAAAATAACAAGCAGATGAAACCATTGCATATATTTTCATGGTTGAAATCCAAGTTTACTTTTAGTTGAGACAAAGAACCCTAACTCATCTTCCACATGAAGCCTCTTTCAATTTTTTATTTTTATTTATGGTGGCACCCAAAACTTAGAGCCTTTCTTTATTTTTCATGCAACTTAAGCTTTTTCTTGTTTTGCATGAAAAATCTCTTCTTGCTTTTACCTTTGGTGTGAGACTTCATGTTGTGAGGAATAAGGTAATGTTTTTAAGATAAAAAAACTTTAAACAAGCCTTTTAAATAAAAACATTAAATGATACTTTTATGATTTAAATAAAACCAAAATATTATTTAAATAAGATATTTAAATAGTGTCGAGGATTTCTGTAATAAAAAATGGACTACAGTTATAAAGGTGCACCATCGAGTTATAAAACCATCTAGGAAACTATGACACCTTTGTTTACCCAGGTTCTAGCATACCTTTAGCTATTTATAAAAGTGTGTAAGAAAAAGGTAATGAAGTACATACTGAACCACTTGAGTCAGTTGGCCTTTAGAATTGACGAATTTGATCTACATGATGTAGGGCTCAAACTGCATGTGTCATCATGAAAGGGTCTAGAAGTTGGAATCTCAAAAGGGCTCTCAAAACTCTCGAAGAAAAGTGTGCAAATGAGGTTGAAATTCACCCAAATGAACATACATGCCTAACAAACCCTAGGGTTTCACCCCACAACTCATTTTTCTAACCTTGGTTATTAGTTTTGATCAGTATTGAGGCTTCTTAAGACTTATTTTTGGTCCTCCTTTCAATAGAACTACTCTCGTCGTCATGTCGAGATCTCAACCCAAAAAATATATTTTTTAGTTGATTTCTCGAGGGGGTGGCACACCATCCTTCCTTCATCCACTAGGGCATAATGGGGCATTAGGTAAAATCAAGGGAATTTTTAATTTTTTTCTGAGCAACATCAGGTCTTTGAAACAACACAACAAGCACATTATCTCAAAGATGAGAAAAATGTAGACAACTAAAATTGTCCTAAGCATATCACACATCTCAATTTCACTAATCAACATCATTTTCCTCATTATCACCTAATTCCTCCATTTAATTAAATAATTTCCAATTGTTTAGCTAAATTCACTTTATTCCCCTATTAATTGAATAATTAAGGTTATTTGATTAATTCATCATTCTCCCAATAATTCCCCTCTTGATTAAATAATTCTTAATTATTTAATTAGAAAACTTAATTCCTCTCATCCTCGCAATTAAATAATTTTCATACTTGTTTAATTGGCTAATTTCCCTCAAATTCTCCAACTTGCACAAAGAATATTTCCTAATTCAAATTCAATTTCTTCCATCCAATTCAAAATATCTCCAACCTATTTCCATGAAATTGGGGATATTTTGGGCTCTCAAGATTTTTCAACCATTGATCCTCCCCCATCTCCTTGATTTATTCTCATCCATTTATCTCCATTTTCAATCTTGACCATTGATCAAAATTCCCAAAATCTATAAAATAATGCCTTCAAACATGAAAATCATTCACAATCCTCATAAGTATAGGCATTCTCTATAATTTTTTAGTCATTTATTAAGCATTTGAGCACCTATTTTGTGAATCACACCTCTCATCAAGGTTTTGCAACATGGATTATGCACAATTTGAGCAATCCGCATCACAAATATATCATTCCACAATGGGACTGAAGGTAAGCCTTCAAACATGAAAGTCATTCACAATCCTCATAAGTATAAGCATTCTCTATAATTTTTTAGTCATTTATTAAGCATTTGAGCACCTATTTTATGAATCACACCTCTCATCAAGGTTTTGCAACATGGATTATGCACAATTTGAGCAATCCGCATCACACATATATCATTCCACAATGGGACTAAAGGTTTGCACTGTCTTGTGATTTGATTGCTTTGAATTTGTATTCATTTCTTTAGATTAAATCTTTGATAGTTTTGCAAATTAATTTCATTGAGTATGGGTTTGTATGATCTCAATTATGTAAGTTCTTAGTGTTTTTAGACTCTAATTGCTTCAATTATGCTTTCATTCATGCTTACATATTTCCCCTACAAAATTATCTAAGAGACTAGCGAATGCTTCATATATAAAGATAACATTCTTTGACATAAAATTAATAGTAATACTTTTAATATACAATATAGATCCTTATGATATCTCTACCAAATTATCTATATTGGGACAAGGGTGAGAAAACACAACAAGGTGATATGTGGTGTCATCATCAAGGCGCTAGATCTCATAATGACATTGAATGTTAGACCCAATATTCCTTATTCATACAAGCCACACAAAATTACAACTTTATCAAGGATATTGATTAAGATACGTGATATCTTGATATGAATGTCCACTGATACTTTGAAGGAATACAAGAATATATTTTGTACGAAGTGTTAGGACAATGTACTATTTCTCCATGTCATTATGATAATGATAGTTAAAAGAACATAACCATGCATGATACAATTATGTGCCTAGGTATTTCTACTACCACCCATCCAAAGCCCACTCCTTAGGATAGTCAAAACACATTAATGAAATTCAAGTAACCCTAAAATTCACTTTCAAGTATGTTATCAAGCTTGTGTAGGCATCACCACTTGTGATTTGTCACATCTTTAGAAGTATACAACATACTACTTAAAAGACTATATGCATATGATCAGGATTACATCTACATTCCAATCCATGATTCTATATGATACATGTTAGTATATAGTATTTCACCCTCTACAAATCTAAATCATAGTCCAAATTGGCTTTGGTCTATTTGAAATAGTGAAGTGAGATTACCCACACACATTAATTTATGCTTTTCATGGCCTATTTGGAGGAATTTGTATAGGTAGGCTCATGAGTTTTAGTAGCGTGCACCAAAATGTCAACCCTATCATAGCAACAAATTATTGACAAGGTACTGCAGTTTTATGAAAATATCTTTAAAGAATGCAAGGCTCTTCCAATACACAATGTAGTATAACATTGAATTGATTTGGCTTCTAGATGCCCTCTCCCAAATAAATCATAGTATTATATATCTACTTGGGAGAGTGATGAAGTCAATATCTACTTGATCAAGATAAGATTCAGCCTAACTCTTTGCCAAGTAGTAGCTTGATAGATCTTGTGCCTAATAAGGATGATACTTGGTGCCTATGCATTTACTATTATGCAATAATATCATACTTGTAGAATAGGAAAAATTCAAGGTTAAGGTAATAAAACATAAAAAATAAAACCCTAAACCAACAATGAAGCACAATCCAACATAGAAGCATAAACATAAAGCAATATTACCTATGCCATGGTTGATTCACCTTCACTGTCCTTCTCGATTTTTCTTGAATATTCTTGATGCCCTCATATTTGAGTATGCAATAGTAGCCTAATGACAATGATAGTAAAATATTGAAGATTATACTTGTCTCCTTAGTAGCATGTACTTAAGCATAAACTAGGTTGGTTGAAATGACAATGATAGGTGTCTTTTATAGAAAGTCAAATTGGAATGAAGGGCTAGGATCAAAAGCCAATAAGATATGGCAATCAATGCCCAAGAATGAAAGTTGTAGTATGAAATAGGGTTAGGGCTAAATTAGGGAAAAAATAGGACTAGGTTAAGTATGGAAGGTTGAGATTAAATTATAAAATAATTCAATTGAGGGTGGAAATTGAATGAGATGCCAAAAGATAAGATTGACATGGATAAAGAGGTTGGCACAAAAAAGAGGTTGTTGAAGAAAATTAAATAATTATAAAATTACTTAATTGAGGAGGGAATTGAGTAATGAAAACATTATTTAATTATAGAGGACATGTGACATGTTGACTTTTTGATTAAATAATAATTTAATTCAAAAGTGGGAAGAAAATGACAAATTAGTAGACAATTAAATAAAAAAAAATTATTTAATTTATGGAAGAAAAGGATAATGAAAAATTAAATAATTAAAATAACTATTTAATTATAGTAAAAAGGTGATAATACTTAAATCAATAAAATTTAATTAATTATGGAGAAAAGGACATTAGTGAAGTAATTAAATTAATATAATTTATTTAATTAATCAAAGAAGAAATAAAAGGATAGAAATGAATTAATTAAATAATTAAGATTATTTAATTAATAGAAGTATGACATTAGACAATAATAAAATAATTAAAATTATTTAATTGTTAGGGATGAAATGGGGATTTATGAAGAAAAATAGAGTTCCCAGGTCTAGGACAATTTTTAGTGTCTACATTTTGCCCCTCTCTGATACAATGCAACTTATCGCGTTCTGTCAAAGAAATTCAATCAAAATATGCCCTGGTGCAAACGGGATGGACCTATGCCCCCTCAATTTTTTTTGTTGCAAATTTTCTAAAATTTCAAAAAAATTGAAAATTGTTCTGATAAGCTAATTTGACAGCTAAGAATGCATTTATGACAAAAGATTTGACGTTTAGGACCTTCAGGGTAGCCAAATTAAGGTTTAAGATCTCTCAACGAGTGTAGTCAGTAATCCCCTATTTTCCCTAATGGCAAGCATGTAGGTTACCTAATATAGGCCAAGGTGCATTAGTTGACACTTCTCGACATCCTGATACCACAACCTGAATGTCAACAACCATGACTCATGTGTGTAAATTAGGGCAAGTATAACCTATGATCACAAGAAACAGTCATTGCATCAATCCATGTTGGGTTCACCAACGTAGAATAGGGAATATTCAAGTTTAAGCTAATAAAACATCAAAACTAAAACCTTAAAGCCCTAAACCAACAATGAAGCACAATCTAACTTAGAAACATAAACATAAAGAAATATTACATATGTCATGGTTGATTCACCTCCATTGTCCTTCATTTTTGCTTGAATATGCTTGATGCCCTTAGATTTGAGTAAAATATCGAAGATTGTACTTGTCTCCTTAGCAACATGTACTTAAGCATAAACTATGTTGGTTGAAATGACAATGATAGGTGTCTTTTATAGAAAGTCAAATTGGAATGAAGGGCTAGGAGTAAAAGCCAATAAGATATGACAATTAATGGCCAAGAATGAAATTTGTATGAAATAAAGTTAGGGCTAAATTAGGGCAAAGATAAGACTAAGTTAAGGATGGACGGTTGAGATTAAATTATAAAATAAAATTCAATCAAGGATGGAAATTGAATGAGATGTCAAAAGATAAGATTAACACGGATAAAGAGGTTGACACAAAAAATATGTTGTTGGAGAAAATTAAATAATTATAAAATTATTTAATTGATGAAAGAAAGTGAATAATTAAATAATAAAAATATTATTTAATTATAAAGGACATGTGATAGGTTGACTTTTTGATTAAATAATAATTTAATTCAAAAGTGGGAAGAAAATGACAAATTAGTAGACAATTAAATAAATAAAATTTATTTAATTTATGAAAGAAAATGATAATGGAAAATTAAATAATCAAAATAACTATTTAATTATAGCAGAAAGGTGATAATAATTAAATAAATAAAATTTATTTAATTATGGAGGAAAATGACATTAGTGAATTTAATTAATCAAAAGAATAAATAAAAGGATAGGAATGAATTAATTAAATAATTAAGATTATTTAATTAATAGAAGAAGTATGACATTAAACAATAATCAAATAATTAAAATGATTTAATTTTTAGGGACGAAAGGGGGATTTATGAAGAAAAATAGAGTTCACAGGCTTATGGCAATTTTAGTGTCTACATTTTGCCCCTCTTTGATACAATGTAGCTTATCGTGTTGTGTCAAATAAATTCAATCAAAATATGCCCTAGTGTAAATGGGTTGGACCTATGCCCCCTCAATTTTTTTTAACAAATTTTCCAAATTTTCAAAAAAATTGAAAATTGTTTCGATAAGCTAATTTGACAGCCAGGAATGCGTTTATGACAAAAAAAAATAACTTTTAGGACCATCAGGGTATTCAAAATAAGGTTTAAGATCTCTCAGTGAGTGCAGTCAGTAATCCCCTGTTCGCCCTAATGACATGGATGTAGGTCACATAATATAGGCCGAGGTGCATCAGCTGACGCTTCTCAACATCATATAATTGATCACACAACCTGAATGTTGATGACTATGACTTAGTGTGTAAATCGGGGCAAGTATAACCTGTGGTCACAAGCAAAAGTCATTGCATCAATCCACGTTGGGTTCACCAATGTAGAATAGGGAAAATTCAAGGTTAAGCTAATAAAACATCAAAACTAAAACCCCGAAGCCCTAAACCAACAATGAAGCACAATCTAACATAGAAACATAAACATAAAGAAATATTACCTATTCCATGGTTGATTCACCTCCATTGCCCTTCTCCATTTTTGCTTGAATATGCTTGATGCCCTCAGATTTGAGTATGCAATAGTAGCCTAATGACAATGATAGAAAAATATTGAAGATTATACTTGTCTCCTTAGCAACATGCACTTAAGCATGAACTATGTTGGTTGAAATGACAATGATAGGTGTCTTTTATAGAAAGTCAAATTGGAATGAAGGGCTAGGATTAAAAGCCAATGAGATATGAAAATTAATGGCCAAGAATGAAAGTTTTATGAAATAGAGTTAGGGCTAAATTAGGGCAAAGATAAGACTAGGTTAAGGATGGACAGTTGAGATTAAATTATAAAATAATTCAATCAAGAGTGGAAATTGAATGAGATTCCAAAAGATAAGATTAACACGGATAAAGAGGTTGACACAAAAAATAGGTTGTTGGAGAAAATTAAATAATTATAAAATTATTTAATTGAGGAGGGAAAGTGAATAATTAAATAATAAAAATATTATTTAATTATAGAGGACATGTGACAGGCTCACTTTTTTATTAAATAATAATTTAATTCAGAAGTGGGAAGATAATGACAAATTAGTAGACAACTGAATTTATGAAAGAAAAGGATAATGAAAAATTAAATAATTAAAATAACTATTTAATTATATCAGAAAGATGATAATAGTTAAATAAATGACTTTTATTTAATTATGGAGGAAAAGGACGTTAGTGACGTAATTAAATAAATATAATTTATTTAATTAATCAAAAGAAGAAATAAAAGGATAGAAATGAATTAATTAAATAATTAAGATTATTTAATTAATAGAATAAGTATGACATTAGACAATAATCAAATAATTAATATTATTTAATTATTAGGGACGAAAGGGGGATTAATGAAGAAAAATAGAGTTCACAGGCCTAGGACAATTTTTAGTGTCTACAACACTAAAAATAGATATCCTGTATTATGCATTGAAAACTTGCTATAATATCTTTGAGGTGTGTAATAATTCACCAAGATTGACCTCAAATTAATATATCATTAGTTACCAATCTAGATTGAAGATATTTGGAAAACTACTTTCAAAACTTAGGAAGGACCATATGAATGGATTGTTATACACTTTAGCTTAGCTAATGCTCCAAACACATTCACAATCTTAATGAATGAAATATTTTTACCCTTCACTTTAACTCCCTATGCCAATATGGTATTATCTAGAACCCCCAAAAATTAAATAAATCTAAGGTTGTCCAACACCACACAACATCACAAATTTTTATAGCTTCATTTGAATTATAAACTTCTATTGCAATTTCATACTTAGCTTCTTTCAAAGTGTATGGTCGCTAAATTAGATCATGTATAGTGAGACACCACTCTCATGGACACCTGCCCAACATCACACTTTCGAGGAGCTCAAGTAGTGCCTCTTTACAATACATGTTCTTGTAATGATTGAATTGTACATCACCTTGAAATCCTAATCAATGCATTTAACTATGCACACCGTGTTTTACTTGTGTAACATGGACATATTATTGTGTGTCACTTTATGAATTTTAATTACATGGTTCAACACTACCCCACCTATGAAAATCATGTATACACCATCATACAAGCTATCAAGTAATTATGCCACTACATATAGGAAAGGAGCTAGTTATTCACTTGATCATAAGCTACTCTAGTTCTCGCACATTCAAAGTAAACTAGAAAACATGTACCACATGAAGTGGACAAAATATACATATTTATTTCATTTGGTAATAAAATAGAAGAATGAGAAAGACAATAAGGCAACCGACTACCTTAGTTGGTTGCTAGTGCACAAGCTAATCACAATGCTAGAATTACATAGTCACAACTTCTTTAAATGAGAATCTCTATACCTAATAGACTTAAAATTTTCTCAAACTTACAACAAGTTCTCATAAGGAAAACAAGTTGGTGAATTTTGATTGTTCAACAAAATTCTCTTCAAGCTTGGACATGTTTGTGTACTAGATGATGTGCTACACTATAAACTTATCTATAAAGCATATTATATCAAAATAATGGGGCACTTTCATGCCACAAATATATTGGCAACACTTAAAAAACATTTCTACTAGCCTCACATGCATGAAATCATTGAGCACCACATTAAGTTCTACATTCCTCATAACATTACCAAGATTGTAAATAGGAAGCTCAAACTCCACACCCCTCTCTTAGTTTTGAGATGGCCTTAAGGAATCCATTAGCATGGATATATTGAGTTAACTACCTATTAAAAAGTGTCAACACGACTCAATTTTGTTTTGGTAAATAGATTCTCTAAAATGACCATCATGATTGTGTGTGAGAAAAACCTCACCACACTTGACATTGCATGATTTTTCTTCACCCATATTTTGGTCCATTTTGGCTCACCCATGTCCATTATTTTTTACCATGACCCATAATTTTTTAGTTATTTCTAACAAACTTTGTGGACCATGATAGTCATAGAACTAGATTGGTCTACACCCTTCTATCTATGAATAAATAGCCAAATATAGGTGGTCAACCACACTCTTGTGCATTTACAAAAGCATAGACCTATACACTTTGGACAACAACATCCTCTAAATTTAATATGCCTACAAGAGAGCATTCCATATTCCAATGAGGCATAGTCCTTTTTATACGTGTTTTACATTCTAACCTATGAAAATCCTTGACATATCCCATTGTGCACTATCCACATCAAATTTGGGCACACATGAACATTAAATTAATAAGACATTAAAGTTTCTATAACACATCTAGCTTGCACACTAATGGATTCAATAAATTCTTATATGTAAAAAAGACTATAAATTTAATTTCATACCACTTATCGTGCACCTCACACATTTCACATTGGTGATAAAGTTTGGTTACATCTTCAAAAGGAACAATTCAAGAGTTTAAAATAAAAGACAAATCTTTATGCTATGATCCTTACTTCATGTAGATAGTGAGAACACCTTCATTATCAACCTTCCAAAATACTTGGAATTGCACTTATTATTCAATGTGGAATTCCTTGAGCCATATTTTCAATTCCACTCAAGCTCATAATTGTCCAACATCCTACAAAATTGGACCTAATGTATTCAATCCAACAATGAGGGATGACATTATCAACACCACTACCACTCATAATTGTCACAAAACCGATTAGTTATTTTTGGTGGTTAATATTTGGTAGTATGTAGACTAAGGTAATGGGTATACTCTTTAACAATTACATGCTCTCTTTTCCTTATTATAGACACAACAAGGACCATTGATCCTTAAGAGGGATAAATGATATGAGTGCAAATTCACATGTCCTCTTCAATAGATTCATTAACACACTTAGTATCATTTAATATGTAAAATATAATACACATACCTGCACACAATATCATTCTCTCATCTTTACTAAAGTTCTCACATGTAATTGTGTAGTACCACTTTTATGCATAGTGTGGACCTGCATATGTTGCACATATTGATGCCTAATCAGACCATACATGTACAACACATGGAGAATCAATGATCATGTGAAATGCTTCCATGGGTGCATGCCACTTCATAGCCTTTGTGCTATAGAATACGACCTTACAACTTGCATAATTTGTATTTAATACATGACATTTGAGTCATGTCACAAGAATCTAATTGGAACCATATAGGTTTGATATTTTTCATCATCCTATCCGTATAAGCAACATTCCATATAGGTTGGACACTTATCAAAATCTATGTGGAGCTTAACTAATGACCTACTTGTATAAATACTTGCATTGTATATTCTATAGAGTAGGAATAAGCATATAGATTCTCATCTAACCTCTTTGTACATTTCCCTTGTTTAATTTGATTAGAAGTGGCATATATAATTGAAGCCTTTTATATTCAAATATGCTTTGGTTTACATATGTATTTCCTTTTATACATTTTATAATCTTGTTGTATTATTAGCCAGTCTACAAGATCATCCACTAGTTCACCCTAGGAATTAGATCACATAACATCAACCTGTGCTAAAATCTATCTAGATTTTTTAATAGTGCATCAACTTGGGAAAATGTAGGGATAATGGTGGTGGTAGAATGGGAAATAATAGATGGAGTGTAAAGACAATCAAAGATAAGAGGAAAATAGATAACTTAAGAGGAGGAAAAACAACATTATAAAGTAAAGATGAAGGTGCATGATACTAATAGAATGAGATGTAAGAAAAACACTACTGATAACTAACACCCACAAGGCACAAAGTGGATGGAATAGTAGTAGGATCAGAAAAGACATATCACTAGGGGAGGGAGATAGAACACTAGTAGGAACATAAGAGCAAGAAACCTTCAATATAGAATACCTATTCACTTGATAGATGATCCCTATAGAAAGATCAGATTCAAAAATATGAATATTGGAATAACTATATAATCTTTCTAATTACTTCGTTCCCTATTTCTACTGATTGGGATCCTAGAGGAAATCAAATTCCACCGAGCTCAAACAAAATAACGGTGACTCAAGTAAACCAAAGTCACTGTTTTCTAGCTATTTTACTCCAACTTTTGCTGTTCTAGCAGTCGAACATTTAGTTACGATGAAAAAGAATCTTTTGATATCCATGGATCTTTGATTGATTCGATTAGATAGATCGGTCTAATCCTTGAAACACGAGAATTATGTGTCATAATAAAATGTATACAAAGAGTCTATGATGTGGGAGGAATGGAAATGATAGGAGAGGGTTAGGCTAAAGGGTAACATACACCCTACAAAGAACTAGAAGATGTAATCTTAATGCCAAAACTTTAAAGAATTTGTGAGCCAAATGATGAACCAAGCAACAAATTATATAGAGAAAGAAATTTAGAATTAGAAAACTCTTAAAAAATCATTTGTGTAGTTGGCTAAAAGCTCTTGCTTATCTTCATATGCCTCATGATTAAAATCACTCCTTTATGATTAACATTATCCATAGAACCAATAAAATAATCTTGATCAACTAAGTGAGAGGTCATATTAGGATTGAGACAAGTACTTCTTCTTAAAGGGAAAATATGATATCAATGGTACTTCATTATAGAAACAATACACAAACCCTAATGAATAACAAAATATATTAGAAGGGAAAGGTATTGATATAAATCTAAGTCTTAGATTTGTAAAATAAACAATAAATTATAAACAAATACCAAGGCAAAAAACCTAATAATAATCATATTTGGCCCTAGGATTTATGAGTTGAGACAATAAATTAAGAATAGATGAGCACATTTTGCATTGGAATGCAAACTATTGCTTTGTGACCCGACATGATGTTCTAATATGAAATATGATTTTGTGATGCTTAGGCAAAAAACTTAGACTTTATTTCAATTTAGGGTCAAATTGCAATGCAAAGTCAGTTCGGGTCAATTACATGACAAAAAATAGACCTTTGTGTGTGAAATCAAATTGTATTAGTGAAATCAATTTGGTGGGTTATATGACTTATAACTGGTTTACCTTGACTCCTACTATCAAAATTTGTAAGAAAAATGATGTCTACTAACACTATTTGAGAGTTTGCTAAGAAGGAGATTCTCCCTTGATCAAACCCTAAAACAAATTGATTTAATGACTTATGAACAAAGATTGAAATAAAACAAACAATCATATAAATATGCCTATCTATTGCCAAATATACATGTGCTGTTGTCATAATGAATGCTATATGTGCTTCTTAAATGATAATGCAAAAGAAGAATAATAACTCTTGATTCCACATTATGAATGTATGACTTAAGATTTATCCTTTATACATCTTAAAATATAATTTGAAATGTTTCACACACTTAATAAATTAGAGGAAAATAATATATACCTAATTTAATTTAAATTGAGATAGTAATGATAAAAATTAAATTCTATGTTGTAAGTTTAGACCATATAAACAAATAACTAAATTGAAGATCAAATCGATTCCAAAGATCTACGAATATAAAATCAAACTAATTTGAATAAATGTAGCATTAGTAAGAAAACAAATCCACACTAGTTATGGAATAAAAGCTAAACCCGATCAAAATGAAACCAAAACGTAGGATGCTATTTTCACCATTAAAGGAAGACCTTGTATTGTTTTTCTTTGAGTTTGAGTGTGGAAATTTGTTAGAATTTGAGGGAGAAATTGGTGAAGCGCGAGGGTTGCTTCAGTCTGTCCGTGAAGTTTTTCCTATCTTCGTAGGCAGACAAGACAAGAAACACGCATTAACATACATACATACGCATTCCTAATCGTTCTTTCTTTCTTTCTGATAGCAATCGCAATCGGAAAACAGAAGAGAAACTTTTGCTCTCCTCCTGAGCCTTACGAGGCTTAAACAAGACTAAAACAAAAGCAAGCACTTCAAAGAATCCAAGCGCTCAGACGCACCGAAGCGGATTCGAACGGGCGACCGTGTTCAATTGGATTGGCTCGGCTGTGGGAAAAAGGGTTTGGGCATAAATATGTATGTATCGCGTTGAATCCTTATTAATTTCACATCAGGGGGCATTATTAGGGTTTTATGAATAAATACCAAGTTCGGCTTTCTTAACTTTAATCATTCACGCATGCATGCTAGTGAGGTGCCGATCCGATTTTTTAAATTTTGGATGTGATCTCACATTTATCCTATTCTTTCTTGATCCGTCGCCCCACGTATTGCATGGTTCCCGTTAGCATTCTGGATTTGTCTTAATCGATTAACGCAGCAATTAGTATTGCCATTACCCTATTCCTAATGTGATTGAGATTGATGGAGTCAGTCGGTTATCCAAATTCAATTTCTCTTCCAAGTTGAAGAGGAAGAAAAAATATTCCTCTTGTTTCCCCTGGTTCACAGTCAGTCACTCAGAATTGAATTTACTGTTTCAACTGCTTGTTTGCTTTAATATCCAATGGTTCAGTTTAAATCTACTGCTTGTAAATTCATTTCAGGAAGATATGTTTGTTCAGTAAATTTTAAATTTAAGCTTTAGTATTTTTATATAAAGCACTGTTAGAGCTTAATTGACGTTTTATTGTTAATGTTTGAAATAGAAATAATTCAGCCAGCATTTCTGAACAAGGTTGATTCCCATGTGAATGGAATATGGCATTTTATGGTAGTGCTGCTGATCTGACGAATGAAAAGGTTGAAGAGAGGGCGCAGCTTTCTTCGCATGATATTGGGAGGGTAGATGGCGGTTCAAGTGACAGGGATAAAGATTTTGTTGGAAATATTCTTAGTGAAGATGACACAGTAGGACTTGGTGGTCATGATGCCTTAGGCAGTAGGGGACAGGAGCAGGGGCGCCCCCAACCTTCAAGGAGAATGGTGGGCAAATGGGGCTCTGGGTTTTGGAAGGATCGCCAGATGGTAGATGTTGAGGATGGTTCTACTTCTGAATATGAGAAGGATTCTAAAAAGTCAGACTCAGATTTCCAAGTTCAAGAAGGAAGAGGATCAGAAGACAATGCATCTGATGTTGGAGAAGCAGGGGGGGATTATTACGAGCACAAGGAAGGTGGACAAGATCGGAAGGGCCAAACAGAGGTTTCTGCTGAGGAGATGTTGTCTGATGATTATTACGAGCATGGTGGGGAAGAAAGAAGTCAGTCAATATCAGGTAACAGGGTTGGATTCTTAAATTCTAGGTTCCCATCAAGAGCTATTAATGGAAACAAGAGTCTTGCAAAGAGAGTAAAGGCTGTGAAATCAGATGATGATTATGAATACCACGAAGAGGAGGAGGAGGATGAAGAAGATGGTAGGCATTTTGCTACCTAATCCTTTTATATCTAGCATGACCTCTCGAAGCACCACCACTCCCAAAGTTATATAAAGTTTTTGTTGTTTTTATTTTTGGCAATTTTTAAGTTGTTGATTACTAAATGTTTGTTACTTGGTCACCAACAATTACAAATTTTTGCTTGTTGTCACAAAAACTGTAGAAGATGATCCAGACGATGTGGATTTTATTCCTATTTCTACTGGTAGCTACCGAGGTCGGCGTCAAACACGGAAGGTAAGGATGGGTTAAGAAATATCTGTTTAAGGTCACTTGGATAAAAAAGCACGTAGAAAGTAAATCATATCATCAGAACTTGAGGTATACGAGGCTTTGGTCTTTGTTAGCTTTGTTTAACTATGCAACTGTTAACTTAGGGTGTTATATCATTCAACAGAAGGGTAAACAAGATAGATATAGTCTGATAGCTATACCTACTAGTTTATGTCCAGTGGTATTTGTATGGGTACAGAATGCGAGATTCTTAACATCATAGTGGGCATACATTAGGAATTTGTGGTAGCTACTAATTGCCCAAGCTCTGTACTTCTTGTCCATCTTCAAACCTGAAAAAAATGAGAGCCTTAATAATAACTGTAGCATTCTTATAGGCAGTCATGTAAGTGTATGCTCAAATTTGATCCTTTCTCTATCAAGAGTATTACCCTGCAAGGAAGTAAAGAGGTTGTATGTGACAAGTAGCTGTCCAATTTCCAGTGACAGAATGGCCATTAAATGTCCAATCATTTCATGTTATGTGTACAGTGTTTTAGTGCTTTGATCCAAACATTATGAATTACATGGACTGCAGATTTCTGGTTTATTTTTATCTCAAACAATGTCCTTATAGTTGTTTATCTTGGAGGCTGTTTTCCATATGTCTAGCTTTAGCATTATGTTTTAGTTTTCTTAAAAGTAATAATTAGTTACTAGTCACTATGATTTTCAGGCTGAGCTCTCTGAAAGTGAAGAATACGTGGAAGAAGAGGAGGATGATCAAGATGCAGGATTTTCAGATAGTGATGAAGATTATACAGGGTGTAGTCATCGAGGTAGCCGCAGAGTTACGAGAGCATCTCAATTTGGGAGAGGCACAAAATTTTTTAGTGGATCTACACGTCCCAAAAGGGGGAGGAAAGCATCAGAAGAGGATGAATCTTCTGCACAAGACACAGATAAAGATAGTGATGAAGATTTCCATCGCCCATCAGTGAAAGTTGCAACACTTAATAAAAAAGGTGGGGTTCAGCAAACATCATCTGGTAGTAAGGTTATACGCACAAGTGAGTTACGTACATCAACTAGATCAGTTCGTAAAATATCATATGCTGAAAGTGAAGAAAGTGCAGACGAGGAAGAAGAGAGAGCGAAGAAGCGGGTCAAGGTTTGGACCAAACAACCCTTTGACATTTTTAACATACAAATGATGGATTCAAATAATGAAAATAATATTGGAAATTCAGAATCTTTACAAAAGATGGATTTAAATAATGAAAATAATATTGGAAATTCAGAATCTTATATGTGAGAAAAGGACCTTGAGATTGTTACCTGTCTGAAGATCACCGACATTTATAATCAGAAATTCTACGCATTCTTTTTGTTAAAGTTTTATTGTGTATTCATTTTTGTAAATGGTAAAAAATATGTTCCCTTTTGCTAACTGTTATCCCAGAATTGGATAGATATCTGCTGCAAACACTTCTGACCCTGTAAGAGTGCTTTCTCACATTGGAAAAATTTATTTATGTTTATGTAGATTTCTATGGAAGATGTGGAAGAAGATGATGCCGATGCAATTGAGAGAGTGTTGTGGCATCAGCCTAAAGGAATGGCACAAACTGAACTTACAGAAGAAGGTCAACCTGATCCCGTTGTATTTACCACCTCAAGAGATGGGGACCTAGATTGGAATGAAACAGTATTTTTGATTAAATGGAAAGGACAGTCATATTTGCATTGTCAATGGCAAACTTTGGCTGATCTTCAACATGTAAGCTGCTCATCTTCTCAGTGGAGAGGATTCTTATCAATTTATGGCTGTATGGATGGTTTACACGTACACAAGCTAAAACTTACACAGAACCATTTATTTGTCTGTCTAGGATTCACAAAATTTCTTTTGTTATGTTAGTGATTTGTAGAATTAGTAACCACATCCACTCCTATTGATTGTTATATAGCTAAGTGGATTCAAAAAAGTCCTAAATTATATGAAGAAGGTGGAAGAAGAGTTTAACCTGAGGCAGGCACTCTCACGTGAAGAGGTACTCCGATGACTGTTTTTCTTATGTTCTTTCTTATACATAATTCCTTTACAGACCAGTTAAATACATGTTACCTTCTTTTCTTATATCCATGTTATCTTATTCCAAGTTAGGTTTTCTTCTCTTGCCTCTGTTTATTCCATGATATGTATAATTTATTTTTATTTTTTCAGAGGTATTTAATCAATCATGTGTGCCTTCTCAATATCTTGTAATTTAGTTGCTATTATGGCTAATTAAAATCGTGAACTTATCGTTGTGCTTGAGACTTCCAGGCAGAGGTTCATGATGTTGGCAAGGAAATGGAACTGGACCTTCTTAAGCAATACAGACAGGTTTCATTTGTGGTTTGGCTAATTCATCTATAGGTCTAGTTTCTATAAAATATTAAAACTAGCTGCATTTTTTTGTCTATATTGTTTCAATAATTATGTATATATTTGAAATTTTGAGTAGGTTGAGAGAGTATTTGCAGACAGAACAGTCAAGATTGAGTCAGATGAAGAGGTCCAGAATTACTTGGTTAAGTGGAAGGGTCTGTCATATGCAGAAGCCACATGGTAAGTTAATTTTATGATTTTGATATCTGTGATTGAATAGATATGATGCTCTAGATGCACTTTATGTTAATATGATATGCAATACATATGGCTCAATAGGAAAGATAACAATATCAGTAAGTCAGCTTTTGTATAAAATTTATCAAGAAGCTTGCTCTAGAAACACAATCAAGGTTTTGTTAGATGGTAAGAACTTTTTTTGGAGCTGAATTCAAAATCTTCTAAGATTAGAAATAAACTTTCTAACTAAAGAGTTTTTTATAATGATAATTATCTTTGGATGATGTTTTTGGTGAAACCAAATGCATTCCGTAAATTGTCTGTGGACCTCTGCAACAATTTGTCATCTTTACGATCTCTTTTACTTGTAGGGTAGACAGCACAAAGAATTTAATGTTATGCATCATACTGTGATAAAATTAGTTTTTAGTATTTACTTTTAAAATAAAATTCTGTGAGTAGTATTATTTCTTATACTTTACAAGGTGCATTATCTTAATTCACAATAGTGTCTTTTCATTATAGGGAGAAGGACACAGACATTACTTTCGCTCAAGATGCAATTGATGAATATAAGGTAAGACCTCGTAAGATAGTAGGTCTCTCTAAAAGTTGATATGGGCTACCTCAGTGAAGCCAGGCTGATAGTGTCTTCTCTTTAAGATAGTAGGTCTCTCTAAAAGTCTTTCTGGTTGGTTTTTTCCACTATTTTTTTACTCCAATATTTTGGTGTCCAAATTAGTGTGGATTTTGTAAATTGTGAGATACATATGAAAACTTTTATATCATTTTGAAAGAAGAAAACTTATACAACAATTTTAAAATAATAAAACATACAATAAATCTACATGTAATTATCTCTTGATGAATTATCCCTGTTGGGATTTTTACCGTTTTAATCCTTTTATTGGCTGAGATATTTTCTCTGCATTTGTATTTTGTGTTCTTGTTGTCATTCAGGCCCGTGAAGCTGCAATGACTTTGCAAGGAAAGATGGTGGATGTCCAGAGAAAGAAAAGCAAAGGTATATATTTTTATCAATGCTATATGCAAATGTTTGAGCATTTGTGATGGTAATATTTGTAGCTATGACCAATGCACTTGATCTCTCATAAAATTGCCAAAGAATACCATTCACGTTCATATCATGCTTGAAGATATGAAATTAAATTAACAGATCTACCATAAATTATGTAAATGAGTAATCTAATTCTATTAATGGATAGATTTTACCATATGTTCCAGATGAACTGTTATGCTTACACATGTGAACCTATTGAGTTGTTCCTTTATGGCACATTGTTGGGCACTTCGCTTTTCTTCAGAATCCCATTTCTTAAGTGGTTTGCTCAAATAAATGGCAGGGACCTCTTGACCTCATTAAGCAGTCATTTAGTTGCTACTTATTTCTCAAGTTGTTATGTCTGGGTTAATCATGTTACTATCCCTATGTCAATTTGGTTATTCTTTTTGTTGCAATATCCTTTTGCCAATAAACTTATCCTTTCTTCTGGTAAGAATGTCCAGATTGAGCCACCATCATAAATTCGAATTTGTGTTTTTGTTTACCAATAGAATGAGTGGATGCCTTTTAAGTTTTTAACTGAAGGTAAGGGTTTCCAAGGTGATAGTTTGGTCACTTTGGTCTGACCACTTAAAGTTTAACGTTTCCAAGATGGTAGTTTGTTTTAGTCTTGTATCATCTGTAGTTGTAACTCCTTCTAAGTTGATATTACGTTTTTTATTTCAATTGGCAGAGTTAGATTACTTCTATCATGCACCTATCACCAGACATGTCTGTGCTTGCATTGTGAGAATGAGCTCTGCATGTCTGTCAGATACAATCCAGAAATAGAGATTATATCAGACAAATCTTTATTCCGAGTGACAAAAAAAAGTAAGCTCACCAAAATAAAAAACTACAATGAAAATAAATTAGATCTTTGTCTTGAATACCATGGAGGAGCTGCTTGCTGTATAAAGCACTTGTCAACCTGGATTTTGGGAGCTGTGCTATAGATAATGTATAATAATGAAATAAACATCTACTAAGTTGGAGGACCAAATGCAGAAAAGGTAACATTTAAAAAATAGGTTTCTATGACACAATTAGGAGTGTTCTCAGGCCCATCAATCAATATTAATTCTTGAAATCTTTAAGGTGATTGTAAAAGTAAAAGGTAAAAGTGAATTTTAGGTGACAGCCTTGGCAACATGTATCTTGGGCATATGAGAAACCCCCCTTGGGTTTTGAGCTCATGAACTATCTTGGTTTTAATACTAGCCTTGCCAATACATCTACACCATTATCATATGGCGTCATGCTTCTATATGTGTAGAGTCCAAGTCCTTTAGAATGAACATTTGAAATTCATGTGTAGGTACAATTATTCTTTTCCAGATCCCAAAATGCTGTTGCGCTGATTGATCTTTTATTATCGTGTCTTTTTTGTCTGACCTGCTGGAAGTTTTCTACTGGTTGTCCCTTGCAAAAGCTTCAGTATGCTACCCAGATTTTGTTGAGGCTCATAGTTCTCCTTTACAGAGCAATTAGCTGCAATGAGTCTGCAGCAGTGACATAAATAGCATCTAAAGACCATTCATATAATCTATCTGCTGATGCAATTCTTTTCTTTTATATCAAAATAACTTCTTCAGTAGCCTGTTACTTTTACTGCTTTTAATATGTACATTGAGGATCCAGTATTGCTGTTAATGTACAGGTTTGTACCATGTGGAATGAAGCTCTGAAAAGTTAAAAGCTTGCATGTGGATAGTATGACATTGTCTGTGGACAAAAGCCCTTATTCATACTCTTTTATCTTACTTAAATATGCCCTAAATCTTTTGAATGACCTGATATGTGGCAACCACTTTTTTAGGCAGCAACCACTTCTTTAGGCAGCTTAGTCAATAACTAAAAGGTATATATATATGTGCATTGTATGTACATGTTTAATGGATGTATGTATGTGTGTATATATACATACAATACATATATGTATGTATGTATGTGTACATTGTAAGGCCAATGTTTTATAACCTTAGATGTGTAATAATTGAATATTTGTATCAAGGGATATTGAAAACTGGCTGTATCCAATTTTGATACAATACCTGTATTTGATATCGATACCTTATTCATGTCCAATTCCATGCAACTCTGGTTTTATCTTTCTTTGAAAACCTCAATGATAGCAATGGACTCCAAACTAGAAACAAATTTGCTGAATTCTTTTGTTTTGGTCATGTAAAAGGCAACTGCAATTAAGGTCACCTAGTCAATGTTTTTAATGTGCAGAGTTACCTTAGTTACCTTTGGTCTGTAAACTATGCTAAAATATTTTAGATTGTTTTAAGTGTGTTTGAGTAGTCAAGCATTTTGCTTTTTTGATTATTAAGTTGTGGGTTCTATAGGGGCCACCTCCCATGTGAAAAGTCAGCATACATATGATGACTACCATACATCAACCCTACAGATCAAAGAAAAGAATCTCAGAGAAGAAGCAAGCCAGTCCAATATAAAAAGCAGCCAGAGTACATAGAGCTAAGAAAGTTGATTGCAACACATCTGATCCAAAACTGAATACAAACAAAAACTAAAACAACTAGATCACCAAGAATGTAGAAAGGCCCTGATACAGCTCCGACACCACCACCATCATCATTCACAATTGTAACACTCGGCTCTTTAATAGTCTGAAACACACCCCTCTTTGACATTGATGCATGGTAATAAGACTCGACACAAAGAGGTTGCTGTCCTGTGAAATAATCCTAAGTTTATCTACATATAATGTCAAGTCAAAAGTAACATGGTGAAACTTAAAGGTTTATTCCAGTTGAGGCCAGGGGGAAGCATAAAGAGACCCATGACTCAGCATACATATGATGACTAACATACATCAACCCTACAGATCAAAAGAAAAGAATCTCAGAGAAGAAGCAAGCCAGTCCAATATAAAAAGCAGCCAGAGTACATAGAGCTAAGAAAGTTGATTGCAACACATCTGATCCAAAACTGAATACAAACAAAAACTAAAACAACTAGATCACCAAGAATGTAGAAAGGCCCTGATACAGCTCTGACACCACCACCATCATCATTCACAATTGTAACACTCAGCTTTTTAATAGTCTGAAACACCCCTCTTTGACATTGATGCATGGTAATAAGACTCGACACAAAGAGGTTGCTGTCCCGTGAAATAATCCTAAGTTTATCTACATATAATGTCAAGTCAAAAGTAACATGGTGAAACTTAAAGGTTTATTCCAGTTGAGGCCAGGGGGAAGCATAAAGAGATCCATGAATGTCAAAGCCACCCACACCAAATGAGCTGCCACCCAAGACTAGCAAAGGGAAATCTCCATCGAAGCAATTGTCAATGCAGTACACCTCCACTTGCGACATTGAAAGGGCATGGAGAATCCAATATGATTTGAGCACAACCTTGCACATCCACTTCATTAGTGCGCTCAATGGTGTTCAACACACCCAACACATGCTTGCACATCTCAATGCAACATTGTTCACTTTTTTGTTTGCATGCAATCAAACAAAATTGCTTGCATGCATAGTATGGCCCTGCACAGTGTTGCACATGCTGGTGCCTATTTAGATCGTTCATGGGTGACACATGGAACATCAAAATCCACTTGTTATGCTTCCATCTGTGTGTGCGACTTCGCAGCCTTTACACCATAGAAAATGATCATACAATTGATACCATATACATCTGCTACATGGCGATCTCCCTGCCATATGCGACAATACAATTGGCAATGGCAACATATGAGTTTGACATTTGGTGTCACTTTGTCAACATGCAGCACACACCATACATGTTAGACACTTGTTGGCATCTGCATGAAGCCTAGCTTATGGCCTAGCTGTACTATTTTGTATAAATACATGCTTCGTATGTCTTGTGTAGTTAGGAGAGGAAAACATAGATTGTCATCTAAACCCTTTGTACATTTTCCTTGTTCTTTCTAAATAGAAGTGGCATATTTGTGAGAAGCCTTTTGCATCTTGAATGTGTCCTTGGTATGCATACTTGTTTTCCATTATGCATTCTATTATCTTTTTCCATCGCTAGCTAATTGGTAGGATCATCTACCAGTTCACTTGGGAATTAAATCATTGGTATTAGAACTAAAGCATTTCTTTCTTTCATGCCTTTGCAGACATGTGCACATCTACTTAGGGAACACACCACTCCTAGTTCAATTTGTGAAAGTTCGGACAAACAATAAAGAAAAATGGCCAATGAGTGCATACCAAAGGTCTCAATAAACATTTAACAAATGCATGATGTTGCCTTGGAAATGAAGTGCCAAGAATTCTTTGGACAGTTTTGTGACTTCATAAATCGATTTGAACTAGCACCACAAAACCTCATGCAATTTCCGTAGCACCACAATCCTTTAAGAATTCAAATCAGTCTAGATATTTCAATGTTCTAAGGAAAAGTTGATGACATAGCACTAGATAGTTGGATTCGATAGCTTGAAGCTTTTTTATTGTTAATTGCTTCATTGATGCTAAGAAGATTTAATTTATAGTGCTGAAAATGCCTAGCGACATGGATAACCGGCCAATTCTGGCTTGGGAAGCCTTTGTTAGTACTATGTGGGAGGAATTCTACCCCCTCAAGCATTACACAGATGAATACATGAAGGTTCAACAATGGGACCAATGAAAGGAGCAATTGGTGGAAGAATACACCCAGTACCAAGACCACTCTATATGCTTGCATGAGAACCTCCTTGAGCAACATAGAGTGCTCAAATACATCAATCTGCGATCACTTTCTATCCATGCTAAGATGGAGTTCCTGACCTAAGACACCTTGGAACAAGCATTTTGAATGTGTCAAAGATTGATGCCTAGGCAAAGCCTAAGTAAAAATTCTCCTGGTACAAGAATAAGCCTACATAGGAGACTAGCTGCAAGCCTTTTGTGTAGAGACAATATCCTTATGTGCAAAAGCAGCCATGATACTCTAAACCATCTGCATAGAGACCTAGGATGACCCCATTGTCTTCACTGGGCTAGGACAAGGTTAAGATGTTGCAACAAGGTGATATGTGGTGCCATCATCATTGCACCAGTTCTCACAACATTGAATGCCACAATCAACAGTCCTTGTTCTCGCAATCTAAATTAGATTCCAATTCTGTTGAGGATACTAATCAAGAGGCACAATTCTTCAATGCCAATGCCATGATCACTAACACTTCGCAGGAAGGTGTAATGTCCCCTTTTCTGTTAATTTGTCATGGAACAACCCATAAGACCATTCCTTTAATTTTCCCAATGAACTGGAGAAATAAATGGCTTGTAAGGCGGTTATGATTTGGGAAAATTTGGCAATAACAAATGAATAATATATAATGGCATTTTCTGTTTAACTTTGTCAGTTTCTGAGAGTGCATTCTTTACAAATTGACTTTTCTAAGAGGGTGATTATACTGTCAGAATGGGGACGCTAAGTTATGGAGGCATTTTGACTTGAATATCATTTGCCATTCTTGGAATGCAATCAGGTTATGGGAGCACAGGGATTTGGGCCCTACTTTTTGCTATAAAATGAGGTGTTGGGCCTTTAGAAGTCTCCCACCATTTTACTGTTATATTTCTGCATTAGTGTTTTGTAACCGATTTGAGGACAAAATCCCTTGAATCTCTAAACCTGAGGACAAACCCCCTTGGCTCCCTTTGGCAGTCTCATCAAGAGGCTGCAATTGGGCTGGAGATATTCCCTTTCTCCAATTTTAGTGAATGTTTGGTGGTCTGTCACAGCTGTATACAGCACGCAGTGAATCAGTTTTAACTTTTGGAGAATGTTTTGCAAGTCATTACATGTTTTAGGCTTGGCATGGTAGCATGCTGTTGTCTATCTGTGTAGTCCAGTTTCATGTTGTCAACAAAGTACAGTATTCCAGTGTGGTGTGTTGTTTATAAATTAGTAAATTAGTTATATGATTTTTGAAGAGGTTATCATAGAATGCAATTGTCTCTTCAATACGAACTGCTGGGTCAACAAACAACCTGTCCATGTCATAATCAATAGTGGCAGTCAAAAGAACATCATCACACATGATGCAGTCAATTGTCTAGGTTTCTCTACCATCGTGCATCCAAGTTTTGCTCTTTGGAATGGTTGCAACAGAGTAAGGACATTCGAGTAACCCAGCAATGCACTTTTAAGTATGTAGTTAAGCTTATGCCGGACAGCATCACATGTGACACTGTGCCTCTGGAAGTCTCATATTTCTTGGAAGATCAGATGTGTATGATCGGGATGGCATTTAACATTCCAAACCTCAAATGGTAGACAATACATATTGGCAATTGATACTTCCACCTCTGCGAGTCTAAATCACAAGCCAAATTAGCTTTAGTCTTTGCTAAACAGTGCTGCAAGATCATTACTCACATGTAGAAATTTGTGCTTCTCATGGTCTCTACCTAGAGGCACCTGCACAGGCAAGCTCGTGAGTGCTAGTAGTGTGCGTTAACGTGTGAACCTTGTCGCAAGAACATAGGTATTGCAACATACGAAGACATCTTTGAAGAATACAAGGGTCTTCCAACATAGTGTGCTGTACAACACTGAATCAATTTGGGTCTCAGATGTCCTCTCCCAAATAGCGCATTGTATTGCAGGTCTGCTTGGTTGAGTTGAGTTCAATGACCAATCCAAGAGCTAATTGATCAAGGAAAGATCTGGCCTAGTTCTTTGCCATGTGACAACCCAATAGTACTTGTGTCTAAAAAGGACGATAACTAGTGCCTATGCATTGACTATTGTTTGCTCAACAAGATCATGATGACAAACAAATATCCTCTATTGCACATTGACAACTTGTTGGACTAGTCTTGAGGTGCACAATACTTCCCTAAGATCGGTTTCAAGTTAGGATTTTATTAGGCAATAGTTCAAACCGAACATATTTGAAGGACATCTGTTAGATTCAATGTTCCATGGGGACGTGTCCCCCCCAAAAAAAACCTCGCGTAGACGGGGATGTCTCAGAGACTTGGGAACTTGGGGGGGACGTCCCCCCACCAGCCCACCACCAGCGCCACCATCCCACCACCAGTGTTGTTGTCTCCAAGACGCTGCTAGGACTTTGAGGATGTTGGGGTGTCCTCAAGATGTCTAGGGGACTCCTAGTTGTCTCCAAGATGTATAATTCTTATACTTATACATTTTTTTATAACTATTTTTTCAAGTACTATATGTATTTCAGCACCTTGCCGCCCCCTCGCTGTTGTCCCCCCCATCCTCGCATCCTCGAAACACATCCCTTGCTGTCCCCCTGTCCCCCCGTCCCCGTCCCTGAAACCCCATGGAACACTGGTTAGATTGAGGAGGGATTGTAAAAATGGATGGTAATATGCCCTTTGGCTTAAAAAATGCTGCAACCACATTCATGCACTTGATGAATATCATCTGACCCTTGACTAACTCCATCATCATCTACTAGGATGACATCCTCATCTACAACAAGACCGGGGAAGAACACATGGAGTAGGTCTCTTGTGTATTAGATACATTGCACCAACATAGCTACAAGTCAACTTCAACAAATTTGCTTTTGTTACCACACAAATCTAGTACTTGGGCTACATCATCGACCAAACTACTATACATGGTGATCGTGAAAATAAAAGTATTCCAAGATAGGCCAACATTGCATAGTCTCACTAAATTGTGTAGCCTCCTCAAACTTGCCAACTTCTACCATAAGTTCGTACTTGGCTTCTCTCATGTTATGTGGTAACTCGATCAAATCATGCATGACAAGACAACATTCTCATGGACACTTGCACAACATTGCACTTTCAAGGAGCTCAAGCAATGCCTTAGTGCAGTGCATTTTTCTTACAATGGTTGATTTTTTGAACCACATTGAAATCTAGATGAAGATTGATGCATTTGGCTTTGTACTCAATACTGTACTCACACAACATGGACATTTGGTTGCGTGCAATTGCAAGACATTAAGTGACATGGTTTAGAGCTATCCACCTATGAAAAGTAGTGTTGCATTATTCTACAAACTATCAACCACAATGGTGCCACTACGTCCTAGGTAAGGAGATAATTGTACATGCTAATCATAAGTTGGTTCAATTCTTGCATGCACAAAGCGATTTGGAAAACATGTGGCACATGAAGTGGATGACAAATATACAACACTTTCGTTTAGTGATCATGCACAAAAAGGGGAAAGACAATAAGGCAATGAAATGCCTTAGGTGATTACCGTTTAATGCTCATATCATAATAGTATTGGACTTGCATGCCCACAACTTATTTGATTGGGAGACTCTCTACACGATAGATATGGACTTTGTGCTAACCTATGCTGAGCTTATGCAAGGCAAATAGGTTGGCAAATTCAATTTTCTGATAAGCTTCTCTACAAGCTTGGACATCTTTGTGTACTAGACAATTTACCAAGCCAAAGGCTCATCTGGGAGGTGCACTATGCGAAGACGTTTGGACACTTAGGTGTTACCCAACATTGGCAGTACTTCAATAACAATTCTATTGGCCTCACATGCACTCAGACATTGATTGCCTCATCAAACAAGAACCTACACTTCTCTCTTGGTTCCAACATGACCTTGGGAATCCATCAACATAGATTTCTTGGGTGGGCTACCTACAACAAGGTTTTAGCATGCTTAAATGTTTGTTGTCGTTGATAGATTCTTTAAGATGGCCATCATGATTGCATGTAGAAAAACCCTCACCATGTCAGATGTTGCATGCCCTTTCTTTGCCCATGTTTGGGTCTATTTTCCATTGTTTTTGATTGTTCCCTTGGCGTGTCACTCATTTCAGCCAAATTTTGTTGACCATGTTAGATATGCAAATGGATCAGACTACAACCTTCCATCCATTGACAAATGGACAAACAAAGGTCATCAAACACACTCTCATGCACAATGCATTCATTACACATCTACAATAGTGTGCATTTGTGCACACTTGATGACAACATCCTATATTCAAAATGCCTACAATAGAGCTCTGCATTGTTCTATAGAGCAGTCCTTTCCAAACATGTGTTGGATTCCAACCAACAATGCCCCTTGACATATCTTATTGTGCAGCATTCATATTGAAGTCATGTGCGTAGGGAAAACAAGTTAACAAGGCACAACAATTTTTGCAGCACATTTAGAATTGTGCACCAACATGTTCAATATATACACACTAGCAACAAAAGTATGAAGATTGCCACGACGCGCATTGCACACCTCACACATTTCAACTTTGTGACAAGGTGTGCTTGCATCTTTATAAAGATTACTTTAGGTCTCTACATTGGAAGATGAAGCCTCTACAGTATGGTCCTTACATTATTCTCCACATAGTTTGTGAGAATGCTTTTGTTCTTGGTCTCCCACAATACTTGGGCTTGCATCAGTTATTCAATGTGGAACTCCTTAAGCTATATTTTCCCTCTCTACTAGAGCTTGCAATAATCTAACATGCTGCAAAATCGGAGCTAACACATTCACATCCAACACCAAGGGATGACATCAACGATACCACCATCACTTGCACTCACCATGACATTCATCAACTCTTTCATGTTGTCAAAATTGGATTGCATGCAGATCAAGCTAACTGGTGTACTCTTTAGCAACTATGCATGTAGTTTCCTCAACTCATTGCTGACGTAGTGGGACCATCACACCTCAAGGGGGATCAAATGGTCTGAGAAGAGCCTTGTGCTTCCACTTCATCATAAAAATCAACATTGCTCAATGCGCTCAACATAGTCCTTGTGTGCAACTGCACAACACTACTCTTGTGCATAGTGTGGCCCTCCACATGGCTACACATGTTGGTGCTTAGTTGGGCCATGTGTGTGCAACACATGGAACTGTGGAACATCAACATCCACATGTTATGCTTCAATATGCACGCTCCACATGGCGGTCTCTACATCATAGAATGTGATCATGCAACTGACATCATATGCATCCGACACAAGGCAGCATCTGTGCCACATGCTATAGCAATACAACCAGCACCATATGGGTTTGACACTTGGTGCCACCTTGTCCACATGTGCCACATGCCATATTTGCTGGACACTGTTAGCATATATGTGGAGCTTACATGTACTATTGTGTACAAATACCTACTTTGTACATCCTATATAGTTAGGAGAGCAAAACATAGATTATCATGTAACCCTATGCACATTTCCCTTGTTCTTTCTAAATAGAAGTGGCATATCTACTAGAAGCCTTCTGCATCTCAAATATGTCTTTGGTATGCATATGTATATTCCATTATGTAGTCTATGGTCATGTTGCATTACTAAACTAGTTTACAGGATTGTCCACCGGTTCACTTGGGAATTGTATCACATTCTTTAACTGCAACATCTTCAACATGGACTCTTGAATATGCGGTGCTCTAGTGTGGTTGAGGCCATTCTTACTTAACACATCTTTGATGAATGCCAGCATTGGAGAAATCATAAATTTAAACATGCAATTTGATCTTTGATCAGAGACAACAGCTCCAATGTAAGGTCTGTGCCTCACCTTCTCCTGGGCGTCAAGCTGAGTCAAACAAAATCACATAGTGACCAAGGTAACCTCTGCAAGAGCCAACCATGTGAATGAAAATGAGATGTGTGGGTATTTAAAACCTCCTTGCACAGGCCTGTATGAGGCAGAGTGAATGCACCCTCCAAATTATCATCAATACACATGGGGGATTGGGAGGTTGTGGCAGCTGTCATAAATCAAATCTACACAAGAGCATGCTGAAATCATTAGTCCAAATCGACTTTCCAGCAAGTGGAAAGTAGGGGTAGTTGGTGACAAAGAAGGAGCTGCATCAGTTTTTATTATTTCATCATGATGGGAATCACTTGATTTGAATCTAATTTTGGCACAGAAAGGGAATTGCGAAGGTCCTGCATTAGCCAAATAATTGGAAGCTTGGTTGCTTTTGTTGAAGTAATGGCAATAATTAATAACCTCAAAATTTGCTGCTAGCTGTTTCACTTCTTTTAAAACACTATCAAGCTTCTAGTCTAGCACACTGCCTTTCACACAGCCGTCAATAATGATTTTGAATCACCTTCCACCTCCAGTTGCACACCTGCAAGGCACAAGCTAAATGCAAACCTTCAAGGAGAGTTAGAACTTTTGCTTGATTGTTAGATTTTTAACTGAGGAAGAGAGAACCCTCTTTCAAGAAGACACCTGAAGATGATCAGAGAAGCATGCTGGTTCCTACTAATCCAGGATATCCTCTTGCAGACCCATCAAAATTTAACTTGATGAAGCCATCAACAGGGGGAAGCCATTTTCTCTCTGTCCGAGATTTCTTTTTACTGATTACACCATTAATAGGGTGTCAAGTATATTGTTATTATTTACATTGGAGGATATTAATGCTGTTAATAGGATAATTCATAAAGAATTGTTCTTTTAAAAATTGTCTTCCACTTCCAGGAAGTTTGCGTAAACTGGATGAACAACCTGAATGGTTGAAAGGAGGGAAGCTTCGTGACTATCAATTAGAAGGTTTAAACTTTCTTGTTAACAGGTGTGGCTATTTATTATTGTGCCAGCTTTCTTCTAAAAGAAGCATCTTATTTGTAAAATTTGAAGAGTTAATGGTTTGTATTAAAATTTAAAACTACTATATTTACGAATGCTTTGCTTCTCATACAGTTGGAGAAATGATACAAATGTTATTCTTGCTGATGAGATGGGCCTTGGAAAAACTGTGCAATCTGTTTCTGTTCTTGGGTTTTTACAGGTATGTTAGGAAATTATTTCTCAAAATTGGAATTACACTATTAGTGAAATTTGTTGTGTCAGTCTGGGTGAATTTCTTATTTGCAGTTCTGATTGATATTTGCTTTTCTTGCTGGATGCAGAATGCTCAGCAGATAGAAGGACCTTTTCTTGTAGTTGTTCCCTTGTCAACAATAACAAATTGGGCAAAAGAATTCCGGAAGTGGCTTCCAGACATGAATGTTGTTGTTTATGTTGGCAACCGTGCAAGTAGAGAGGTATATTTTATCTTGTGGTTGTAGTTATTGGTAGTTTGTTTTGTTTGTGCTTTTTCTGAACATTGTGAATATTTATATTACATTTTGTTATTTTAAAATTATGTGATTCTATATATATTCCTTGCCATTATCTCTGAGGTCACTGAAATGTGCTATTGTGGGTGTCATTTGAAATGACAAGCACATTAATATTATCATTCAGTTCATGATTTATGGGTCAGTTTTCTTGATCTTTAGTTTGTGACATGCGCCTGTTGCAAGATTGTGATCTCTCATTTACCCTTACAAAACCTTCACTGTTGATTTGCATCTATCATTCTTTCATGTGCTAACTTTTTCTTATGAGTACAATGATTTGGAGTGTGTGCTTCAACCCTGAAAATAAGTATGCGTTAGTTTCTTTAGTGCGAAATGGTCTAATCTGTTCCAGTAGACATTTTGATTATGCATTGACATAGTAAATGTATTCTGCAATATCAGGTTTGTCAGCAGTATGAATTTTATTCCAATAAGAAGTCTGGACGAACCATTAAGTTCAATGCATTGTTGACCACATATGAAGTTGTGCTTAAAGACAAGCATATTCTTTCGAAGATAAAGTGGAACTATCTCATGGTTGATGAAGCACACAGGTTGAAGAATAGTGAAGCCTCACTCTATACGTCTCTGTGTGTATGACCCTTTACCTAGATTGACCCTGCCTGCAGAATTTTTTGTGTGAGATAGATTAGAAATTTGTGTATATTATTGACGGTAGCCATAAGGATTTGCTTCTGTTTACAGGAATTTAGCACCAAAAACAAGCTGCTTATTACTGGAACACCACTGCAGAATAGCGTTGAAGAGCTGTGGTAAGCATTCACTCATTATGCTTGTTTCAGACTTGACATTGACAAATAGAAATGTCAACCAAACAGTAACACCATCTAAGTATAGAGTTACCATTTAAGTTGGATTAAAAATGACGATGTTCAAGATATTTCTTTTTTGAAAACTATGATATTTGGGTAAATAATTAATTTCTTCCAACTTTATGAACTATATTTTTTGTGACCTTCACTTCAAAATAATTTGAGCCTCATCAAATTAATCTTCATAATATCTATGCCAAAACCTCTTGTGAAATATATTGAAACTATATCAATCATGAAGATAATGCTTTTAGAATTCCACTTAGCAAAATTGGCTAGAATTGGAAGAGAAGAAAAATGAAAGCCAACATTTATCAGGACACAATATAGATGTTCAACATTTAACATGAACTGACGTCATTTGTGGTACATGGTTTGCCTTGTATTGCTTATTCACGTGGATACAGATACATCACTCCTTTTAAAGTGTTTTAGTTACATAATTATGAAGAGCTGAAATTAATATAAAATATTGGACACTGTAATATTATACATTTATAAAAAACTGAAATTCAAATATTTCCCATAAAATTGAAGTTCGAACATAGAAAATCAAGATCAGAGTCTCACAGGACAATTAAAATTAGAAATCAAAATTTAGCATTTATAAATTATATTTAGTTGTGTCAGTGCTAAAAAGTCACAAAATGGTTGCTTAACAGGCATTAAGCAACCCAAATGATTGCAGCCTCCACTTGACAATATATTTTCTTAGAATTCCTTAATGATGAACATCTTGACCTCTTCATTAATTATAGTTACACTTCCAAGGCTCTTTCATGTTCATGACTTTCTACAAGCACAATGCACAATCATTAGCTTGTCTGGTCCCGAAGGTAAGCCTATTCATCTTAATAAAGTGGATGAAGCTATAAGTGGACAATCCTCTCAGCATTAAAGGAACTAGCAGCTTGTACAAGAAAAACTAATGGAAAGTGTCTGTAGCATTGTCAACCTTTCATGTAGTCGCCACTGTTGTTTGTGTTCTTGTGTGCTAGAGAAAGCCTATCCTCCTTTGCCACTCTCTTGTAGCTTGTGACACTAGTAAATGTACTCACCTGGAATGGTTGCAGAAGCCTCAATGTACTTTATTACTTATTTTTGTAGGGCCATTAAAGAAGCCTCATTTCACCATGATCCTCATAGAAGGCCAAGGTGGGGTCTTTGACGAATTGTGGCCGTCATCTAGCCAAGCATGCTATCAATGGTATCATTCACCTGTTCCTAGTGTCCACATATGTGATGTCATAAAAATAAGGGATTCAAAGGACTCAAAGTGACTTGCATCTGCCCAAAATGAATCTTCATTACATCCTTAATCCTCTTTACCTGTTTTGGCTTGGACACTCTCACCTTGTTCACTCCCATATTATTATCATTAAAACTCAATCATCCTCTCCAGTAAAATAAAATAAAATAAAAATCTGGACACAATAGGTTTGAGGTTTTCTTTATTGAATGCTAATTAGATGTGATGGTTGCTTATAAACATTTGCATCTTCTCTAATACTAGTTACCACTTGTAAGACCAACTCAGTTTTGCCAGTGTCTTTTAGTCCATTGTTCATTGGATGCACACAAGGGGTTTGGAAGATGTGCCAATAGGAAAGTCTCAATCAACATCCCCGCTGCCTTCACACATAAGCTGCAGATGTAAGCACGTACACTGCATTAGTGGAGCCTATCTCCTTTATATTATACCTTAAAATGTGAAATTTATAATCAACAGCACAAAGAAAATAAATGTCTGTCTTACATGTGACACATTGATGAATGGTCAGTATTTAATGTCCGTCTTACATGTGAAACATTGATGAATGGGCATTATTTAATGTGTAAAAGTCCTCCTCAAAAATGCACAATATTTTTACGGTTTTCTCAATTTGACATATGTAAACATTTTGTCAAATTAATAGCATACTTTCAGTCTGAGTTATTACAGAGGTTATGGAGTTTACAAATGACATTCATGAAATGCAACAACACCACTCCATGCATTGCACCATTCTATATATTTATATTTATTCAATGCATTAAAATGATACATATAATCATTCACAACAATACTTCTGTTTAACAGCAATATTTGCACACTTATATCAGATATTCAAAGTACAATGCAATATCAAAATACCATTTGCCCGTCGCCTGAGTATATTGCAGACCCTTATGAAGCATCAAGTCTTTCTTCAAGGTAACTACGACCGAGGAAGATGAATGGCAGCCAGTAAAATAGGTCCACCTACAAGTAGTCACACCAGCAGCAAATAACATGCCCAGCACAGTAATCGTGGGTAGCAAGAAAGGCAGCAATGATGGTCACAAAGACTTGCAGCTACAGGCCCACACCTCTGAATGTAACCCATGGCTTATAGACAGCTGAAGCGCCACCAAGGAAATAATTTAAAGGCGTAGGGATGAAAACCAGTTGCAGGAGTCACACGCCAGTCCAGAATGGCAACTGAGACTCTTTCACCATATATTCACCCTTCCATACATGCCGTCCAGATTTCAGTGAATGCACGGGGTTAAAGGAGCTTCAAAACCGTCAACCAGCTTCAGTATGCAACGTATAAACCTGAGAGGGATAAATTCCATCGACCAGCAATATATATATATATATTCAACTTATCCCAATCGCCCAATGTGAAGTCAACATGACATATCCAACTCCCAAACCAAGTATGGAGATTAATGCATCCACCCAGCCATATGATGGAACCAAGACCAACTATCATACTGATATTTCCAAACCTCCAAACTGAGCAAGAGATATAATCGATTACCCTCAAATTTGTCTCCGCAGGAGACACACAAATTTGCCAATATCGTTCACGTGTGAAAGACCTGAGTGATCTCTCCAACCAGACCAGCTAGGGTGGATTAGTCTCACCACCAAAACTAGTCGCCTTAGGGTTTCCATCCTCAAAGCCAAGAACTCTGAAAAGCTCCTCAAAGTATCAATTAGAGAAAATAAGCGAGCATAAAGCAAATGAGCTCTAATTTCCACTTTATATATGACTTGCACTTTTCCAGCTCATAAAATAAAATCAAGCGACTTTATAAAGTTTCTTTTTAAATATTTCCCCAAAGTCACTTTATAACACCTTTTAATTTAATTATTCAATATCACGTTGTAAATATACTTTTTCCTGCTAGGCAACATTAAATAAGTAAATTAACCAATTCCCTTCCACTGACTATAGCCTACGGGAATTAAATAGGCTAATTAGTCCACTTGGAGTGATCACTGAGAAGGGGACATTACATAATGTCTGTCTTGCAAGTGGCACATTGATGAATGTGCAGTATTTAATGTCTGTCCACCCATCCATGATAATAGTGTTTGTCTGTTTTTGTGTATGTTGCCTTCATCTCCTGCGTCAACAAATCAATTAAGTAGTTTTGTCAAGAATGGAAGCTCTTGATTTGGTTTCTAAAGGAAACCAAGCCATGAAAGGCAAAGAACAATTTACTATTTGTAAAATATTCATCCACCAAATTATATGATTAAAAATAATCTTTTGTTAAATGTTTTAAAATAATTGGAAGATGTTGGGGTGTCCTGAATCCCAGATGCAGTCAGGACAGTTGAGGGATGCTTCCAATAGGCTGGGGACAACCCTTGATGTCTGAAAAATTTAAAAAAATAAAAGGGAGCAACAGCAAACTGGATTTTTTGGGCAGACCCAATTAATCTCTAGGTTGATCATGTCTTAGGGGCTGAGGTTCTTTCTGACGGATTTTCCATTAACAGAATAATACTTATTAGAAAGCTTTGATTACCTGAAATCCATCTTATTCTGGTCAGAACTTAAGCATCATTACAATCTTTATCCTAAGTTACCGGGTTCGGCCCTGGGAGGCTTGGGTTCGATCCGGGTTCGAAATTCGGGTCTGGTTCACCCAAATTCGACTAGGGTTCGAAAAACCGACTATGGGCTCGAACCGGGTTCGGAACCCGGACTGTGGGTCCGACCAGGGTTCGAATTTTTCGAACCTGGTTTGAACCCGGGTAGAATTTCGTGCCCAGGCGGACATAAAAGCACCTTTTTGCAATTTTTTAATATATTTTTGTCTTTGTTGACTTTTAAATAGGTTTTTTTCCCTTTCAACCCTAATATGTGCCTCTAAAACATGAAATAGGTAAAGAGATAGTGTTTTCAATGGGCTGGCTTGTAAAATAACTATTCTAGTTTAGTGTTTTGAACCAGGCATAGACATTTATTTTATCCTTAAAATTTGCATGGGACCACCCATGCCGCTCACATGTCAACAGAAAATCCAGTTATACAGTCACATGGCATTAATGTCTTATTCATTTAGCTT
Source organism: Sequoiadendron giganteum (assembly GCA_007115665.2). Lineage (NCBI taxonomy): Eukaryota > Viridiplantae > Streptophyta > Pinopsida > Cupressales > Cupressaceae > Sequoiadendron > Sequoiadendron giganteum. The sequence goes on along the minus strand of CM021109.1, from coordinate 368,435,197 downwards.
ACTTACAAAACAATTTGGCTGTGTGATTTTAATCTCTTTTGTTTTTATCCACATTCAGCTTCAAATAGTTGGGAAGTAATGCCTTTGCCTCTAAATTTTTATGTTCTTGATGGAATTTGGTCAGCTTGTGTAGAGCTCTTTTTTCAAAGAATTATATTTTCTAAGATTAGATCCAGATATGGATTCTTGTTAGGTTGATTGCATGTCCTGGATTTTGAGTATAAAGTGGTGGTTTATTTTTCATTTTTGCTATGTTATTTGACTATTAATATGGTGGTGTATTCTGAACTTAATTACTGCTGCAAATATGTATATATTTTTTATTTTTATATGTTTTTTGTATTACCGAACCCAAAACGAACCCAAATCCTAAAAAAAAATTCCCGAACCGGTGAACCGGGTTCTCGAACCCGAACCCGAACCCAAAACCAAACCGGTAACTTAGTCTTTATCCTATTTTGGTTACATTAATTATCAAGTAGATCATTTATTCACCAAATGGATCATAGAGTCAACCTGACACTTTAACAGTCCATGTAGGTCAGTTTGATGGCGTTCATTTTTGTTAAATATAGGGTTTTGGATTCTTAATGGGTTTGTTTTTTTCTTATTATATATTAATTTATGCTCAGAATTTAATGGAAAACAAATGCATTTTACTATAGAATTTATCTATAAAGCTTGTTCCACACACAATTACAGAAGGATCATGGGAAGAAATTACTGATGTTGCATTTTTTGTGCAAGCATTACCCGAGGCTAGCTATTTATGGAACATTCTAACAAATATTTTAAACTGTTTTTTAAAATACTTTGTTAAAATTCTTTGCAATGCCCTATCTAAATCAACATGCCCTACTTTCCACAGGGCTCTACTCCATTTCCTAGATCAAGAAAAATTCAGTAATAAGGATGAATTTGTGGAGAACTACAAGGACTTGAGTTCAGTGACTGAGAATGAGGTCAGTTAGTGATATTTTTTCTAATTTTTCTGTTTCCCATATATTCTCATTCATTCATTGGAATTCTGTGGGAGATTTTCATCTTTATGAATTGAAAATCATTGGTTGCACTGTAGCTCGCTAATTTACACAGAGAACTGCGGCCTCATATTCTACGAAGAGTCATCAAAGATGTTGAGAAATCTTTGCCCCCTAAAATAGAAAGAATTTTGCGAGTTGAGATGTCTCCTCTGCAGAAACAGTAAGAAATTCTGGTGTTAGAAAGTTTTATCCATATTTATGGTGGCTTATATTAAATAAAATTTTCTTGCTAAAGATATAATATTTGCATAAGCCAGTTGTACTCTACTGATTATTTTCACATCCAATGGAAGGTATTATAAATGGATTTTGGAGCGGAACTTTCATGATTTAAATAGAGGAGTACGTGGGAACCAGGTTAGTTTAGCCATTTTAGGTTTCTCCCGTGAGATAATTTTTTAAGATTTGCTTAGTTTCCAGGGTCTTGCATGCACTATATGTACCTTGATTGGTATAATGATATAATGTTACAAAATGGATAACATCTCTATTTAATTTGTTTCCATTGAATACAGTCTTTATACTTTTCTCCTGCTGTAATGCTTTTACTAATGACTGTTTTCAATATAGGTATCACTATTGAATGTTGTTGTCGAGTTGAAGAAATGTTGTAATCATCCATTTCTCTTCGAGAGTGCTGATTATGGGTATGGTGGAGATGGGAACATGAATGACAGCAGCCAAGTTCAGCGCCTCATCTTAAGCAGTGGCAAACTAGTTATTTTGGACAAATTGCTTGCTAGGCTGCGTGAGACAAAACATCGCGTGTTGATATTCTCACAGGTTTGTACCAAAATTTTATCCATCTTTTTTTGTTGATATGACTTTGTAGGCGTTGCGTATTGGAAAGAAATATGATTCATCTTTTTATATTGTTATGGTTTGATTCTTAATGCAGATGGTCAGGATGTTGGATTTACTAGCTGATTATTTGACTTTGAGGGGCTTCCAGTTCCAGAGATTGGATGGTAGCACAAGGGCAGACTTGCGCCATCAGGCAATGGAGCATTTTAATGCACCTGGAAGTGAAGATTTTTGTTTCCTCCTTTCAACCCGTGCAGGTGGTCTGGGAATCAATCTGGCTACTGCAGACACAGTTATTATCTTTGATTCTGACTGGAATCCTCAAAATGATTTACAGGTTATATTCAATTCTTAAAGCCTAAAGGTTTATATGGTTTCTGTTTCCTTAATTATTGCCAGAAATAAAATTGTAATTGAAATCTTGGCTAATTTTGCAAGTACATTTTGTATTTTTGTTTTTTTAACATGTTGATACATTTTTGGTAACATTTATTTTTCACCTTCTAATCACAGGCAATGAGTAGGGCCCATCGAATTGGCCAGCAGGAGGTGGTGAATGTTTATCGTTTTGTTACCAGTAAGAGTGTTGAGGAAGACATTCTAGAAAGGGCTAAGCAGAAGATGGTACTCCGATCTTCATTAATCATTAATTTCTATTCTGCTTTTTAGCTCATACTGAACATTAACATATTCTGTCTGTTTGGTAGGTTCTTGACCATTTAGTTATTCAGAAGCTTAATGCACAGGGCAGACTGGAGAAGAAAGATCCAAAAAAGGGAACTGCGATGTTTGATAAGGTATTTAGTCTTTTCTGTCATCCATTTATAGGTCTTGTTATATCTAATAGCATTGGAGATAAATATACCGAAGTACTGCTGGGCTTGTTTGTTTCTATATTAGCTATCTGTAGAGTTTCACATTCTGGGATAAAGATAACTGCCATAATAAAATATAAAAAATATTATACAATTCTAGTGTTAGATTACTAAAATGCTGTTTGTGACATCTATTTGCTATTGATTTGGATGATCAGAATGAGCTATCCGCAATTCTGAGGTTTGGTGCTGAGGAGCTTTTCAAGGAGGATAAAAATGAAGAGGAAGCAAAGAGGAAGCTTGAGAACATGGATATTGATGAAATTCTTGCAAGAGCTGAAAAGGTTGAGTCAAAGGGTACTGGCGAGCAGGATGGAACTGAACTTTTAAGTGCTTTTAAGGTGGGTGACTATTTTCTATTGATGATTTTGCTGTTCTTCTTATATTCAAGATTATATTTGTCACATTTGTATTGCTGACCTTGATGATTGAATATTGTGTTGATGGCAAGGAGATTGTAATTTTAATCGCATTTAATGAAATTCATTTATTATTTAGTAATGCCTATGTTTACTTAGGAGGGATTTAGTTAATTAAATAGCCATGCTTATTTTTCCATTATGTTAATTAATCTATTTAGCAACTATCTAGTATCAACAGAAGGGGGATAACTTTATAAAATTTGAAGAAAAATCTTTCTGGAGATTATGTGTTTTGACAGTTGTATCTCTTTGTTTCCCTTTCTAGGTTGCAAGCTTCAGCAATCCTGAAGATGATGGGACATTTTGGAGTCGATTGATTCTACCTGAAGCAATATCACAAGCTGAAGTATGCATGAGCAAACTGTTACAGTCAAAAATATGCTCTTAAAATTTAATTGATTTTGTTACAAAGTGCATGATGGATGTGTAGAGTGCTAAGAATCTTTTAAGATCCTACCTTGCTATTAATTTTTGGGCTAATTTCTAACTGGCTTTATGTGCTGTCTTTGATTCTTTTCTTGAATTTCAAGCAACTGTGATCTTAGAGAGACTAACAGTGGCACTTATCTTAGCAGGAATCTTTGGCACCCCGTGCTGCAAGAAACACTAAAAGTTATGCGGAAGTTTCCCAACCTGACAAAAATGGGAAGCGAAGGAAGAGGGGGAGTGAAGTACAAGAGAGGGTCTCAAAGCGCTCTGGAAAAGTTTCAGAAGCACCTATTCAATTATGTCCACGAATTGAAGGGGCTGCTGGCTATGTTTGTGAATGGGCAGGTGGTGGTCTTTCAAAGAAGGATGCAAGTAATTTTGTAAAAGCGGTGAGACTTCTTGCTGTCACTTTGACTGTTTTCTCTGGTCTGCAATAAATGACAGACATTTAAGACACTGAATGTTGCTTATGGCTGTCAAGATAGATACTGATGCATTGTTTTGTATAACAAAGACTTGGAAGTAAATTAGTTGTCTTTCTGTAGTAAGTATAGTGGAATTTTTGCTTAGTTTGTATTACTCAAGCCTAATTTGATGTATAGATTGAAAATTTAGGATGACAATAGTTTCCTTTCAGAGTGTTTTATACAGTGTAAATCTTGTCCTTCGACTATTGTTTGTCTCCATTTATTTACTCAAGACATTGTTCCTTTGCAGTGGATTTCCAGGATTTGAGAAATCAAATACTTGATATTTTATAGCTGAATGTTGTCTTGTACAGGTGAAGAAATTTGGTGATTCAAGTCGTATTATTTTAATGGCAGCAGAAGTTGGAGGATCAATTGAATCTGCTACATCCCGTGCCCAGGTGGAACTTTTTAATGCTTTGGTTGATGGATGCAAAGAGGTTATCAGAAAAGGAAATGGTGAAGGCAAGGTTTGTGCTTTATTGTATTTGGTTTGAATCCTATGCTTAAGCTGGTTTCACTGTTACAAATTTGGGAACTTATTGTGCAAATTTCAGGGGGCTATCTTGGACTTTTTTGGGGTGGCTGTTAAGGCACATGAATTGGCAGAGCGTGTAAGAGAACTTCAACTTCTGTCAAAACGGATCAAACGATTTCAAGATCCTGTCACACAGTTTCGGTTGAAAACACACCCCAGGAATCCTCCATGGTCAAAATCTTGCAGCTGGAACCAAGGTATGTTGGGAATGCATAATGAATGGCTTTCTGTAATTAAATTTACACTTAGTTTGATATGTTCTATTTTTATCCTGTTTATGCAGTGGATGATGCAAGGCTTCTTCTAGGCGTCCACTATCATGGATATGGAAATTGGGAAAAGATTAGAACTGACCATAGGTTGGGTCTGACTGGAAAGATAGCTCCAGCTGGTCTTTCAGCTTCAGAAACTTTTCTTCCACGTGCTCCTCACTTGGATGCTCGGGCCTCTGCTCTTTTGCGAAAGGTTGCTTTTGCTTTTCTTTTTTACTTGTCTGTACTGATATTTACTTTTGAATGTTGGTCTTGCTTGTGCTTTTGCTCTGCAGTTATTTTTTTAAATAAATGTGGAATTTAATAATCTAGCACACTATATGCTCTGAGACCTACATGAAAGCTTGAAAGATGAATGCCTTGAGATGAAGATCTCTATCAAAAAATCTTAAACCTGAGATATTTAAGCACTGAAGAATCAAGTATAATTAGAAAATGGTTCTGCATTATTGAGAATATTTGAAATTAACCAAAGAAGCTGGAATTATTTTATTATAGACCTAGAAAACAAGAATGCCTAAGAAGCTGAAAGAATAGAGAAGTAACAAAAGAACCTGCTACCTCATTGTGGGTGGCCAATAGACTGGAACCTTGTTGGTAATTCTGTCACCATCTTATTGAGAGCCACTTCCGTTAAGTGATAGGGTGTTGAGTTGAATGTTTCACTCATTTGAACTGCTCATGAGTCGAGGTTTGACTCGTTGCAGTGTGTTAGTGCTTGAAAATGTCACCTCAATCCTTCTGAAAAAATGTGTATGACTTGCTTAATTGATAGCGACAGTTTCTGCTAACAGTGTGGGAAAAGTACCAGGAACAACGTGATTACTCTGTATTTGAAGGGGCAGTTTAATTATTCAAAAACAAATAAAAACATGTACAAAGTTTACAACATTTTTGGAGCTTGATTTGGGGATTTTGGATTATTGTGGAAAAAAAAACATGCAATGTAATATTTTGGGGCCTTTGCAGTGGCCTTAAGCTGAAACGATATTGAAGCATCTCATAGGATGATTATTTTGGTATTTCAGAATTAGAGAGATGCATGGATTTCTTGGTAGATTTGCAGAGAACAGAAACTTTGTGCACACATAAAAAATTATTGATTAAATAAGAAACAGTTTCACGAGGATTTGCAAATTAATGAGGGAGAATGGCACACTAAGGAGCAGATACTATCTCCTACCCAATAAATCCAGTACAAAGCCTGAAATCATCAATAATTTTTCTATAATTTGCAAAATCTTACATAGAACTGCAAATCAGAGTTAAACAGTGAATTTTTACATCTATCATAATAAAATGCACCATTCACACAGCCTTGCATACAGATCCAAATAACAAAATTGCATATATGATATATCATAATGCATTTGCCATTCATACAGGATTTTACAAATGAAAAACTAACAAAAAGTTCGTTATTGCCAAATTTTTTACAATGACTGGTTCTCACATTGTGCACAAGACTTATTAGTTAGGTTTTAGAAACCATTCTAGAACCTTGCATGACTTTCCAAGACCTCAAATAGACCTGCTTTCTTATTTTAACCTATTTACTCTCACTTTTACATTTCCTATTATCACGGAGGATAATATTGTTAGACAAAAAATTAAAATATCTAACCACACATAAAGGTACTAAGTGGTTAGCATTAAAGTAATAAGAGGTATAAACATAAGAACCAAATAATAAACTATATATGTGGTGCATGGGCAGACATTTTGCATGCAAACTTAGTGCTGGTTATCTGTTTCATTGTTGGCTGCTGTTGTGGCCTTGGTTTTTCTTGTTTATCATTTGCTTCTGTGGTTCAATATTGATATAGATTATCATCTTCGACATGACACTTGAGTCCTTATTGGAAGGAGACCGTTGTGAGCTGCATTCATTCTAAATGATCTGTAAGATGGTTTCCTCCTTTTCTAACATGACTAAATTTTGTGAAGGAGAGGGACTGAACTCACAATGCTAGACATACTGTTAGAAAGGTAAGTATCTGGACCCTTGTAATGATTGTATTGGAGTCATGTTCTCTGTGGATGAGAAGCTGTTAGTGGATTGTGGATGAAAAACCAAGCTGATTTTTCTGCGACCTGTTCATAATTGCATAGCTAGTTGGTAGCACAATCCTACTAGTTTGGAGGGTGTCCTCCTTGAGAAGCATGCCATGGAGAAGATAACCTTAGAAAGCCTGGATCATGTCCCATGATTTTGAGGCACATAGCTGGATCCAACATTTTGATGGTTGCTGCTGGTGGGCCAAGATAGAGCACTAAGCATCCCTTACCGCCCATTGTCCAATTTTGCCCCTTGCCCCTTGCCCCTTGCCCCTATATAGCTTGTCCTGTTATTCCCTTTGTTAATAAAGACCGATTTTGGAATTGGAAGATTAGCTATGCCATCTGCTGAGAGAAGTCCTACTGGCAACTATCGAGCATTTTCATGATCTGCTTTTGAGAAATTCCTTGAGTGTAATCAGACACATTCATAAGAACCTCATTGAGATTGACTAGTGTCAGAGCCTCTCTTGGTGTGAGATGTAGATACAGGGTTTCAACTGGTTAGAACAAGCACCGTTTATTCAGTGGGAGCAGGTAGGAGCTGCGATATATATTTATTCAGTCATTTCCTTCTGTGAGCTATATACACAAGTCATTTGTTCTGCTGAGAGGCATTTTAGAGTGGGAGCAGGGTAGGGTGAAGGCTATATCAGTGTTGCTTTGTGAGGTGGATGAATATTTAGTGTTCATGGAGGAACCAATATTTATTTAAGCTTTCTTTCATTTGAAGTGGAGCTTAGAAAAAAATTTCATTTTTACTATATTTGCACATTGAAGAAAAATAACCACAAATCACCGATAATTTTTAAATATATTATCATAATAAAACAATAATCTAATTTCAAATAGCCTTTTAGAACAAAAATAATGATGGTTCGTAGAGGTAAGAAAAAATTATAATTAAATAATTAATTACGGGAGCAAATAAAAAATCTAATACTTGATTTATAAATCTCTCTATAAATCATCTCTATATAAGATAGGCAGTTTGAGATTTCAAATTTATACCTCAGTGTTTTTTGTTTAGTTTTTGAAATGGACTCTCTCATTCCTATTCCCGCTCGTTTGCCGCCTGTTGTAAGGATCCATGGTTCCTCTGCGTTTGTTGCTGGTGCGTCTTTTGGCTTTGTTCCATCTGCTACTAGTGTTTCGTTTGCTGTGGGTGAGCTTCCTGTTCTTGCGTCTGCTGCTGCGTTGTATGGCTCTGTTTCGTCTGCTTTCGTAGGTGTGCTTCCTGTTTTTTGGTGCAACCATAGGTTCTTTTGTTGTTTTTGGCGCATGATCTGTTGCTGCTGTTGTTGCACCTTCTGCTCCTACTATTGCTAGTGGTGTCGAGCGTTTTGCTAGTGCCTCCCCTTTGGTGCTGACTTTTGCTGTTGGTGGGCACAGCTTTGCTTAGATTCTGGTGCTGCTTGTCTTTTGAGGAAGAAATCTCGTCCTATACATTGTGCCAAATGATCCCTAGTGGTGGTTTGTGGCCAAGATGTGGTGGAAAATGAGGACTTCTATCAATGTAGGGGTTTGGTGTGCAAATTCTCCAGTTTGTGGCCTTCTCTTCCGATCTTTTTAAATGGGTGCTAGATTCATGGAGGCCTCTTGTGGCGGGTAACATTGAGCTCTTCCCTTGGCCTTGAGGTCTTTTCATTTCCTCCTTTGCCTCTTCTGAGGATAGAGATTTTGTGCTGGGCAAGTTGTGGGCTCGGGGGGAGCACTCTCTCTTTGTTAAGCCTTGGTCAACTTTTTTTACTCCTCTTATTGAGCCACTAAATGTGCATCCCGTGTGGGTTAGACTTCTGAATCACCCCTCTACAATTTTGGGAGCCTTCATGTTATGAGGCCATTGGTAACACTATTGGTTGCTTCTTGAAAGTTGACGATTTTACTTCATTTATGGGCACTCCACATTTGCATGCATTTTGGTAGATATTGACATCTCCAAACCCCTTCATGGAGATGTGGTTTTGATGATTGGGCAAGCCTTGAACTCAACCTCTTGATTAGGAAGGCCTCCCCTTTAGATGTCATTGGTGCTTCTCCATTGGTCACCTAGCTACGAATTCTCCTCTCTCGTGTCACAAGGGCTACATAGTGGAAGGATACTAATGATGACCACTTATCTATCCATGCTCCTGATTATTCATCAGATGACTCCTCCCAAGATGATGATGTGTCTCTTGCTTCTGGTGCGGATCCAACGCCCTCAGACTCTATGATGGAACCTCTTGGCGCCCCCCCGTGGAGATTGACCTGCCCTTGGCTTCAGACCCTCCTCGTTGTTCTTTTTGTGTTGATGGACTCTTGGTGGGTGAATCCCCCTTGATTCACATTGTCCTACATGTGTGGATGCTCCCTCTTCGTGTGTTGACGGGCCCCCTGTGGGGGTTTCTCCTCATGCTTTCCCGTGTAATGAGCATTTGGATGACAATATTTCTTGGATTGTTGTTCATAGGAGGAAAGGTCTTTCTTCTTCCTCTTCCCAAACTCATACTCGTGTTGTGGGTGAAAGGTCAACTCCCTCCTAACCTGGGTTTGTCTAAGTGGGACATTGGTGGTCCCTGCTCTCTTTTTTGTCTATCGTCTTGTTTGGCAGCTTGGCTGTAGCTGTTCCTTTTTCTCTTGTTTGTACTGTTTCTCTGTTGTTTATGGCTTGTTTGGGTCTGTTTCATCCAGTCTTTTGGCAGCCTTTGTATAGGGTTGGGATCCTTGTTTCCTGCTTCTTTTTGTCTATTTCTTGCTTTCGTACAAGGGTCTGGGCCCTTTCAAAATCCTTGCTTAACTTACTCAAAAACATATATGTTCGTTTAAATATGTGAACTAGTCATATACACCATAGATATGATATATATGATGTCATTATATCTCATTATATTCATTGTAGATATTCTCTTTTCTGGTGTTGTTGAACATCAGACCAATTGCAGGTTTTTACTGCAATATTAACTTTAATCTTTATAAATGTTACATGAATAATCCTAGAACCTAATTTTCTTCACAATTCTTTATCACCAAAATGAAGAAGTTGGGATTAACTCTGTTTTTAAAAGATGGATGCTAAGCAAATATTCACAAGCCTTAATGAGTGTTTTTATCACAGATTTATAATTTAGTTGTCCCAAATTATAATTCTCTTGTAATATGGAACTTATATGTTACTTCTAAAGTTATTTTACTTATACATATTAAGCAACCCACAGTTTTGGTTGCAGGAATTTGAATCTGAAAAGGAAACAAATACAAAGATTCTCTCAACTGAAAAGCCTGGTGCTAAGGGTGAGAAAGATCTCTCAAAAACCTCATTTGGCGATTTCAAAGAAGGGCATGGCAAGTCTTATCATTCAAAGCAGAGAATTAAGCCAAATAGGGAACATTTTCAGAAACATCTTAAGATTGAGCGAGTGAAGGAGGAAGGTGAAATATCTGAATCAGAAGAGCCTCAGTATCAAAGATACAGGGAGAAGATTGACCAGGAGACAAAGGAGGAAAGATGGAGAGAATGGTGTGCAGATGTCATGTATGATCAGTTACGGACTCTAAAAAGGCTGCAGAAATTGCAAGCAACTAGTGTAGACCTTCCTAAAGAGGAGGTGACCCTCTTTGATGGCCTTAAACGTTTTTTATTTAATTTAAAGAAGCTCTTGTTATGCTTAACTATAATGAACAATTTTTTTGTGTTGATACCTTTCTGAAATTTAAGTGAGTGTATTTGCAGGTACTTTACAAAGTTAAGAACTATTTGCAGCTTCTTGGCCGGAAAATTGATGTTATTTTGAAAGAACATTCAAACTCCCGTAATTATTCAAGTGAGTGCTTTCATGTTGATAATTGCAATTTCTGCATGTGTATTGTTCTGTTTACTTTTGAAAAATTGAATATTGTCCTCTGCATTTTATGGAAGATAAGAATATGCTTTTGTTCCAAAATTCAACTGGGAATTTTCTTTCTGGGTCCTATCTTTTCTCTATCCAGCTTCCAAACTTTACCTCTAGTTCACACGGACAGATTGATCATAATAGCTGTTAGTAATGCCATGCTATGCTGTCTTACATCCAGATTTTATGCTGTTCAGGAAAGTCTGTATGTCACCTTACAAAGGAGCTGAATCAGGCCCTAAGTAAAAACAACATGCCTTGAGCTCTTGATATTATGTGTTTAGCAACACTGAATATCATAAACGAATGTATCTTGTTTAGAAGTTACTTCATAGTTGGACTGGCATGTGCATTTGAAGCCCTTGGATTATTTCTCATTGCAAATTTTTGGAATTTCTAGTTATTCATAAACATTTGGATCATCATACCAAACAAATTAAACACTCAATATGGGACTCTAATAAAATTTATCATTTGATGCTTTTATTACAGTTTCTCTTGATCTGATCATCTCAGGTCAGAAGGTATTATAATCACAACCAGTCTCAGTTTTTACTGATCTTGATTACAATCCCCCTTTTTTCCCGATTTATCTGCAAACTCCAGCATCTCACATGTAGGGGAAAAGTTGGATTGCGAACATTCCTCTTTGAATTTTCCTAATTTTGTGTTTTCATCCATTCTATTCAAGAGTACTAATGCTGTCTGTGCCTATTCTTGCACAATTGTCACCATTTTGAAAATTCCTGACCAGGATTCTGCATTAGGGAATCTTGCTAGCTGGAGCTGGCAGTAGGAGCACTTTTCTGGAATTACTAGTCAGTTTATTCAATTTGTTTTTATACACAATTAAACACATGTTTAGGTGATATTAGTGTAATTTGAGTCCTTTTAGCTTGTTGAGAAAGATGTTATGTGCTTTACCATTAAAAATTGAAAAGAGACTGGCAAACAGTTTCCCAATGCTAAGCATTTTGCACTTGAAAACTATAGATGACAAACCATGTTATATTTATTTTAGTATCTGTACTTACCAATCTACTATAAGTTCAATTCATCTCTTGCAGGGATGGTTACCCGGCTTTGGAACTATGTTGCTACTTTCTCCAATTTATCTGGAGAACGCCTTTCTGAGATATATAAGAAACTTACTCAAGAAGCACATCAGGATACAGGTGTCTCGAATGACAACAGCAGCTTTGCTCCTGGCCCTAGTAGCAGAGATGTTGATCCTAGTCAAATGGCTTCGTTCACTGCTGACCATCATAATGTACGGAGGTATCCAACTTTAGAACATCTAGCGGGTACATTTCATAGGGACCAGGAGACTGGAAAGTCAGAAGCCTGGAAGCGACGCAGGAGAATTGGTATCTTTGAGGAATGTGGTGGGCTGGAGAGTACGGAAAGGCCACCAGTGAGCTCATATACACCATATGGAGCCTCAGCAAATGGGAACAGATCACATGATTCAAGTTCAGCGGGCATCTTAGGTTGTGCTCCTGGAGAACAAAGGAAGATTGGAGAAAGATGGAATAGACAACATTCAAATTACCCTTTATCTGGACAGGAATTTAGTATACCCAGGCAAAGCAGGCAAACTGAACATTCTTCCATCCCAAATAGTCATTCTCCCACCTTCATTCGTTAAATTGTTACTGTATGCTACATCTATCTCAGTCTTGCAGTACCATAAATCAAAATCTATTTTATCTTGTTATTGTATGCTATATAGAGCGCCATTCTGGTAGATAAAAGAACTGGCTACAAGGTAGTCAGAACCAATTCCTTGTGAATGAGTGAAGCTGGGCAAAACAGGTGCTCCATTGTTGGTCAAACCTCCTGCATGACACAATGACTGTAAATATGAGTTGATGGGGTTCATCTCCAGAAAAAAATTGTCTTGCTACTATGCCCTCAGATTTTTTGTTCTATGCAGGTAATAATGGTATATCCTTCATTGGATTCTCAAATTGGAGAAATTGTAAATCAATTTTGAAGGTCACCGTCATGAAAGTCTATTTGAAGAATTGTGAAAAATTTATCTGGATTTTTTTGGGTACTGTGGTACTATTTGCTAGTTACATGTACAAGGCATCCTAGTAAGGAGAAGTTTAGGTCCTCACACTTTGTAAAATCAAATTTCTTTTGCGATTCCCTTTCTAAGTGTACAATAACAGATTTCTTTGACTATTTGGGAGCATTTGACATATATTACAGTTATGAACATTGATATTGATAAGGGAAGCATCACAACAGGAAAGGGAAGAACATGCATGCTATTTTATAGATGGAAGGCTTAAATATCATTGGTATGGTGCAATTGGTGAAGTTGCAGTTCTACTTTTATCTGCTAAGACCTGTCATATAACAGTTGTCAGGTCAATATTATCCAGGTAAGGGAGGTGATTTGTGCCAACAAACTGAAATGATCTGGTCTTATCTACAATTTTTTATCTATTACGGACAATATCAAATAGTTTCATTCTTTTCATAATGCAAGAAACAGTTTGGAGTCCTATTCCTTGCCTAAGTTGCTGTGCTTTAACTGCACAGGCAGGCGTTATATGAAAACCAAATTATAGATTGCTGCAAACAAACATTTATGGAGGGAATAATCTCCAGACAGCAACTGTTGTCTTCATCATACATAGTAGGCATGATTTTCTAGATGTTTATGTAATATCCTGTTCCCGTGTTGAAGTCTTAACCCTCTCTAATTTATACTGACATACTGCACATCAAGGAATTTTACCATCTGATAAGCTGATTTGTTCTGCTTATAAATTTATTGACATCTAAGTCATTTATTGAAATTTACACCTTGTTTTTCATTACTTACTAATGTTCAACAAAACTTAGTGCAATGAGCAATACATTTTGTTGTGATGATTTTGACTGTTGATAATGGGATAACAATTATTTCTGGAGTTGGATAATTAATGGAGTGCTCGTGTGAGACAAAATTTGCAGGGTAGTCATCAGAATTGAAAGCTAGGGAAAGTAAAAGCATGAGGAAATTGCAAGTTACTGGAGTTGATTCAGCATCAAATGATAAAAGGGGAGAGCTATAGCTCTGATACCTAATTGGTTATTCAAGTTTGTGCTTTAGAAATTTTTGTAATAAGTTGTGAGAGCTCTAGTGATAACGTATTTTCATAAGCTCTGTGACAAGGCTAATGGTGAAAGTTTGTATTAAAGTTATCAACGAGTCTTTTTACCCCCAAGGGGTAAAGTGTGTGCAGTAGCTTTGGAAAGTAAAGCATGACGAAATTTCAAATTACTGGAGTTGATAAGCATGAGGAAATTGCAAGTTACTGTAGCTGACTCAACATCAAATGATAAAAGGGGAGAGCTTTAGCTCTGATACCCAATTGCTTATTCAAGCCTGTGCATGAGAGTTCTTTGTTATAAGTTGTGAGAGCTTTAGTGATACATATTTTCATAAGTTCTGTGACAAGGCTACAGGTGAAAGTCTGTATTAAAGTTTTCGACGAGTCTTTTTACCTCCAGGGGGTTGCGTAGTTGTAGCTTTGGAAAGTTGTACTTGGTAGCAGAAATTTAGTGTGGCAAAGATCCATGTTTTTGTAACAATTTTCTTTCAAAACATAATGTAACACTTGAATTTGTTATTTTCTTGTGTAAATTGAGGGAATCTTTTGGGAACTCACCCATGCCAAAAGCAGGAAAACCGACATACAATCTTAAAACAGAAACTATATCCATTTGTCCAAGCAGCCCAAGACTTTGAATGAACTAACATTTTATACCCAGCCCTTGTACAACAACAAGACTAACCCAAACAAACCCGACATTCACTAACCTATCATTAAAGATAAAAATCTAATCAATGAGCAAAAGAAGTTTAACCTTACCTTTTAAGAAAGAAGGGCCATCATTGTCCATTGAAAGCCAATCCCCAGAGTCCCAAATTTCCTTTCAGTCCTTTTGCTTTTGTTTTTTGACCTCTTCGCATAAGTGAAGAACCATAGTTAAGTCTTCAAACAATTGAGAAATGGTAAGAGTTTCAGTAGAAACTGATTACACTTCTTCCTCTAGCTCCATTGCTTCCAAGCAATGTTTTGATTGAACATCCATCAAAGGAACCATATCACAGAATTTGCCCACACTTAGCAAAACTTGGTATGACGGTGATTTGGAGCCTTTTAAACAATCTATCTTTGGAGAAGTAGGCTCAGCAAAGTTTTTACATGATTATTCCGTACAGAGTCTTCATTCGGATTACCTGACTTATCTTTCCAAATCTGAAGCTGAAAATGCATGTGGGTCGAAGGAATGTTTTAGGAGAATCAGCTAGAATATGTTGCAATGGGTCGTGGCGGAGGCATCTAAATGATAAGCCTTTGAAGTTGAGGAATTGAATCCATGAAAACTTGGAGGAAACAATTTTTATGGAATGACAGTGGTTATGAGTCGATTAAAGTGCAAACCCTTACAAATCGCCTTCTAGAGATCCCAGAATCTTCATCAATTTTAATGAAGGTGCTAATATTCTCCATTAGCTGCCGAATGTGCCTTTGATTCAGTAGAACCAAAGGTAAATTGTATGGTGTTAACCGCAAAGAAGCCTTTGAGATGGTAGCTATGGCAGGATCAAAGAAAGGAGACGAACATGGACAAACAAAGTTCTTGATTTTCCTAAAAACCCACAAACCCATATACAAAACATAATCAGCCTTCATTGGATTTAAAAAGAAAAGATAAAACAATCTTCAGTAAAGATAAGGATGGTTCCACCACCTTGCCAGAAGATATTTTCATTCAAAGAGAGATCATCATGAGACAATTTCCTTGCCACACACTTGTGAACTAAAGAATGACAACCAATATCCTCAATGACAAACACCATTTGGTATGAGAACTTTTTGGCGACTTGATTTTGTTCTTATGTGAACAACACCTTTCTTGTTTGTTTGTAGTTGAGAAAGAAACACTATTAGAAATGTAACGATCTGTGGAGCAGAAACTTGCATACCTTAACTTTTTCACATCCTTGTTTTATGCCGTCGATGTCTTGATGCATGATTCAAGTGCATAATTGACTATTTTGGTGTACTCATTTATCCAAGGCCCATTCTAGAATACAAACATGCCTCATCACTTTGTTTAGAACTTTTTTGATTCCATTCCCAACATTAATCTACCTTGGACAAGATCACAATAGTGATCCCATCCTTGCACATGACTGCGAGACTAGGAAAATAGGATTGCAATTGCAATTTTGTTCGAGGCAACCAATTTATTTGATTTTAGAAATCTTTGCCTTGATCTATAATTTAGTTTCAATCTTAAATATCCATCTTTTGTCAGGTCATGCCATTAAGTAAAGCTCACATAGTGAGGCACACAAAAGTCTCATCTTTTTCATTTCTATTTATAACACATCTTAGTGTTTTCATATCCACCTAGATGATCACGTTGTTAAGGGATGTTGCATGAAGAGATGTAGAGAGATTTATGGTGGTAGCTTCCTTGGGTAAAAGCTTTTTGGACTGAAGTAATGCCCCTTAAGTCTAATGATCAACGAGATTTTGGGAGAAGGTGACTACCAAATTTTTTTAGAAGTTCGAACCATCATAGATTAGTGGACTCACTTGACATGCCACAATCTCAAAACTTTTGGTTTGCTTCCCATTCTTACAACCTGAACAAGCTTTGCCATCTACTTATTTTTCATAAGTTAAGCTATATCTCAGGGTTAATAGGGCTTGAAGACACAACTAAGCTAAGAGTGAGAATGACCTCAAAGAGTTATTAAAGGTATCAAAGCATTTGGAACTTTAACGTCTTTGAGAGTTAAAATTGACCATCATTGATCTTCACAAAGTTAATTGATCCAATGAATGACAAACTTCTTTAGAAATAAAGGAAAAGACAAATGCTATTAAATATATGGGGCATGACCCTTCAGAGTATGTACCCTCAAATATAAATCCATTTATATAATAAAAAATGCAAGGAAAAGTCGGTGCCTTGTTGGATGTTGTCTGATGAAAAAATTATGCTTGCATCACTTTGCGAACTTTCACAAAAAATAAAAGTGACTTGCCTTAATATGTTCATCTCCACCTAAATGATCACATGGATAGGGCTCAAGGAGATTTCTTGAATAGATGTAGAAAGATGTAATGTGACAAATAAATTTAGGGCCTATTGGTGTTCTTTTTTGTACTAACCCTTGGCTCTTACCAGAACATAGGCTAGGTGACCAACTTTATCAAATAGGAAGTCACTTATCCTCATATTAGGGGTTGAAAAGGCCAATGAATAAGAGGATTAATGATCTCTTTTGCACTTGAACCTTGCTGAGCTTCCTAGAGATCCTTTCAAGATAAAATAGATAAAAAGATTAAAACAAATCCACACACAAAGATGATCCTTTCAAGGTAATCCTTAAGATGAAACTTGGTCACAAAACCTTGCAGATATATTCATTGCCAGATGCTTATGACGTCACTAACCCAATAACACACATTATACAACAACCCTCTAATGGTTTTGTCATTTACAAGTTCACACTAATTTTAGCAAAAAATCACAACAATGGATTGTGAACAAATGGAAAAATGAATAAACTACTAACTTACTAATTGAATTTTCTTGACTTTTAAATGGAATGAATGGTTAGCTTTCAATAATCAAATTGAGGCCTATTCCAGCAACAGAGAGTCAAATTCAGTTGAATCCCTAATGACAAAGTAAACCCTGACTATCATATGAGTTTAATGTGTTTGACTCTATCTTGTAGAGCTTAAACCTTTAAATTCCCTTCTACCTCAAAAATACACCTCTAATTGATAATCCACAAGAAGTTTAAGAGCTCCACATATTAACCTTGATTTTTTTTCCCTAGCATACATTTGCACAAAAGCAAGATATGTTTAATAACACCTCTTGGATGCAAACATTGATCAACACAAAGAATGACAAATGTGAACTTAGGCATTCCTTGAATCCCCTAAAACTCTTAAATAGAAATGGAGACATGCTACAATGATGGATAATAAGTAATGCTTTATATTGATTTTATGAGAAACTTACAAAGCAATAAAATATTTTAAATAAACCCAAAATTGATTTCATTTATATATACAAGTACAATGAAGATCTGTAGCTCGAATTGAATGAGCTCACTCAAAAATATGATCAAAGACCAATCAATTATAAGAGAAACATAGATCCATAGATAGATCTAAAATTGGGGCATCCAATCATGAGAAGAGTAGACATGGCCATGCTGCATTCATAGGGAAGAACCATGCCTTCAACATTACAAATCCAAAACTCATCCAATGAAATCATCCTCTTGGGACTTGAAAATACACATGCAAGCATGAAAGATTGGTCTTCTAGTGATTCTCCACATGTTGATCAATGACAACCTTTGGATTTGTGTGTATAGGGCGAAAAGTTCTCACAAAATCCACTAAAAATGATCTTGGGAAATGACATGATGCTTAGGCTCTACAATTTTCAACCACTATGATAAATGAGGGTACGACTCTAGCATGATTTTATCCTTTGAATCCATGCCAACTTGCATAAAGAATGATTTTTGGGTGCCATCAAATCTGATTTGGTGGTTGTAGGGCCATATCAGCTCATTAATGCCACTCTATGCCAATTTATCCTCTTGCTAGTAAATTGCATGTAAATCTATGCACAAATGATAGAACAATGTTTTCTAGGTGGAAAAAACCTTTTATGGTGGTTGCTGCATCAAATCTAGTCATAAGTTCTAGATGTGCAAGGAGGTAGGTAAGATTATACAAAAAAAATATGGGAGTTTTGGATTGTCAGGAGTCACGAGTTAGGAATACCTCATAACTCATGCTAGTTGGAACTCAAGAGTATTGGGGAATCAAAGGCGATTGAAAAGTCATGTTGATGGAGGGAAGTTTGAACAAATAGTCCCAATGGTACCACTTTGTAAGGAATTTTGCTCCTCAAACTCCAACATGGAAGTATAAGGAAAGTTCTCAGGTGACAAAGTTTGGAGATGTATTGGAAGAAGTACCAAGATAAAGCTATGGGCACGAAATTCTAACTCTAAAAAAGTGAATGGAGGAGTCAATAGGGTTCAAGAGTTGGGTATGATAGAAAATATGTACCTAGTTAGAGGGAAGGCCACAACTCCAAGTTCAATAGAATTAGTAAAAAATATTAAAACAAGAGTTAGAGTTGAGAGGAGTCTAAAGGAGGTACATGGATATTATAACTCGAAGCTGTGGTTTGAAATACTTAGATAAATTTTGATTGATGAGGGACTAGGAGATCGTGGTTAAGGATGAACTATGAAGAGAACTTGGGGAAAAGGAACTCCAATAGGTCGAAAAGAATGAGTGAGAGAAATGGTGGGGTAACAAACTATGAAAGTCCAACAAAAATAAAAGACATATACTTAGAGGTATTTTGAGGAACAAAACTTGGGGATGCCATGAACACGATAATAGAGGAATCACAAGTACAAAAGTCCAACACTGTAAAGGATTTAATTCAAAATAATATGGAATTAATAGTTTGGGGGAGTAAGGAAATGATGCACATGTTAGATGATGCGCATGTTAAGGGATGCCGAAAACTTCAATGGCAAAAGACAATTTTTTAATAGGCATAGGACTAAATTTTTGGGGCTTGAATGGATGGCATGTAGGTAAGGGGGAGGTCAATATTTCAACAACTTAGACAAATTTTGTTGCAAGAATGGAAAGAGGAATGAAAGTGTTGTAATTGATGCCAATCGGTCAGCTGGTTATCTACTAGTTGCTGTTGACTGTATATGTTGAGGATATTGAGAAAATTGTATTAAAAGAAGATAATAGGTGTTTAGTTGTTGAAGATGTTGATCCGGTACTTATGAACTATGTTTTTTGTGTTTTGGCTGAGGTCCGAGAGAATTGTTGCTGGTCCGAATTTCTCTTTGATGAAGTCTTATGACTTGTGGTTCTAGAGTTGTGTTGCCCTGGTTCTATTGAAGATGGTTTTGACATTTGGAAGTAGTGAGCTTGATTGATCTATGTGTTTTACATTGGTTTGGCCGATCGTGTGTCAAGCACTATCTTCGAAGTTGATGAAACGTGTTGGATCTATTATGGGTCCCAATGAAGCATGTGTTTGGGTCGCCCTCATTCTAATTCCACCCTCGGATGTTTGGCGCTGACCTAATTTGAATTTGAAGTTGGATGGCCAACTTTGTATCTTTTCAAGGTCAGAGATAGTATAAATACATAATGTGCTAGCAATGAAAATTGTACATAAGAAAAGAAGGAAGATAAGTGAAAGAGTAGACGCGAATTCGATGCTATTTTGAAAGTGTGTGAGTTATGTGTGTGGTTGATTAGTGCGAAGCTTAATGGTGAGTTTCTGGATGTAGTGAGCAAAAGGAGAAATTTGTCATTCATGCAAGTTGATCAATGATTGTGGTGGAATGCTTTGTTGCATTGGGATTCTTGTCTCTTCGTAACAAGTCTTCTTTGTCGTCTTTGTATCTCTGTGGCAGTGAGCTCTCTGAGTTGTAGCCTTATGGATAGTGAGTCCTTATTTCAGGTAGTGAGCCTTATCTCAGGCAGTGAGCCTTATTTTAGGTAGTGAGCCTTATCTCAGGTAGTGAGTCTTTTTGTAATCTATTTTGATATTGTCTATAGTGTGAGTTAATCCTCACTGTGGTTTTTCCCTGATTGGCTTTTCCACGTAAATATGGTGTTATTGTGTTTGTTCATTGGAATTTGATGGTTAATCACTTAATTAGTTTGTGTTAGTTTAGGTAATTGAATTTAAGGTTATAATCTATGACAACTGATTCACCCCCCTCCCAGTTGTCCTATCCAACAATTGGTATCATAGCTTGGTCCTTGGTGAAGAGCTTAACCGCTTGAGGAGGGTCTGAGATGGCTAAAAAAATGGTCATTGATTATCCGAGGTTTGATGGAACTAATTATGGTATCTAGAAAGTATTGATGGAAGAACATTTGGAGTATTATAGATATGATGTAGAAAAAGCTTATAAGAATCCCTACACTCCTCCTACTAATGGTCCAATTACACTTGAAGAAATTAGATCACATGAAGCGAATAACAAGGAAAAGTTCATCTTGAAAAATAGTTTGGTACATTTCGAGTTGATTAAGGTTCAAAATTTGAAGACAGCTAAGGAAGTCTGGGATGCTTTAGAAAGAGCACATGATGGTGATGGGAGGGTAAAAGAGGCAAAATTATAAAATTTGGAAACATAGTTTGATCTTTTACACATGTCTGAAGATGAGAATGTTAAAACCTATGTACAAAGATTGGATGAGGTAGTGGCTGGAATGCGATCTAGATGAAACCATAATTGTAAAGAATATTCTCAAAACTCTTCCTGATGCTTACAGTGAAACAGTGAGTGCTATTGAGCAGAGTATAGATTATAAGACTTGTACTAAGGATCTGCTGCTAGGATTTTTGACATCTTATGAGATGAGAACGCCGAATCTAAGAAGTGGAGGTAAAACAAAGACTGCTTTTAAAGCTACAAAAGCTAAAGATCTGGATGAAGAAAACTTTGATGAAATTGAGGCTAACTTTGTAAGAAGGATGAGAAAAGGCTCCGGTAAGTATGAAGGTAAATTTTCCATTAAGTACTTTAGTTGTGGAGAAATTGGTCACTATGTTGCAAAGTGTCCAGAAAGAGCTAGAAAGAATAAACAAAGATATGAAAAAGAAAAGCAATGAAAGAAGAACTTTTGCAGATTGAGAAGAATCAAACTTGGGAATTGGTCCCAAGACTGGCAGACAAAAATACCATTGGATCAAAATGGGTATTTAGAAACAAGCTAAATGAGAACGAGAAAGTTGTTAGAAACAAAGCAAGGCTTGTGTGTAAAGGCTACTCACAAGTGGAAGGTATAGATTTTCAGGAGACTTTTTCCCTGGTAGCAAGAATGGAAGCTATACGGATGTTCTTGGCATTAGCTGCTTATAAATATTTCAAAGTCTATCAGATGGATGTCAAGTCAACATTTTTGAATGGTGAACTAGAAGAAGAGGTCTACATGGAACAATTAGAAGGATTTCAATTAACAGATCAATCGGATATGGTGTGTAGGTTGAAGAAAGATTTATATGGATTGGCGCAAACTCCTAGAGCCTGGTATGCAAGGCTAGATAAGTATTTGACTCAACAAGGATTTAACAAAGGTATGATAGACAATAATTTATATTTCAAGACTGAAAATGACAAAATATTGATTGTAGTTGTATATGTTGATGACATTATCTTTGGAGGAAATGAAAAGATGTGCAAGATGTTTGCAGAAGAGATGCAAAAAGAATTTGAAATGTGTATGTTTGGTGAGATGAATTTCTTTCTTGGGCTACAGATTAATCAATCACAAAAAGGAATTTTCATTTCATAATCTAAGTATGTGAAAGAGATGTTGAAAAGATTTGGGATGGACGGTTCCAAAACAGTAAGTACTCCTATGGTGATTGGATGCAAGTTGGGTAAAGATGATGATTCACCTAAGGCTGATCAAAGCAAGTATAGATCTATGATTGGCAGACTACTGTATTTGACTGCTACTAGACTAGATATTAAGCATACGGTTTGTCTTGTAACTAGATTTCAAGAAGATTCGAAGGAAACACATGTTACTGTAGTTAAAAGAATATTTAGATATTTGAATGGCACTTCGGATTATGGATTATAGTATCCTAAAGACACTGATCTTACACTTAGTGCTGATACAGATGCAGATTGGGCTGAAAGTACAAATGACAGAAAGAGTACAAATGGTGGTGCATTCTTTCTTGGATGTAGATGGGTGGCATGGTTGAGTAAGAAGCAAGATTCAGTATCTTTGTCTACTATTCAAGCTGAGTATATTGCTGCTACATCTTGCTGTACACAAGTTTTATGGATGAAACAAATATTGAAAGATATCACAGTGCTATATGATGATCCCAGTTCTATCTTCTGTGATAATACAAGTGCAATTAACATTTCAAAGAATCTTGTAATGCACCTGAGACGAAGCATACATCTATCAGGTATCATTTCTTGAGAGAGAAGGTCATGGAGAATGAAGTCAAGCTTGAGTATGTTTCGATAAAGGATCAGATTGAGATATATTTACAAAGGCTCTTACTAAAGATACTTTTGAGTATCTCTGGGATAAGCTAGGGGTTATTGCCTCTCCTTTTAAAAACTAAGATGCATCAGTTTGGTGGATTCATAATTCTATCTTTTTGGACTGATGTTTTTGGTGGCTACCTCTTAAGGAGAGCAAACAATTTTAAGTGTTGTCATTATGAGTATTCTATTTTCATGTCAAAAGAAGTTTCAATGAACATATCTTTTACCTTTTCCATTGATGCCAAAGGGGGAGATAGAGCATGTGAAAAAGGGAGAGAGAGAGCATGTGAAAGAGAGAGAGAGAGAAAGCATGTGAAGAGGAAAGAAAGCTAATAAGAGAAAGTAGGTAATGAGGAAGATGATCTTCTAAGGGGGAGAAGCAAAAGGAAAAATCTTAGTTAGTATTTTCAGAACTGATGTGTGTCTTTGATGTTTTTTCACATCATGTGTTTCCATCAATGACAAAGGGGGAGATTGTTGCAAGAATGGAAAGATGAATGAAAGTGTTGCATTGATGTCAACTGGTTAGCTGGTTATCTACTAGTTGTTGTTGATTATATATGTTGAGGATATTGAGAAAATTGTATTAAAAGAAGATAACATGTATTCAACTATTGAGGATGTTTTTGATTAAAGTAAAAACAGGTTTTGAAGGGACCTCAAAACACTTTACAAGCAGATTTTGAATGAATTTGGAACCCTTAACCAGAAGGTTGAAAAAATGAAAATACATGAAAGCATAGACAACCAACGATAAAAAGGCAACCACAACCGACTACAAAGCCGCAAAACAACCAGCAATCGGCCAAAAGTCAGCCCCCAAACAAGAACCTTCAAGATTTTTATTTAGAATTACTCTTGTGGGAGCGAAGAGTCATGCCAAAAGGAGGTTTAGAGGACTTATCTTTTTTTCCCTTTACAGTGATCCAACCCTCTTCCACTTGCGCTGCCTTATCAAGCCAAGCCAACACACAATTATCCTGAAAAGGAAAGCCAACGACCGCTGTCTTAAAGATTTGATCTGTATTCCTCTCAACAGGCGTAGCCAAATCAGGAGAGCCACCTGAAATGATAGCCGAAGCACTGTCACCAAAAGTGGCAGCCAAAGGCCCACACTCAATCTCAAAAGGGGTCACAACATTGTTGTCTTGCAAAGCATCAACAATCTCGCCATTAGAGACAGTCAGAGAGGAAGCCTCAAGGCCCTGTGATTCCTGAGCAGCCACCTCAGAGAAACTCCTTGGTTGCCCAACCTTCTTCACAATCATATAGTGCTGTGGAGAAGCATCTTTTCACCATGTAGCCTTCATGGCTTTTTTCTCAAAACCACATTGTCCAACAACATGATCTGTTTTGAAACATCTTCTACATCGAAAGGGAATCCCTTCATAGTCCAAAGCTTGGACACAAGAACTCTTAGAAGTTTTAAGTAAGATTTCGACAAGCAACCCTTTTGAAATATCCATTTCAATCAATATGCAGGCAAAGGTAGAGTGAAACATATCAGAAGATGCATCATCCACCAACAAAAAATCACAAAATCACCAAGAGCCTCACCCACTTCCTCTAAAAGGGAGTCAGTCCACAAATGGAGTGGAAGATTAGGAAGCCGAACCCAAATCGGGATTTTATTGAAAGTTTCAGAAGAGGGGTTGAAATCAGCATGCCAAGGCTTGATCATTAACATAAATTTATCCTCCCAGCTAAAAAAGTGATTACATAAGATTTTGTTTCTATCCAAATCAATGTCAAATTTAGCAACAGAAAACCCCTTGGCTATGGGGAAAATATGAACTTTACTAGTTATTAAAGGCTCCCATTATTTTGAGATCCAGGAGTGCAGCTGAGGGAGGGAGGGCCAAAAACCCTTAAACCGACAAATCACCCCATGGGAGGAGAAGGCAGAAGCATTAAAATCGATTTCCTCTTCCGTCTCAGCAGTCAAGTCAACTGAGAAAGCAAAAGCCATAGGAATAAATTGTTATTTAGAACTATTAAATTGAATGTCTCTTTGCAACATCTAAAATAGTGAATAGGGCTGAAAAAAGATGAACATTGGGTTGCTATGGTATCCAAAAACAAAAAAAATTCTCAATTTTTTTTTTAAAAAATCATTGTGGTTTTTCCCTCATTAGGTTTTCCACATAAATCTAGTGTTATTGTGTTTGTGCATTGGAATTTGATGGTTAATCACTTAATCAATTTATAAGTTAGTTTCGATAATTGAATTTAAGGTTATAATATGTGACAACTGATTCACCCCCCCTCTCAGTTGTCCTATCCAACAAATTTTGTAATGTCATGGACTAGATTGTTGGTATTTCAGGAGGATGAATTTTGATGACCTAAGAAGGAAAAGGGGGAAGGAAAATATGGATGGGATGGAATACTAGGATGGACAACCCCAAATGTCTGAAACTCCAAGTTATCAAATTTAAGGAAATAATCTTAATACACACAAAACAATTTTTTTTGATTTTTGTAGAATTTAACACAATGAGCACACAAGGGACAACACAAGACATAATTAATTAATTTTTTGACAAAGGGAAAACTCACTTATATTATCTCAAATGAGTTATAAAAGGTATACACATAATCACTACAATACATGGGAAAACAACCAAATCCATAAATTGTAGACCTACATAGCTAGGCTCTAATACCAGCTCTAGTTCGAGACATGTGCCTCTTACAAACAGAACAAGATCCCTATTACCTGCGGGTGGTAGATCAAAAGAGAGACCAAAACATGATGTGATTAACTATACTTCACCTTGACCAACAAGTGCCAAGACTACACAAGGACAACAACAAAATATATTTACCATGCTTACAAATAAATCATGGTTGCACAAGGCACACAAAATAGATAAAAGACAAATGTGCATGAAAATAAAAATAGGCTAAAGCCTAAGAAAAAATAATGTTTCAACAATTCAAGTACTGAAATTTCTTGAAACTCACCATTCAAGATCTTAATAAAGAATGACTTCATCATACATTTTTTTTATGATGTATGGACCCAACCACATGGATACAAACTTTCCATGTTTCCCTTTGTCTTGTGATCTAGTGTTTCATACTAGCACGAAGTCTCCAATTTAAAATTTTATAGTGTTGGACCTCTTATCAAATAAGTATATTAGCTACTGCTACTTAACATTGGTATTTTAAGCATTTCTTTTGCTCTCATCAAGTCATATTAGTTGATTTATTTTGTTGGTCATTGCATCACCAAACTCCTCATTGGTTTCTTCCATAAAATTGTAAATAGGTAATAATTTTTTTATGGGAAGCCTTGCATCAACACCGTACATCGATTCAAAGGGTGACTTACCCATAGCCTTTTTGAGTGTCTCTATTAGTCCATACAATTAATCTTAGTTTTGAGTCTAATACCTTTTTATTTTGGCCCAATAAACTTTTGATAATCTTCATCCAACTTTTGTTGGTTGACTTAGTTTGTGAATTCCTTCATGGATGGTATGGGGATAAATGAGAGATTGTGATCCCATTCTCCAAATAAAGGTTATTGAACTCAATTGATCTAAAACACATTGCATTATCAACTATGATCTTGTGTGGCACACTAAACCTTGTTATTATGCGAATAAGAATGAAATGAATCACAATATTGCTTGTAGCCTACCTAGTAGGGATTGCTTCAACCTATTTTGTAAAGTAATCTATGGCTACAAGGATCCATTTGAAGCATCCACTGGAATCCTTAGTAATTTCACCAATGAATATAGTATCCCATTGTTGGAAAGGGGATTCAACCATTAAGGGTCTTGTATCAAAGCCCCACATCCCTCAAGTTTTCTTGAGAAACATTAACAATAATTCAATTTTCTTACTAGCTTGTGCACATCAATAAGAATAATTGTTCATTGAATCATACTTCAATTCAACACCTTGGAGTGAATTTCTAAATAATATGGGTTGTTCAATTGCATCTTAGTTTTTTTGTAACAAAACAACTATAGTATGAAAATAAACAAAAGAAAATAATTGAAAAGGTTTAGAAAAATTAGGCGAATCCAAAATTAGGGCCTATTTGATATCCTCTATTATACTTTGAAATAATTTAGTTGGTTCACCTTCCCATGCAACAATATTTCCTTTCTTCAATATTTTTGATATCATTTTTCTTGCCTTCACAAAATTTAGAATAAATCTTCTAAGAAAGTTGATTTGTTAAAAAAAGCATTGAATACCTTTTACAATTTTAGATTGTGGGATCTTGTCAATGGAAGCTACCCTTTTTGGATCAAATTCTGACCACATCTTCTTTGTGGGACTGTATGTCCTAGAAATTTTCCTTTAGTCACCCCAAATATAGACTTTTTAGGGTTTAGGGAAATACCATATTCTAGACACCTCTAAAATATCTTTTCTAGATGGCCACAATGATCTTTAGCTTTGTTTGAGAAGGATGTCAAATCATCTTGATAAATAACCATGATTATTCAAATTAGATTTGCAAACCATTGGCAACTCACACCCTATCACTTTCTATAACATCACCTCTATATTAGGTATGTGTAGTTATCCTTAAGAGAAGACATATTTAGGTTCCTAAAGTCTACACACAACTTGACGTCACCATTATTTTTTTTGACTAGAATCAAGTTGGAAACCATGAAGAATTCCTAATAGGCTTAATGATCTCTCCTTTGATTTTTTCTAGTTTCTACTATATTTTGGGAACTAGGGTAGGGTTTATGGGTCTCTATTTTTTCTTGAAAGTCTTGGGATATGGTTTTGAAGGTATCGCATGCTAGAAACAATCTTTACTATACGCCTTTAGGTTATCATATGATCAATCAAACACCTTGCAATACTTCCTTAACATAATTAATATTGTTATGATTTTAGGGCTCATTTTCCCTATGTGGATTTTTTTTGGGGTAGAATGTGTGCCCATATTTAGTTCTTCTAGATCTTATTCATGCACAACTATTATTTCATTTAAAATTTTGTTAGCACTATTAAACAATTTCTCTAAAGTGAACAAACCTTTAGGGATCTTATTTTTCTTTAGCTAGATAACCTCATTACTAAAAATAGTCTCTTTGCCATCAATTTTTTTTAATTTTTAAAAAAAAATTATCTCTTGTTTTTGATATTCATCAATGCATGTGAGGAATTTGAACAAATTAGAGTCATCATAAAAAATTTTCAGTGATGAATGATATTAGGGATTGAAGGTTTTCTTAGCATCTCCACTCTTGAAATAGTAACCGATGTTATTTCCTCTAACCTAATAGCTATATTAGCATGAAAATTAGCTACCACATTCTTTTCTCTCTCCACCTGATCTATGAAGAAAGCATCATACAATTCAATCCTATCCAAAGTAACATTCTTATATTGCTTTAATCTTTTTTTTTAGAAGCATACTTCTCTTTAATTTTGGAGATAATCAACTTGGAGTCTCCGAACACTTTGATCACCTTTATACTATTCTTCAAAGAAATATTTAGATCTAAAAGTAGAGCTTCATACTCTACCATATTTTTTGTACACTCAAACCCTAATTTGAAATAAGGTTCAAAGGACTCACCTTTAGGTGAAATTAATATAATTCCACCCCCTTCACCTTATTTAGAATAAGCCCCATCAAAATATATAATCCACACACAATTTGATAATATATATCTTGGTCCACTAGGGCACTTTGACAATCATCGCCATCTTTTGCATTACTAACCTCAACCTTGAATTCTATATTTATATCAATATAACATATAGTCTAGTCAACATCAACAACATCCTCAATTATATATTGAGCCCTTGGATCCCTATCAAACTTTACATTAATCACACTAATTGGGATCATAATGTAGGAAGAATATATCTAGATACTTTTCCCAATTTTAGTTGGCCACCTTCTTTTAGACATAAGCATGCCATACCATGGTGGTATATCTACCACTATCCCATTAATTTTATATCCTTTTTCTACTATGCATCTAGTTTGAAATATATATCTTTCATGAATCCAATATGGATCTATCTTGAGTCCTTATCAAAGCACTTACCAAATTATCCTATGACATGAAGGCATAGTTGATTCATAACTTGGAGAGGAATAAAATTTGTAGAAGATTCATAATATATCATGCAATTTATCACAAGCTTGATGTTAATGGATAATGTGACATAAAAATGGTATACATGAGATGATACTTGTTTGATGTAATTCCTAAATACACCATAGGTCTTTCGACATTGTCTACTCTATTATTTTTCTTGGCCATTTGTGCTTCTCTGATTTGCTCTTCAATGTAAATTTTTTTGTTACCTAACTGACCTATCAAGGTGCCATAAAACAAAGCCAAATCTTTGTCCTTATACTCTATTATTCTCATCATTTTCATCAATGACACAAATTTTTTATTTCTTAGTACAAATGCCATGTCTAATGGAATAAACTTGGGCAATAGTGTGTTAGTAGGAATTATAACTATAGAAGAAAAAGGTGTATGATTGGTGTTATGTTTTTTGACCAATTCCTTCTCAATTTTTACCTAATTATTGGTTAAATATTTTTTCCATTTTAATCTCCTTTCTTCAAATTTAGGACCTTGATAATTTGATTTTGTTTGGTGGAATCTTATTTATCCTTAAAAATACTTAGTTTAGAGGGATTCACACTTTGTCTCTTTTAGTTTTATTTTATGAAAATTCCTTTGGCATTATCCTAACACAAGACCTCCCTTTTTATTCATCTTTCTTCTCAAATTGTAGTCACTCTTGACTTGAGAAATTGTGCTACAACAAAGGCTTTGATCTCTTAATTTGAAGGATTTATTAATAGGTTTTTTTTTTGTAGAAGAGTTCACATTATGAACATGATAATCTTCTTCCTCTTAATTAGAAAATACTTGTTGATGGTGAAATATAATTGCATGTCTCTTATCTTCTATGTCTTGTTCATAACCATGTTCCTCTATAGAAGAGTAGTCATCTTCACTACAACAGCCTTGTGAGGATAACACATTAATGTTTTGATGTTCATGGTCTAAATACGAACTTTGAGTGCTATCACTACACATATTATAGTCTTGATTAGGATTCATGATTGCTAAAACTACAATAAATTATAAAGGTGAGTGGGCATCTAGCAAGCCATACAACAAGTAATATCCTCTACATAGTTGACACCTGACCCTTTTAGAGGGTTTAAAGTCTCTTTATTTGTTTTTACCCTATGGTCTGATGCAATATGTCTTCCAATATACAAAGTGGTATACTATGGTTGATCAAAAAACCTAGGCATTCTTTCATTTTTATTTTATTATGCCTTTCATTTGACATACCCTTCTCATTCTTAGCTACCATGTAGTTTATTTGCTTTAGGGAATGAATGACTTGATCCATTTTTTCTACAAAAAAATGAGTCTTACTGGTTTGATTTTTATCATTAGATAAAATTCTTACATCACTTTTTTGTGTATCTTTTCTTAAGCTATCTAATTACTTTCAATATTGGGAGTAATCCTCTAGGCCTCTCTTAATGTGTGGGGTTCTTAATCTCTCAACAGATAACCCATATTGGAATCATATCCATTTCAATATAAGTCAAAACACATGTATTCATTTGGTCTCATGTAATTTGGGATCTTTTCCACGAGTCTAGTAAATTTGGTATTAAAATTTGACATAGATTCATTAGATCCTTTGGAAACATTTGTAAATTATTTTATTATGAATTTGGGGCCAGTCTTATCCTCCAACTGTTCTTTGAATACTCTTTAGAACTCTACCTAAGAGTGAATGATTCCATCAGGTAAAATTTTATACAACACTCTAGCTATAACATCCAAGGATTGAACAAATAGATTCATTAGTACATCCTCTTCTTCAATCTCATATTCATCTACCAGGTTGTTGAATGCTTCGAGGCACAATATTCCTTAGAGATAAATTTTTTCATTTGAAACTTCATGAGCATTGAACTAACTTCTAGAGGCATTGGATTTGGATACCTAGGTAATCCAAACAAATGGTTGCCTATATATTCCTATGTTTTAAGGTGACCTAGTAGGAGACTGCATTTTTTAATTTTTGACTCCAACATTGTTCCCTCCTCCACCATGTTCGGGTTTCTTACTCTTATTTTATTTTTGGTTCAATTTAAAAAAATATTCTTCAACTCAAATCCGTTGCATCCCTCTCATCTTGTATCCTAGACAACTTAACTCTCAAATTAGCTACTTCTTAGAAAAGATTAACATTCTAGTCCTTATGATCTAATTGTGCTTTGGGTTGATCTTGAGCTACTCTTACTCAAATTATTTATACTTCATATACCATTGATCATTTGCATTATTTAGATCACCTCTAGACCATAATGAATTCTCTTCCTCTTTAGTAGGTGAAGTAAATGGCTAGTCATGCAATAAATTTTTCCATGCATTTATTCTAGCCATAAGGGCTTCGAAAAAATGAGCTTCTAGCTCTATTTATTCCTTTCTTGTTCAAGGCCATTTAAAAATTATTAGTATTTAGGGCCATGCCATTCTTATCCAATTCCTTGATTAATAATTATATGGGGAGGAATATCATTAGGGTGTACATGAATGTGTTAGTTTTTACTATAAGATTAAATACATTATTTTTAGAATGCATTGTAGTATAGGCATAGAACTTTCTTTTTATGTATGTTCTTATTTTTGAAGTTCACTTCCCAAATTCTTGTTATATAGTTTCCTCTAAACCATGATCACATCACATTCATGTTTAAGCCTTTTGAATATAATCTATATTGTTACAAAAAATCCTTTTGCAGGGATAAGGACAAGAAGGACTGGATCAAAATTAACTAAGAAATACTTTTTGAACATAAATCTGAGGGGAAAGGCACCTGGATAGTCCCTAACAAACTTTCCAAAATATTGGTTTTTATTTTCTATATTAACCCCTAGCCATAAGGATTTTAATAGTACATAGAAAAAGTGAGCAACTTTATCAAATAGAAAGACACCTATCCTCAAAGCAAGGGTTGAAATGGCCAATGAACAGGAGGATTAAAAACCTCTTCTACACTTCAAGCCTTGCCAAGCTCAGGAGGGTAATCCTATAGATTCTTTCAAGATAAAATAGATAAAATATTTAAAAATCCATATAAAAATATGACTTTGTATTAAGCTTAGAATGGTATTTTTTGTTGAGGATTGCATACATTCAAATGACATATCTCTTACTTTATGTAGCTAGGTTAAATGATGCAACTTAAGATGAAACTTGGTTACAAATCCATGTAGATATATTCATTTATAGTTGATTACATCATTAAATCAATAACATACATTATACAACAATCCTCTAATAGTTTTTATTCTAAAGTTCACATTAGTTTTATGAGAAATTCACAACCATGGATTTTGCACAATGGTAGAATGAATAAACTACAAACAACTTATTTTAATGGTTTACATGTTTTTTATTGATTTTAAATGGAAAGAATAGTTAGATTTCAACCATCAAAATGGTGCCTATTCCTACAACACACAGTCAAATTCAGATGAAACCCTAATGAAAAAGTAAACCCTAACTCTCATACGATTTTAATGTGCTTAGATATATCTTATATAGCTTAAACTAGGAAATGTCATTCTACCCAAAAATACATCTCTACTTCATAATACACAACTAGTTTAAGAGCTCCATGTATTAACCATGAAATAATTTTTCCTAGTATACATTTATGTAAAAAGAGATATTTTTTACATCACCCCTTGGATGCAAACTAACACAAATCAACACAAAGAACAATAAATGTGAACTTAGAGATTCCTTGAATCCCCTAAAACTCTTAAACATAAATGAAGATAGGTTGCAATAGTGGAAAATTTTATATTTGATTTTATGAAAAATTTACAAAACCATGAAAGATTTCAAATGAACCCAAAACTTATTAAATTTATGTACACAAGTAAAATGAATATTTGTAGCTTCACCCATATGATATCACTAAAAAATATGAACAAAGACCAATCAATTACAAGATAAACACATACCCATAAATATATTTATAACTAAGGGATTTACCCAAAGAGAAGATGTGGCCATGTTGCACTCACAATGAAGAACCATAGTTTTGAAGTCTTTAATAAGAAAACCCCATGCACCAAATTCATTCTCTTGGGACTCAAAAATACACTTGTAGGCATGAAAAATTGGTTCTTTAGTGATTCACCATCATGCTGGTCAATAACATCTAGATTTGTGTACAAGATGAAAAGTGCCTACAAAATCTGTTGAAAAGGGTCCTAATAAATGGCATGAATGCTCAAGATCTGCACTTTTAACTACTATGACAAATGAATGTATGTATGTCACATTATTTTCTCCTTCAAATCCATGCCAACTTACATAAAGAAATATTTTTGGGCACTTTTAGACCTTATTTGGTGGTTGTAGGGCCATATCGGCTTGTTAATGACATCCTATGCTATTTTCTCCTTTATCACTGTAAAAATATGTTCAAATTTGTGCCCACATTATGAAAAATTCTTTTTAGATGGAACTTTTTAGTAGTCATTGCATCAAATATGGTCATAAATGGCCTTTTGGACATTTAGGGAGGTAGATGGGATTATAAAAAAATATAAGATTTTTGAATCATTAAGGGTCAGGAATACCTCATAAATCATACCATTTGGAGGTCAAAGTTGGGGAATTGGAGGTGATTGGGAATACATGATGATGGAAGGAAGTCTAAACAAATAGTCCTGATCAGATAAAATAGTGTTAGATTGATAGGAATTAGGGTTCATAAATGACTCATACTTGGTACCACTTTGAAAGGAAGTCCACTCCTTAAAATCTAATAGGAAGTATAAGGGAAGTTATTTGGTGACAAAGTTTTAGAGATGCACCAAAAGTACTGAGGTAAAGGGATGGGTGAAATTTTGACTTTGAAAAAATGATTGACAGAGTTAGCGAGGTTCATGTGTTAGGCATGGTGGGAAACAAGTACTCAAATAGAGGGAATGCAGACTTAGTGAAAAATATTGAAGAGTTAGGAGGAGTCTAAACAAGGGACTTGGATAAGGTATAACCTATATCTCTAGTCTAATAGATAGGAAAAATTTGATTGGGGAGGGGCTAGGAGTTTGGGTTCATGGATGACATATGAAAGGGTACTTGGGGAAGGGAACTTTTATAGGTTGACAAGAATGATCAAGAGACATGGTAGGATAAGGAAGTTTGGAAGTTCAACAAAAATTAAAAAAACAAATGTTTAGAGAGGAATTTTAGGGATTAAAACATGGGGATGCCACAAAAATGGTTACTGGGGAAGAAAAAGTGAGGAACTTGGAGTTCAGGGGAGCAAAGGAGATGATACATGTGCTAATGGAAAGTTTTTAATAGGAAGGGATCATATTTTTTGGGCTCAAATGAATGGTATGCAAGGGCGAGGTTGATATAGTCATGGACCGGATTATCAATATTGGATGGAAAGGTATGTGGGGAGGATCAAGTTCGACAACAACAAGACTAATCCAAACAAACCCTACCTTCAATAAATTATCATCAAAGAAAAATGATATAATTAATGAGAAAAAATAATTCTTCCCTTTTGGTTAAAAAGGGCCTCCATTATCCATTGAAAGCCATCCCCAACACAATCATGAGATTCCATTGCCAATATTTTGGCCTTTATTTTTCATCTTCCACACTTAAGCAAAGAACCATAGTTAGGCTAAGATTTCAAATATTTAGATTGAGAAATGGTAAATAATTTTGGTAGAATACAAATTCACCTTCCCTTAATCTAACTCCATAAAATCCAAGCAACCTTTTGTTTGATAATCCATCAAAGGAACCGCATCACAAAATTATTCCACACTTTTAGGACTTGGAACAATGGGGTAATCTAGAGTTTTCAAGATATTACTTGGCGAAAGCACAAGTTAGTAATATATCTTTGGAGGAGAGGTAGGATCAACAAAGAACATTCCATGATTATGTTATACAAAGCCTTCCTTTTGGTCACTTGGATTCCATTGCCTAGTTTGAAGCTAAAAATACTTGTAGCTGAAGAAACCTTTGAGAATAAATTATCCATAATATCCCAATTGATTGAAATTGAAGCATCTAAATGACAAGCCTTGAAAGTTGAGGAATTGATTCCATTAAATCTTGGAGGAATAATGAAATAAAAAAAAAACTTAGAAAGATCAACCAATGTGCAAACCTTACAAACCACCTCCTAGAGACCCCAAAATCCTCATCAATTTTAATAAAAGGTGCTAATCTTCTTAATTAGTTACTAAATAATGAAAAGATTCCATAGATCCAAAGGTAAATTGTAGTCTTAACCACAAGGGATCCTTTGAGATGGGAGGTGTATTAGGATCAAAGAAAGGAGACCATAGACAAACAAAATATTTTGAATTCCTCAACTTTTATTTCTATTGATGGGGTGTGGGAATTGTGCTTCCATCAACACCACTTCCACAATTTACTTTTGAATTCAAACTTTTATTTCTTAGAGTATTAGACTTGGTTCTTCCTTCATACCACCTTTGACCCCCAAAGCTTGTTCAAATGCAAATTTCTTCCTAAATATTTCTTGTCAAAATTGCATGCTTCCCATTCCTTAATACATTTTTTTAAAGTATCAAAATTCCCTTCACCTTGATACCTCTTTGAGGTATGTCCCACACCTCTTCCCCTGTAATTGTCAAACATCCCTCTCATTCAATACCCATTTCTTGGTATTACCCAATCCCCAATCTCCAATAGTATAAAGCCCTACATACCTTAAAAGGGATGAGCTATCCATCACCCCTGTTCTCGATGCCTTGATAGGAGGTATAAATTAAAATTTATATTTCTTGCCCATTTTTATTGGCTTCTTGCCAACTCGCTAAAATGACCTAAAATACCACGTGTGCCAAAAAGACATTAACAAACCTTGGCGTGACATTTTCAAAGGTTTCTCCGAGTGAACTCTATCAATTGTGTACTAGTTACAGATCTATGCAAGGGCATTCATTTTTATTGTAAAGGAGGGTTTATAAATATTTTTATGGTAAAATATCATCTAGATCAAGTTTCATTTCATGTTTTAACCAACGCATATGAATGCAACTCAATTTTTTGAGTTTACATGTAACTTGTAATGACAATGCAATTTTTTTTCATGATTTTTATCTTATTTTCATTCCGTCTCCATGATTTTTTAAGAGTTTTAGAGAATTCAAGAAAATTTCAAATGTACATTTTCTTTTATATATCAAAACTCTCCTAGTTTGCATCTAAAGGGTGCAATAAAATAATTTTATATTGTGCAAATTCTATGTTATGCGAGGAAATTTCAAAGATAATGCATGAAATTTTAAGATATTTTATGAATCATTAACTAGAGGTTATATTTTTTATTTTAAAAGGTATTTGAGGGTTTGGGCTTTGCAAGATTAAACCAAGTGTATTGGTAGATTGCAATTGAGGTGGCATATAAAATATATTTAATGTTTAAATAATAAAATTTAAGTTTGGTCTACATATTGATTGAGGGGCATAAACTTATGAAATGCATTGTGTCTATATGTGCAAGGGCTATAGGTAGTGAGGTGAGTGTGGATGAAATGTAACTAGAAAATCAAACCATTCATTTAAAATTGCTACAAATTTTTTATACAATTCTCTTATAAGGACTAAAATTAAAATCGTTTAAATTTTTATAGGGACTATGTAGGCTATTGAAGCTATATGATACAAAAATTGTGTAGATTTTTGGAACTATATACTACAGGAATGATGTAGATTTTTGGAACTATGTGCTGCAAGAACTATAAGAAAAACTATAATTTATTTCAAATAACTAAACACTATCAAAATGTATTCTCTAATCATCAAAATAATAAATAATTAAATTTATGAGAGCTAATATAAACTATTATGATCACTAGTAAGCATATTCAACAAGCTACGATCTATGATTTACAATATAAGTTGAAGTAAATGAAATTAAAATAAAAAAATAATTAAAAAAAATAAATTCATCACCATTTCAATGAGAGTGGGCCAAGCACATTTTCCTTCTTCTATGGCCTTCAAATTCTTCATTTTAAAGTATTTTTCTTTGAAAATTGATAGATCTGAACTACTTTGAAAATGCATCATTTTTATATTTTTGTCTTTTCCACTTGTTCCTATTTGTTTCTTCAAATTAAATTCAAACTTGCTTCTTTTTCACCAATTGTCTCACTAAAATGTGAGAAAAGATGGTTCCTTAAACAAAAGGGGGTCCTTAATGTTAATGGGGGTGTTCTCTTGATTTGTATCTTTCCCTAAGGGCATTGCATTAGGAAAGAGATCACAAGGTGTAAAGATTGAATTTCAACCTCAATGACGAGTCAATCAGACCTGGATCTCAATCCTTAAGACAATAGGGCAAATCTGAAACCAAATTAAAATGATTTGCAATGTTCAAACTAAATGAATTATAAGACTTGATACATGAAATACAAATTCTTGAAAGTACAAAAACTAAAATCACAGTTTGTAGGAAGATCTGAGAAGGGTAAGAACACATGCACCTGTCACCAAAAGTTGGTTTTGAGCTCTGTTGAAGGACAGGTTTGCCCCTGGGTGAATGGGTCTTGGTTAGGGATCTTGAAAATACTTTTGGCAGTCCTCTAATAATGGATCTTAGCTTCTATTTTGCATAAGTTCCACTATTGAAAATTCAGAAATAAAATTTGTAAATGAGTTTTCGTGGCTTGACAACAATGATGATAACTTATGCAACAATGCACAATTTCTCTTCAAGATCTTCAATTCTTCTTCAACCTAAAATTTGTACATACACAAAGAGGGAAAAATTATTTTGTTTGAATGGGGGTTTGCCTTAGTCAAACCCCATGTTTGGTAATTAAACCTTGATAAAAAGATAATGACAAATGGAGAAGGAAATGATGAATGAGCAATTGCTTGTTACAACTCACCAAACCTTCAATGGCTTCTCTTAGAGGACTGAAGACAAACATATCTCTCCAAGGAATATGATCTTGCTTTGCTTGATGGATTTGGGCACTTGAAAATGCTTGGATGGTGTAGGATCAACAATGCATATTAGCCTTCACAAGATGACATGAACACACATAAGCTTTAACATGATAACAAGACCTTGAATGCTGCGATAAATGACTGATTAATCTGCTCTTGAATGTTCTTGACAATAATATTTGCTTCTCCAAAAGCCACTCATTAAGTGTTAGAATGTTGCTTAGATTTTAAATGATGAAAAGATGCATTTAAAGGTATTTATCTAATTTCTTGAAAATTAAATTCCAAAAGTCGACAATTGCAAGTTGAATTTGAATAATTAAAATGTCACCAAAAATATATTTAAAAATGGGTCCTAGGACTTAAAGGGAAAATGGGTCCTGGCCTATAAGTTCAATACACACATATTCGAGGGTGATTAAACTATGGAGTACATTAATTAAATATCGGTTTTCCTTTTAGAAAATGAGAAAAATAAGGATTTGGAATGCATAATTTGGAAAATTAGAAGCTTAATTAAGTCCAATAAATTAAGGAACCCAAACATAGTGTGAAATTGTAAAGGTACATAATCTACTACACTACACTCACAACATTTGGTGTTGATATGTAAACAATGTTTTTCCTCTAAGATTTATCAACACCACTATTCACAATAATTTTTAAGAATAAATCTACCTTAAAAATCCAATCATGCATCATATGATTTAACATAATGTAAATTAGGATTAATCACCTAGACAACATCTACAATGATGCAAAATTTATTCCTAACATGCTAGTCCTAACTTACCTCACCAAACTAACAAGCCTTTAATACCTTTCCCTGAAAATGACACCAAAATGATAGGTCAAAAATGAGGTGGCATATAGAATTTATTTAATATTTAATAACAAAACTTTAATTTGGTCTACGTGTCAATTTGGGGACATAAAATTATGAAATATTTTGTGGTTATATGCGTAAGGGCTATAGGTAGTGAGGTGGGTGTGGATGAAATGTAACTAACATTCATTTAACACTACTACAAAAAATCTATATAGTTATGCTATAGGGAATGGAAATAAAACTATTTACACTATTAAAGGGATTGTGCAAGTTGTTGAAATCGTGTACTACCAGGATTGTGCAAATTTTTGAAACTATATGCTATAAGAATTGTGTGGTACATGAATTATAAGCATAAATATGATTTTTTTTAAACAACTAAACATTATTGAAATGTATTGTCTAACTATATCAAAGTAATAAATAATTAACTTTATGAGATCTAATATAAAAAAATAGATCAACAATAAATATATTTAACAAGCTATAGTCTATAATTTACAATAAATCAAATGAAATAAAAAAGAGAATAAATTCACTACCATTTCATGAGAGTGGGCCCTCATCTTCTTCCATGGGGTGACATAAATATTCGACTATGAACTCTTTCAGATCCCAATAATTTCTCTATTATGTTGTTTGAGAAAAATACATACACATCCCCTTTTATGCTATGGCTTATGCAAATTTTATAACCCATAGCTCAAAACAAATAAAATAAAGGTATATGGAGTCATTTAGTCTATGGTAAACAAATCAACTCAAATAAGCAAGTTGGTTTGGCTTGTAGTTATTATTTTTGACTCGTGGTCATTCCTCATAGCAACTACAATATTATGGTTACAACAACAAAACAACATGGAGTATTATTTTTGGCATGTAACTATTTTATATTTCAAAGCTAGGATTTATCAGTTATAACCAAAGTATTATTTAAGTAAATATTTGTTAGCTGATATCTATTTGTTGGCAAGTGTACCCACAAGCTACATGAAGTCTATACTTTTCATCTTTGTTGATATGAAACAAGAAATTTATTTTCTTAATGTAATAATAGCAAATATTAGTAAATACATTATAATATTTATTATATTTTAACTCAAAACTATATTAAATATTTATGTTAAATTATATGTAGAAAAAGGTGGTAAATATGCATGATATAATACAAGGAAAACTTTAGTGGTGAATCTTCACCAATTGGCGAATAATTGAAATCATGACCTCCAGAAATGAGGAATAGTACAAGCTAAAAAGGAGATTGAATCGCCAGGTTTTTACACAAAATTAATTTCATCTCGATTAATTCACCTATGCATTATTTTTTAAACTAATAAATCGAATTTGATTCGCCATGTAAATGATGCGTCATTGGAACTGATTCACCGGTAGTTTATAATGTAATTACAAATATTAATTATATTCGCCAGTAATATTATATTCCTACCATTAATTTTGGGGCAATATCACCACTAATAATAAATTACCATATAATTTTAGGGATACTTTAGCCTTGAATAAGGATATTTATTGCCATCAATTAGCTTTTTAATTAGATGGTTGCAGGTTGATTCTATGACCTATATGCACGTGCCTTTTAAAAGGCTTGTTGAGGCCCAAAATTTGTTTTGGGCCACATGATTAGATTTAATTGTGTGGCCCAAAACAAATTCTGAGCCTCAACAAGCCTTTTAAAAGGCACGTGCATATAGGTCGCGGAATCAACCTGCAACCATCCGATTAAAAATCTAATCAATGCTAACAATTTCACTTTTCATTTAGTATTTTTTTTTAAAGTGATATTTTACAAAAAATACTTAATCCGTGTGTGCTCCAATGCATTTTCGACCCCCACAAGGGGGATTTTCCCCCTTGAACCCACCAGTGGCTACCGCCCCTGAGCCCCTACTTCAATATTACAAAAAACAAAAAAAATATGGGGGAACTGTACCGACCAACTATGCAAATTTTTAAAGGAGAGATTCGCCATTCTAATTAATCTTTTTAGTGATTATTCACTAGGATTTGTCACTTTGATTATTATTTTGACCAATTATTCATTAAGATTCACCAGGATTTTATTATTTTTTTAATAATGTGCATAGATTCTCCAGGAAAATTAATAATTTTTTCAAAAAAAAAAGGAAAGCTTCGCTAGGAAAATTATAGCACTTAGCCAAGATTTGCCAAGATTTTACACCTTTCTCAAGCGGGGGGTTTCTTAAAGTTATCCTTAATATAATGTGAAAATAGAGCATGAAGGTAAATATTGAGATATATGAATTTTTCTAGAATATGAGATAAAATAGAACATAAATACCTCTCATCATGTATCAAACTTGTCTAAAAATTAAGGTTTGTAGTGTCATTATGGTTTCATTTAGTTTAGACTTTGTGTTGTAGGGTTATATGCCATCTAGTGGTAGAAATATGATCATTCACATTCATTTAAAAAGGAAAACAAATATTTTCAATAAAATTGTTAGTAGTTTAGTATCTTGTCATTATATGTAGTTCATGTTATGAATGTTGCTTTAGATATTGTAAACCCATGACAATTAAAACTGCTAGAGGAATACATATAATATTATTTAAATGAGTGTATGCTTTTGTAAGTTGTTGTAATAAATACATCTATAGGGATCCTTGACCGGTTATATTCATTGTTGCATCATTAAACTCATCTACCCAATAGAAGAAATATGAGAATTATGTACACATGAACACTCCACAAAACCTATAACAAAAACTAGATACATGCAAAAATATGTTATTGTTGTTTGATGCCAAAAATAATTGGTAGAGCTATAAATAGAAGATAAAAATAAAATTTGTTGAACGTTTCCAATTAAAAAATGTAAAATTTGTATCTATCTTGGACTCCCAAAGGGTCTCAAATTATCATTCAATGTATAGTCAACTTTGTGTGAGAGTTCACACTATATTTTAAATTGTTTTACCCTACAAATATATTTGGGAACACTCTCCCAAGCTTGTTAGGGCTCAAAGTGAAATAAGGTCTTTAATCCTCTTGTTCATTAGCCTTTTAAACCCTTGAATTAAGGATAAGTCTCTTCCTATTTGATAAAGTTGGTCACATTGTATATATTTTGGTAAGAGTCTTATGGTCAGGGGTTATTATATAAAATAAAACAAATAGATTGGCAACTCCATTGGGAAGCTACCTAGTTCCTTCCCCCTCAACTTTTTTTTCAAAATTATTTCTTGGTTAGTGTTGATTCAGTCCTTCCTATCCTTTCCCTTGCAAAGGGTGGTGACTTTTTTTGTAACAATATATATTATATTTAAAAGGCTTCAAAATGGATGGAAAAGGTCACTATTTAAGAACAACTTTGACAATAAATTGATGAATGAGAATAACAGGATCCATAAGATCATTGGTGATCTGTGTGATCTTTGCACTTAGATGGTGGATTAGGAGTGTGGTCTATGATAATTCTATTGTGAATGCTATGGCAGTTCTAAAACTTATTTCAAGAGGGTACGACAAGACATTTAAGGTATGCCAACTATTTCTCCTTCAAATTTGTTGAGAAATACATTTTGTTCATGAAGGGAAATCATTGGTTATGTGAAGGTTGAGCTAGCCTTAAGTTAATTTCATATTATAAAGAATGTACACTTAATCTAAGGACTATGATAATAATTTTCCTTCTTATAGTCTATAAGACAAAATCATATATATTTATGGTGATAAATCTAGTTTAAGGTTTTATAATGAAGCTATGTCTAGGGGTCCATATAACCATATCCATTCTTCATACTCAACCCACAATGTTTTAGTATCCATGAAGAATGTTAGAATTTTTGAAGACCATAGATGCTTGGATATGAGTGTCTTACTACATAGCCTAGTACTCAATGTGTAGCCACTAGAAGTCAAATGTCCCAAGAGTAAGATAAACCATGAGATTGTAGAAATTGAAGAAGCTTTGAGAAATCTTGAGGCTATCAGTAGTTCAATATCTTAACCCCCAATTTACTCCAATGAACATATATATAAAATTTTATACCTCCTTTGGGTGAAGTATAAAATGATCCTCATACAAAAAGAAGATTATAACCATATGTTTCAATTTGATTGGAATAAGATTTCAAGAAATAGTGATCACATCCAAGAATTTTCATACTTTATGGAGTAAAGTGACTTTGTGGATGAAGATACATGGATGAGGTATTTTGTTAGACCTTTGAGTGGTGATGCTAGGAAGTGACTGGTTAGTTTTCTTGACCACCATTTCTCTACCTTAGATGAACTTGTTTATTCTTTTAACCATCAATATTCCTATGTTGATGATACCACATATTTTATCTAAGGATTTTCTAGAATTTTCAAGAAAAATGAAATAGATTCCCAATTTCCCAATTTTATGTAATATTTATGCAAGGTATGAAATAGATTCAAAGGTATAAGAAATAATCAATCAATATTTCTATGTCTATATGTTTTAGCTTTGGGCCCTGGTTTCTCTATTATTAAAAAAAAAATAATGCTTGAGAAGTTTAAAGCAGTCTATTATAGGAAAATTCATATCAAGAAACTCTATAAAAAATCAATAACTAAGAACATTATTGAGCTTGTATCTATGGGAAACCAACAAATTATAATAATACACTCAACAAAGTTTCACAAAAAATATGGTTTAGGTACTAGGTATAGTGAAAAAGTCAACACATGTAAATATTTTCCTCATGCTATAAATTAGGAAGCAGGTGCATGTTTAGAAATGCAATACAATAAAATAGCTCATATGATGGGAATGGTGAAAAAATATGTCAAGAGTCTGAGGCAATATACATACTTGATATTCCTCAAGGTGTTGTTTCCAATGAGGAGTATGATGACATAGGTCACCATGTTGAGGGAATTTATAGATATCAAAATGAGGTGAACTATTGCGCACTTACACATGGTTAGCAATTTAATAAGGGTGTTAGTGTATAAATATGTGTAGATTTTCAATTTGAGAAGCATGCATATAGTTCTATGTGTAATGACCCCCTTTCTTTGTTGATAGTGGTGTTAATGAATCTAATTGTGTCTGCTTATTATGATTTCTCCTATAAGGAAAAATTGGAGGTTTTCACTTTCCGTGTAGATCATATAGACATGAATGTTGATGGGGACACATGTTTTCTTAACAATGGTTAAGTTTATTTCCCTGGTGATTATTTAAAATATGGGTCAAATATGCAAAATGTTGATGCAACTATTGTTGAGGACCTATTATTAATATTAACCTTTTCAAATGATTATAGTGATTCTAAGCATATGAACTTGAGATCCCTAATCACTGCATTGAGGAGGTTGATATATTTATAAATAAATAAATATAGGGGAAAGTATCCTTTCTCTTAAAATTTTAGCCCCAACTAATGTGAGAGTTGATGATCCTTATTAGTGTATGGATAATCCTATCCCTATAAGTGACTGGAGTCTGAGACTAGAAAGAATTTGAAAAGGATCAACTTAAGGAATAAATGACTAATAGAAACTATAATGAAATCCTTCATCAAGGGAATTACTTCTCATGATAACATAAATATTATATTGTCCAAATCTTATCATGCACAATGATTGTGATACATTTCTAAAGGGACCTATTACTGATTTAAAAGGGAATGGTAAAATGTAGTACACATAGTAAAAGGGAAAGGAGAGTGCTTAAAAAATAAGATAGACAAATAAAATAAGACAAATGAATATCTCTATTGATGCCATCCCAAATTTTCTATTGGAGGGATATGCCAAAATAAAACTATTGATGGTTCCTTCATTTGTCTACCTCTAGATGAGATTATGAAAGATAAATTAGTCATTTAGAGCATATACTTAATTGATGCAAATGTAAGAACTAGGGAAATTTATCAAGATGTACCAATATTGGTGAGTGCAAAATTTCTAATATTGTCTATCTCTCCCCCATCGCTACTTCACATATCATTTATTCTACACTCTAAAAATATGAATATGGGAATCAAAAACCTATTTCATGTTACATTGGTGGTTGCTATTGCACCAAAAGATCAACCTATTAATGCCCGATACAACCACTGGATTTATACAAGATCCATAGGAGGCAGCTAAACCATGTCATGAACCCAAGCGTGGCGCTACATAGAGAAGACCAAGGGACACACCATCTTACAAAAATCTC
The DNA here is from genome assembly GCA_007115665.2 of Sequoiadendron giganteum. Lineage (NCBI taxonomy): Eukaryota > Viridiplantae > Streptophyta > Pinopsida > Cupressales > Cupressaceae > Sequoiadendron > Sequoiadendron giganteum. The sequence continues at coordinate 368,390,246 of CM021109.1, read as the reverse complement.
CCCTAGCGCAAGCAAGGGGTTCAAACCTGTGACCTCAACTTTGATACCGATTGTTACATTGGTGGTTGTCGTTGCACCAAAAGATCGACCTATTAATTCCTGATACAACTGCCAGATCTATACAAGATCCATAAGAGGTGGTTAATCCATGACATGAATCCAAGCGCTACACTGCATAGAGAAGACCAAGGTACACACCATCTTGCAACATTTCATTAATTAGAAGGTCATTACATGATCACCACAAATGGAGGTATGCTCTGTGGGTTGATAAGATGACATTTGAAGAAGCTAGTGGTGTGAGCTCATTTGAGTTAATTTGTTAAAAGTGAGTTGAATTACCAACCAAATTGATGCCTTTAGTGCATAACTACATGATGTTGAAGTCCCCAATGGGCATGCTACAAGCCTAGGTGTAGTAACGATTAAAAAAGTAATTCCTAAGAGTGTATTTAACTTTTGTCACCTTATAGCTAATTCAAAGTATAGGGATGGTGTGTTTTACTAATAGAAAATGAAATATATCCTTGGTTTTAGGATAAGGTGACATTAAATTTGTAATCCTATGTCATTTGTATGTCTCCACATTCCTTGGAATGTGTTCTAGGGGACATGAGAGAAAATCAGGGAGCAAAAAGGTCATCGAAGCATCTCGAAAGAAAGGAGTTGGATAGGCTATGGGTTAGGTGCCCATGTGGGAGTATTGAATTTCCATTTAATATTTTCTTATGTATTTTGGCTGTCCAAGAAGAGGGGTGCGGATTTTTTTAGGTGGTTTTGTACCTCTTGTTTTGGTTTACTATTCATGGTTTTACCTCCCACAATTTCTATAAATTGGAGCCATGGGATGGTAGTTTCATATTGAGTTCTTGCAGGTAACAGGGTGCTATTGGGTTGATCTGAGATCAGTAGTGAAAAGTATTATTGTGTAATCTCATTCAAAGTTTAATAATATGTAGATTTGGTGTCACATTTTACTTGCTGATTTTTATATTGTGATGTATGTTGCAAGCACATGTTTAAATCTGATTTGATAATATAATTTTCATATTTGAATTCACTTGCATAAGTTCATATTGTAGCTTTCCTTAACTTGTTTTCAACATTTGGTATAAGAGCTAACAATTATGTTGAGAAGGGGACACCTTTCTCTTAAGTGTTGGAGGTTTTTGGCCGACTTTTGTTTTGTGGTATATTGCAGATTTGTGAAGATGATTTTTTACCATGGATTCTACCTCTTTCCAAGATGTTAATAAATTCAATGACACAGGCTATAAGATGTGGAAACTGAAGATGTAGGGTCTCCTTGAAGAGAGAGATCAATGGTTGCCAGTTTCATAAGAGAGTAAACTAGCTATAATATTTAATGAAGATTGGAAAAAGTTAGACAAGAAGGAATGAGGAACCATACGATTGTGTCTTATAGATTCCATACTTTTGAATGTCTCCAAGAAAGACATTGCATTCAAGTTGTGGAAGAGGATAGGTGATATTTATCAAACTAAAAGCTTGTCTAACAATTTATATCTCAAAAGATGGTTATATTCATTAAAAATGAAAGATGGTGATTCTATTGTAGACCATTTAAATAATTTTAATCTAATTATAAGTCAACTTGCATTAGTAGATGTTAAATTAGAATATGAAGATAAACATATCTTGTTTTTTTATTCTTTGCTCGAAGCTTGGGAAAATATAATTGTTTCCATAAGTAGTGGTAATGCAGAGCCAAAGATGGACACCATGATTTCCAATGTTGTCTCTGAAGATGACTTGCACGTGCAAGGAAGGTCCAAAGGGAAAGGGCCTAAAGGGGATAAAACACTAAAAAAAAATAGGAAATTAGCGCCTTAAATAGTGCTGGCATTTAGTGCATTTTGAGTCCATGAATTGGACACTTCTACCAACACAAAACTCAACGCCAAACTGCATGTCACTTTGGCGCCGAATTTAGCACCGACTTTTGAAGCTTCCAGTTTGGCTTCCGATTTTTCTTCTGGTTTTACTTCTTGTGTTGCTTCCAAGTTTGCTTCCAGTGTTGCTTCTAGTTTTTCTTCTTGTGTTGCTTCTAGGTTTTCTCCCAGTTTTACTTCTAGTGTTGTTCCAAGTTTTCTTCCAGTGTTGCTTCTAGGTTTGCTTCCAGTTTTTCTTCTTGTGTTGTTTCTAGGTTTGCTTCTAGTGTTGCTTCCAGGTTTGCTTCTAGGTTTACTTCTGGTTTTTCTTCCAGGTTTGCTTTTGGTTTGGTTTCCAATTTTGCTTCTAATTTTTCTTTTGGATTTGCTTCCAGTTTTGCTTCCAGTTTTGCTTCCAATTTTCCTTCTAGTTTTGCTTCCAATTTTGCTTCCGATATAACTTCGCTTATTGCATCTATCTTTGCTTCCATTTTTACATCTTTTGTTGCTTCTAATATGTGTTGATGGTTAAAATGACACAAACAACATTAAAACATAATATTTCTACTCTATTTCTCCTGAAAGAGAAAGACAACATGTAGTAGCCTAACTCCCAAGGTCCTGGTAGTTGGTTCTCAACTGTCTGATGTCACTCAATTGGTTCATGCAACTGTAATATTCAAGGGGCCTGTGCTAGTAATAAAGGATTCAAGCTATGACTCTCTTTATCGAAATAGTTCCTGTAAATCAATGGGTTTTAAATAAAAGAAAAAGATAGATCCAAGGGGTAAATCAGCAAGTATGAATTAAATTTATCTAATATCCAGACATATACTGTTAACAATGAATGTTTTCTTAACCGATCACAAAAACCATAGCATGACACAACCCACAGTATGACTGTACCATCGTATACATCTTAGGTGCTTAATTCAATTCCACTATTCGCATATCACAAGTATTTCCAAGATTTCAAAACAAAACACATTCATTCATCATCAAAACTATAGATCAACAGACTTCAATAACTTTAATTCAATGACAATTTAACAAGATAATCTTTAAACCTGGTTTCTTCTAATGAATTTCATCACATAAGAAATTATCATGCTTCAGCACAATCACTGGCATTCAGGTGGATTATAACTCATTAACCTTATCAAACAACACAATTCAATGTAAACTCCATATTTTGTAAACCTGTAATTCTATTAACTGTAAAAAGATCTAGTACAATGTATTTATGCAAAACTCTATAAAATTCTATCTCCTAGCACTAGGTAAGCCAATCCAATTCTCAATTAGTCGACCCTTACAATGTGATACCCATCTGGTATTTATAGATATACAAAAAGAAGTTCGAACTTCACTTCTATCTTAGGCTTTCCACCTTTTTAGGAACAATCAACTTTCTTGGAAACTCAGATCAACTTTGATCTTGAGTTCTTACATTATGCATTCAGTTTGATCTAAAGATAGAAGATAGAAATAGAAGAAAAGAAGTCATGTGCCCTCAAGACTATCAGTGCTGCATGCATGCAACATGCAAAGAAGAAGATCATCACGCATGCAAGATTTTATGCATGTGAAGCCAGATCCGCCATGAACTCATCATAACTAGTGAAGACTTGTTGTAGCATATCCATATCTGGCCCATCAATCCAGTCATCTTCAAATTTAATGCGATCCAACTCAACTGCAGCAAACTCTTTCATACCTTTTACCTTGATCAATTCTCTCCCTGCAACTTTTATTTCTTCTTTGATTTCTACAAGCCGATCTATCACCAAGTCTCCTCCATCATCTTTCTCCTACATGCAAACCTCTAATTAGATCTTTAGATATCATCATAAAACATGCTTTTAAAACATACCTATTACACATATACCGGAGTCAGAACCAGACAAAAGCTCAAAACAATCTCTTTTACAAAACTGGTGGACTCGGAGCAAAAACTAATATAGAAACTTCACCTAATAACCAACGGGCTTGGAGTCGGAGTCGGGGAAGTTATCAGAACCGAGATCGAAACAAAAAACGGATTTAGTTTTCTTCGAATTTTCATTTTTTCACATTCTATTTCCATTCCGCCTTCGCCTCCGATTTGGTTATCGTTACTTCATAAAAGACTTTCCCACTATATGCGGAGCCGGACACGGGATGAAAACGAAATTGATAACCTTCGCAAACAAAATTCTTAAGTTCAAGATCAGTTCCGATCCCGCCTCCGCCAGTTATCATATAGTCCATTATTACTTCTTTGTTTGCTACCTGAATTGCTTATGTTTTTGCTTCCTAGATAATGCCAAGTTTTGCTTCCAAGATTGCTTCGAGTTTGGCTTCCATTGTTGCTTCCTTTTTTTCTTCTAAAAATACTTTTTGTTTTTCTTCCATTTATTAATTTGTTTTATTTCAATTTAATTAGTTAAATACATCATGCTTCTTAAATAAATCATGATTATAGAGTAAGTAATTTAATTATTTAACTCGTATGATTAAATAATAAGATAATTATTATAACATGATCATCATCTATAATTAAAACAAGTGAGTCAAATATCTATAATTTAATTGAATTTGACAACATCCATCCTGAGCAATAAATTAAAATCATCATACATAATAAATATCCATCCAAAAATCATTGACTACTTTCAATATATATAAATTGACAAGTCAATACTGATAAGATCATCATCATATAAAACTAAAACAAGTGAAAGTCAAATATGTCAGTAGATCAATAACATGTCAAAATGATACATGTCCAATAGTCGACATAAGTCAAAATGATACATGTACAAATGATATAAGTAAAAATGATAAATTATGTAACTCAAAATGATACAAGTCAAGATGATACATGTCCAAATGATATAAGTCAAAATGATACATTTCAAAATGATACAACTCAATAATATGGTACTGTAGGCCATGACAATGATACATATGATAGTAACCATGAAAAGAGGCATCATAACAATATATAAACAATGATCCATGATGCAGTCTATATGATCATGAATGTCACTAGCTACTACCAACAACTGCCTCATTATCATGATGATCATCGTCATCATCATCATTGTCATCGGCCTCAGTGTCTTCTATATCTACGTCATCATCATCCTCTTCCATGTGATCTATACCAAAACCACCATAATTTGGATCTATATCATAAGGATCATCTTGATCTTCTAGAAGACCCGTGTTTTGCAAAAAAACATTTAAAATGAAAAGTTTTTATTTATTTCATGCAATAATTTATTTTTCTGTTATATATCTAATATTACAACATATTAAATGAAACCATAATCATATTACATCATATCAAAGTGCACATACCATAAATAAATTTCAAAAAGTTCCAACTAATATATCATTCCAATGATGTAAAACATGCAACAATTCTAATAAACATTAGTAAAATATGCCACATTTGGTGGAAGAGGAAGAAAGATGACTAGAACTCTGGAGGCCCACCATAATGGATTTCATTATTCAACCATGAGAGAAGAAGAGAGAGATGATATCATGTATCAAAACATTAAGCATGCATTCTTCTAGCCAATGAAGAAGGAGATGATTACTTTGCTTCATTTTCATTTGCATAACCATATCATGGTGTGAACCAAGAAGACCAAGTATGTCTAGTTTTATGTGGAGGTAATTGATGTGGTCCAAAATTTAGGAGGGGAAAGAAGGTCAATGTATGATTCTGATGAAATTAAGGAAGAACGACAATAGAGGGATAGGAAAAATAAAATCAATGCAGAGTTTCAAGGATTTGTCAAGTGAGTAATAGAGCTATGGGAGTAGCCTCATCTCAAATATTTTGAGCTATATTTTGATATACCATTTAGAGAGCTTGGTTTTCATGGAGTTCCTTTCAAAGCGTCTACTTTTATTGTTCCTATGGTAAACTATTTGGTAGAGTTGGTGGAATTACCTTTCTTAGTAATCACTATTAGTGAGATTGAGATTGTTAACCTTGAGAGAGTAGGACTTGGGAAAAATGAATTTGATATGGCTATTGTTTTCAAAGACTTCAAGCGGGATGTACTCCACATTGGCGCCATTCCTCAATCTTTGCTTGATGGCATCAAGGAATGGCTGAGCTCCATGGATATACAATATTATGAAAATATAATGAACTTGAACTGACAAATTTTTTTGATGATCTAGATAAATTTATTGAAGATGGTGGTTGGGAATTTTTGAATATGGAAGCTAGTGATCAAAGCTAGGAAGACCATGCTAATAAATACAACAACTTGAATGATGGATTGTGACCTCAAGTTAAAGACAAATCATAACGTATATTTGGATGATACAATTTGATAGGTTCTTCAAAGCAATTCAATTCCAAGAATGTTAAATTTGTTAGCTCAGTCATATATCAACAACCAAAGGTTCAACAACCTATTATGGAAAATTTCCATATATACCAAGAAAGAATAATTGCATGAAAAATTAATTATAGTCAAGCAAATGAGGAATTATTATCTTACCTAAGGATAGTCATAGACCCAAAAAGGATTTTCATAAGGTTATTGATACGTCATAAAAGCCACATGATCTGACATAACTGTACAAAAGGACAATCATCAAACCTAGATCTTGATATTTAAACTCATAGAACTATCAACAACAAACAGTTTTTTTGTCATCACATACATAAAAAATAAATGATGTCACATTATGGCAGCCATAAACTCGCTTGAGTAAGGGCAGTAAATGAATAGTCATCAGGATCAAAGGTTACTCATCAAGTCACTATGATTGCGGTTATCCTGAAGGGATATGTTGGTTTGAGCTCATTAGCGACTGTCATAGAGAGGGGATGATGCAATATTGCATGAATTGGTACTAGGATTGTCACAAACCCTAAAGTACACTCTAATATGTTTTGCAATGAATTGTTCATGCACTCTAGTGATATATGGTTGAATTGAGTGGGGTTGCCAATGACAACACCCAAATTGATTGAGGATAGATTATTAACTTTGATCTGACCTAGATAAGATAAGGGATGGAAATGAAAATGTTCTATTTATGAGTCTAACCATTCTTGGTTTCTATTTCCAATTGGTAATTGAGAGGAATTTGATACTTCTATCATAACCTTAATTAATGCTTAACATAAACTATAGAAAACATGAGCTTGTCAAACAATTAGAATAAAGATACAAAATGATTGACTTTAGAGTTGATCCTGCACATATTATATTTATATTTGTGAACTAAAAATGAAACACCAATGAAACTTGCGTTAGTCAATTTGGAGACAAACTTAGACTAACGGACATATGTAAATTGAAAGCGCTAAATACTTCCTACTAATATCAATATGATAAAGATACAATACATAAACGTAGATTGTAATATGTTTGCTAGATCCTATGGAAGCATTCCTGAATGACACGTCTATCATATAATATATACTACTATGCAAAATGTAACATTAATTGCAATGGTTGGTTGTAATAAACCATCACTACTAGTATTAAAAAAATGCCTCTATATTATTGTGAGAGCCAAACAAAAGCAATTCCAAGAACAAAATATGAAACAAAGCAATTGAAAAGACAACCAAGGCAATTTGTATCCTACAAAATGGTACATAATATAATTGCTAACTATATTGAGTAATGCCAATCAATCAAAAGTTACAATAAAATCCAAAATGAAAACTATATATATGCAGTCACCATTGACTTAAAATTTTTGGATAAGCTAAGAATGGGACAAGATAGCGTGTTATAGTTCCTGATGAGTTTCTCATTTGCAAGGAATACACAATCATCATGGGGTAGTAAAGTGGCCTGATTACATCTTGGTTACATCCTGCTATGTGTGAAGTATTTTGAGGTTAAACCATTGATAAATTTGTTTCTAGGAATACACTACTTTGGCACAAAAATGCATCCTATGAAGTGGTGGGGACACCAAATTTAGTTGTACATGATGTTGGAAAATTTTGCATAAGAATAGAAGTCTTATAACAATTCCATCGAGAAGTGCGGTGTTTCAGAGTAGGGCTCAATTGTGCCAATGTATCTCCCCTATATTTGTGGCTACCAAGTAATGTTCAACCACATCAAATCCAAATAAGAGTCATTCAATTTCAGACTTAAATTGGCTCAGAACAAAGTCTACATGCTTCAGTATGAGTTTAAAGAGAGAAAACTACTAATAAACTATAAATCCACCTAGAAGCTTCTTTTCTTGATTATTTAACTCAACAAAATCAATAATAGTCAGGGTACAAGGATTGTTTTACAAAGGCCACTTAAAAATAGTATAATCAAAGTACAAAATGTCTTGAAGAACTATTCTCTATATGCTTCAATACGAGTTTAAAGAGAGAAAACTACCAATAAACTATAAAGCCACCCAAAAAATTCTTATCTTGATTATTTAACTCAACAAAATCAATAATAATTAGGGTACAAGGACTATTTTGCAAATGCCACTTAAAAATAGTATAATCAAAGTACAAAATGTCCTAAAGAACTATTCTCTGTATACTCAAGTATTGTGAACTATTCTCTGTATGCTCAAGTATTGTTGCATGTCATAGTTTGCTTACAAACAAAAAACTAAACCATAAGTGTAAAACAGAGCTGTGCTTCAACCATCCCCATAGTAACATTTATAGAAATACATTCAGAGAATGAAGGAAAAAAGAATATTACATCCTAAGATCATAGTGATATTAAGAAATGGAAAGACAAAATAAAATTTGAGGCTCTAGTCAAGCAATTAAATTAATTTAAGAAACCAAGAAATTTTGTTTACTTTTCCTGAAAGATAATAAGGATGATAGATTGGGAATTTCTACCATCACTAACTTGAAATTGAAAGGCTAATATGAGGTTTTTTCATCTTTTCAAAAATTATTCTATGAGAAAAAAGGGTTGCCACCAAGAAGAGAGGTGGAGCATGAGATCCAACCCCTACCTGAATCTCTTTTACCAAATATTAGATTGTATTGGTAATCTCTTTTAGAAATCAATGAGATCAAGAAACAAATTTAGGATATGCTTGAACAAGGGGGTTATATACCCTAGTACTCCACCTTGCGATTCATCTATTGTGATGATAGAAACAAAAGATGGTTCTTGGAGGCTTTGTATTGACTACCAAGAACTAAAATCACCATCAAAAATAGATTTCCTCTTCCAAGGATAAACTAATTGTTATACCAACTCTAACGTGCAAAATATTCTACTAAGTTGGATCTTAAATAGAGTTATCATCAGGTGCACATGAAAAAGAAGATACATGGAAGACTACATTTAAAACTAAGCAAGGACTTTATGAATTGTTAGTTCTTCCTTTTGATTTATGTAATGCACCAACTCCTTTTATGAGACTTATGAATGATTTTCTAAGGGATATCATAGATAGTTGTGTGATTGTATGTCTATATGACATCCTAATTTCCAATGCTATATGGGAAGAAAATATTATCCACATAAAACAAGTATTGCAAAAATTAAAAAAACAACCACCATGTAATATGAAAAATGTGAAAAAAGTATCATCAATTTATGTAATTCACATACTACTTTTATGACACTTACATAGATAGTTGTTTCATTGTTTATCAATGAGATTCTAGTTTTTATTTGCAACCAAAGGTATTGTCGTGATAAAATATGAAGCCAATGATATTTTTTAAACACTCAAAACCATAGATTGTGTAGATCAAATGACCACCACAATTTTATAAGGTTTTGAGAGTGTTTTTATAATGGAGAATAGTGTGATTGGCTGCATTGAACAACTCAACAAAGGCGGGGCTTGGTTTGGTGTTGAGAAAATGTTTATAAAAGAATGGAGCCTATGATTTTATATCACAGCCTTTGCCTTAGTAAATGAAATAAATCCTACTCAAGTTTTCATCAAGCCTTGACATTATAAAATAAGGCAAGCATACATGTCAAACAAGCAATATGTGTCTACATTAAAACAAACAAAAAGTCTATGTGAAGATATAGATTAAAGATTTAGCTTAGTGAAACAAAAACTAAAAGCTCATGGGTCAATGCATTAATTAAAGATTTATCATGTGTAAAGAAAGAATAAAATCATGTATTGTATTAAGGCTTTTCCTTAATCAAAATTAAAAGGCTTTTCCATATTAAAACAATAGGGCCTGCATGTTAAATATGCACTGTTCATATATGAAGGATTAAGCCCGTGGTTAACAAATAAGGTTTCATCTTAATAAAGCAAAAGGAAAAGAGCCTGTGGGAAATGTATTTAGGAATTTTTGTGTTGAAAATAGAGGAAACATACTTAAATAGAATGGTGTTTGACATAACACTTATAGTAAAACTCACGTAGGACATCTTCAACCTTGTCAAACTCATCATAAATAAATCTTAATATTAGATGAAGAGAGTTGAAGTTCCCTCTCTATTTGCATACACCGATGTTAGTTCCTTCCAAGGGATTCCTAAAATTAAACTTCATTCATGCAAGAGAATGTGCTTGTACTTAGATTGTGAATCATTTCATCTTCAAGAAGAAACAGTGTCAAAAATTCTCTAAAATGTAGTTAAGAGAAACATAATCACCGACAATGGCATTGATGAGTGAACTCACCAATGTATGTTTTTATGTAGTACTTGATTGAAAAGGAAAAAAGGCCCTACTATTAAGTCATTATCATGTCCTAGAAACCATGTCACCATACTACAAACATGCATGCTAGCCTCCCTGTTGAATTATGCTAACTCCATTTAATTTTGTTCAAGTTGTCTACTAGGCCTATTAACATCTATGTTTTGCATGAATACGACATGGTCCCTAATTTGATCCCAATATTGGCATAACCGGTTCCAAGGGAAATTCCTAGCATTTTCCTTATATACCATGTAGATATCATAGACAAAATCATTAGTCCCCCATTTTCCTCTTATTATTCTTGTTGAGGGTTCATGCTACATAGCACATGTGACAACAATCTCATAACATAGGTGAACAATGAGAACTAAGTGCCTACAAAGAGAGGAGGTCCAAATTATATCAACACATTTATTTGTGACTTGTGCACCTTAAATCATCAAATTTCTTGTCTCTTCAGTGAAATGTTTCTTCCTTTCATTGACTAGGCTTGGTTTTGGAGAGCATGGAATCATAAGCTAAGTTTACATCATCTTGTACCATATTACTTATAGTATGCGAAAAGACACTAGGAGAAGAAGATTTTGTTACCAGGTGATCAAGATGCATCATCGTGAATGAAGAGTATGCTGATTCAATGCCTAAACATCCAAACTTATACTAGTAGATGGTAGCTCTATTAGACCATTACCCCTTATAAATTTTCTTGACGTTCCTTGAGTTATTGCTGCCATTCCACCACATATAACTCTTGATGCTTTAGTTCTACTTTTTCCACTAGTGGTTTGCTTGGGTTTGAAAACCCGTTTCCTTGCTCTTACCTTATGAATGTGTTCAATGCTTCTTCTTCGAATGATTTCCATTTAATAATCTCATTTGGACACTTATTTCTTTGGTAAATTATTTATCCTTGCAAGTGCACGAGAACATAAGCGAAAATATGTTTTTGTTGTTTAAATGTGGTGGTGGTGGACAAGCAGTAGTAGACACTTACCAATGCCCTAAATTCACCTAGACACACATGAAGACACTTGTGTTAGGAAGAGACTCTACAATCTAGAATCTTCCCTTGACCTATAACATATGTTGAAATGAAGAAACTAGGCTTGATCTACATTAGTTGATGCCATAAAACATGTGTGATCAAAATGGAGAAAAAATCTACAACAAGGCATAAGCCTAAAACCAACCAACCCCCTTAGTATAGTAAAGTTAAACCTATATACCACTAAGGGTAGCTATAAGGATAAGAAATCAATCCAAGTGTCAAAATTTGGAACACCAAAGCATTTACAATACCAATTCAAAATCAAAATTGGAAATAATTACATATGACAACACAATCCAAAGGGAATCCCCAAAATAGTTGATTCTAACAAAAAGAAGGAAAAAAATTCCCTTATGAACAAGTTCAAAGGATTTGTACACCATAATATCACATTAGGATCTTAGTCAACATTAAGATCTAGAGTGGAACCACATAATGAAGGCCAAGACATGAGCAAAGACAACCATAGCGACCATATTAGGCATTAATCTCTCTGCAACCACCACCAAGCATAGTTAACAAGGAATGACCACCACAACACTCTAATACATATAATATCAAACTAAAATGAGTCCTTGGACCATCACATAAGGATAATATTGAAATAACCCACCAATTGTGGTCACTTGCGTGATTAAAATTCCCATACCTTTGAAAACCATCTACGAAGAGCCAATTTTTTTGCATAGGTACTTGAAATTACATTGTGTAGGCACATTGAGTTAAACCATATAAGTTTGGTTTTGAACCAATAGTTTAGATCATGTTGGAGTGATGCACTATGAATTAACATTTTAGAAGAAGCCACACATACACAAGAATCTTGGAGGATATATGTTGAATAGTCAAGGGAGGATACCAAGACATTACGTCCCACCAAGGGTAATGTGTCACATACCGATTGGGCCACACATGCCTAGGAACCACCATGTTCTTCAAACAAGTGCCACATGAAACTTGTTAATAGGCCACTATAAGAAGCACATTGCTATACAAGTAGAAAATTGGGTCTGCCATTGCCATTTGGTGACAAGTGGAAAACCATCATACAAATTTAAGTGTGCATGAGATGGAGAACTAAAGATAGTTCCAACATAGGCTCTAGTTGGGGATGACAATCACTTGTTGACACTACAAGAATCCACGAACTCTAGGTGGTAGATCAAAAAATAAAAGGAGTGGGGAATGACCACAGTAAAACAAAAAAATGCATACGAAAGTGTACACATGAATAAAACATAGATACACAATGACAAAACAAAGAAGGGAAACTCGCATGCAACATAGACATATAGCAGAGAGAAACTGCATAAATTTTCTCATTATAGAAAATCAATGCAAGACAAGGCTTGCATACCAACTCATGGCCCGTGACCACAAGGAAAATTGATCCATAAAATTCCCTTGCTAAAAGAATATTACACCAACCCCTTGCTAAAAGAATATTACAGGTAAAGAAGTCGCTGAAATGTTCTTTTATAATGTATGGGTGCATTTTTAGCTTTCAAGGTCCTTTGTTTCAAATAGAGACAATTTGCTAGAAATTCGGTCCACTTTATTATATAATGTAAAATCGATACAAAGCTCAATAAGCATATTGCTTTTCACCCATAAACAAATGGCCAAAAAAACGTGGTCAACAAGACCTTGATGCAACTCATAAAAGGATACAGAAATAAGTGTCCTGAGACTTGGGATGAGTCATTTCCTTACTTCTATCACTCTTATAACAGGGCAATTCACTCTTCCATAAATTAGTCATTTGTTTAGACATGCTTGGGTTATTAGCCGTCAAGTCCACTTGATGTAACTTTTGATTAAAAAAAAAAAGGAACTAGAAAAAGATATGGAGGTTTCTAAAGTTTAAAAATTTATTTGGAGCATTAGGCAAATCCAATTCAAGGTAAAAGAACAATTAGAAAGAACTTAAATTTTGTATAGACAATGACATCATCAAAATAGAAAGGAGCACAAAAACTAAAGGTAAGAGATGAAGTTTGGTTTTCCTTGTTTAAAGAAAGACTATAGGGACAAGAAAAGAAAATTAAGCCACTAAGGTGTGAACCTATAACTATTTTGGAGGCCTAGCTGAAAATTCTTTCAAACTTGATCTACTCCCCTTCATGAATATGCACTTGGTAGTAAATTGTGAATAATTGCAACTTTATGAGCCCTCTATAGTGAATAAAGAAGAGCATGTGCTACCCTCCTGATGGGATTTTAAAAATTTGTCAAAATTTTGCCTAAATTGGGCATGACTAGTTACTTTTAAAAGACTGGAGGTCTGATATTTTGGGTTTAGGGTTTTGATCACTCATGAAAGATTGATTGGTATCTTTTAAAACCCTCACGTTATATTTTAACGTTGACTTGTTGTTGATGGTTACCGGTCACTTAAGCCATCTGACTGAGCCTTTCCTTCGTGCTCTTACTGACCCCTTTTCACCCAACTTGTTGGTCTTCTCTTTGCCACTTAGGCCTAAGTGTTTTTCTGCCGAGGGTTTTTTCCGGCCGGTTCCACCAATATATTATATTTGTTTTATGCAGCTTGGCGAACCGTCCGATCATGGGTTTTGATCTGGACCGTTCTTGCAAACCTCGCAAGTTTTCCTGCTGATGTCACTTAGGTGGTGCGAGGTGTGCGAGATGCCACCATCTATCATATACGAAGGAGTGGGGCCTTTTCCCGATGTGCCAACTGTGACAAGTGGGCGTCATTTCACCGATGGAAATTTAATGATAGGGATTCATGATGACCGTCCCTCGTAGGCCTCACACAATTAGGTTAAATGTTCCCAAAGGTACCGCGAGGTTTGTGAAAAGGTGACACATGGCTTGGCTCTTGGAACAATGGGGGCTAGGTGGGGCTTGCCGCCCATTCGTGACCTCCTATTTTCGTGGGTTGTGATTGGTTGTGTTTTTGCCAGGCAGTGATGTGGATTTCAACGATCATTGAATCGATCTGAGTCATCTGACTTGCTAGGTCTGTTCCACATCAATGGTTCAAATTCAAAGGGTTACTGTTCATCCGTGTGAGGATTTTTTGCACTCTGCAACTTGTTTTCATTAATGGCGTGAGTTTTTTAGTGGTTTTCCTCCTGATTTCCTTGCGTGCGAGTGATATCCTCTTGATAAATACAATGATGGGTTGTACACCTGGAATAATTTTGTGGTGGCAACATAAGCCACTAATAGCTCGCATGCTCGTACAAACATTTGGGCAATTAATATTCCCTGCACCAGTTTACTCTATAAATACCTGCTGAATTGCTCAGTATTATCATTGCATTTTGAGTTGATCTATTTGTAGGTAGTGGATTTGTTTGTAGTTTTGAGCTTCGCATATTCAATGGATAAGTTCGTGATGCACCAAAGTGTCAGAGTAGGCGCAAGGAATTCATAGTGCAAGGAGGAACAACCTGTTCCTAGTGCTCCTGAAGCGAGTGCCTGAGGTGTGGGAAAGCGGTTTGGGTGCTACATTTCCCCTGTCGTGCTCTCTTCGAGTTCTGGCGGTGATGGGTTTGAGATTGACTCAGACTATCATTGCTATCTTGCGGCCATGAACGAGATCGTGGGTGTCGACGAGGAGGTCCTTGCAGTTTCACCAATAACTGCAATGGCACTATGTCGTGTTGCTGGGACTAGTGCTGGTGTGGATAGGAAAAGTAGAATGGTTTCGCTTCAAACTGAAGTGAGAACCAAAAGCGGTCGCCTATACCGGGGCCATGTGTTGGCTAAGTGATTGGTGGTGGGTGGTGTGTGTTGCTCATGGGTGGTGCTATTCTGATGGTTTATTTTTTGGATGTGGACGTGCGCATGCGTGGCATGCTCTTTTGTTTTTTTCTTCGACTGGTTACTGGGTGTAACCGTTTTGATTCCTCATATCGTTTATTGTTATTTCTAATGATGGGGAATATTTTTTGGAATGTGAATTGGAATTTCATTTCATTAGAATGAAATTCATTTTGAAATTAACAATAGAGCCTGATGCTTGTTGCTCTCTTGTTCTATAAAGGAGATTTTATGACTCATTGTTAGGGTCAAATTTTCTGTGTTCTGAGGCTTAGTATATGTACAGTCAGTTTGTTTACTGTAGGTTTTTTGAAGGTATTAACTAGTACGTCTCTTCTAGGGTGGGAATATTATGAAACAAGCAGGCTCTACTTATGTAATAACAGATATTGAAGCAATAATGAAAATCTATTAGAACAATTGCTCTCCTGGTCTCATGTCATGAGTTGTGAATGAGTTTATTAATGATATATTCATTTAGCTTCAATGGTATATTTGAGTGTGTATTTCATTTTCTTGCTTTAACTTAATGAGTTAATCAAATTTCTTGAAAATGAGTTACAAATTTGTGATGTTGTATTTAGGATTCCTTAAGGAGTATTGTTTTGAAAACTGAAAATCTCATAGTGTAAATCATTATGGTGATACGTCTATGATATCTGGGTTATGTTTTGTGTGACTCTTGCCCAATGGATGAGGCACTGGGTAATTTCTTCAGGATTCCTTTTTTGAGAGTACATGGCTGTAGTTCTAAGCACGGTGGTTCAAAATCCGAACAATCTAAAATATCAAAGCTTATCTCTTTTGAGATGCAAATCTTATGCTAAATTTTTAGTCTCGTTGCTTTAAGATAATTGTTATTATTCTTTGGTTTGCCACAACCAGGGTAATTGCTATCTAATTGCTTTGGTGGGGACTGTATCTATAAGAAGAAGTATTCTTACTAGGTCATAAAACATTCTTATGAACACACTTAGGAAAACCCTCCTTGGTTTCATAGAGACAAAAGTGTAGGAGTTCTCAGTCTTTGACTGAATCTCATTAGTTGGCCACTAAATTTGTTAGTTCTTGAATATAGAGGTTGGCTACCTCTTAGGGAATTACAAATCCTTAGCTGGGAAAATTAAAACACCAACACCTCCCTAGAAGATTTAGGTGTGGAAGGAAGAGCCTTACTCATAGAGGATGTAGTTTTGGAAAAGAAAACAATGGGATCCAAGAATAGAGTCCAATAATTATAGAAAATAGGAATCAAAGATCAAAATATCAACCAATCCAAATGGTATTCCAAAGAAAGAGTGGAAAAACTATTCCCCCACATAGTATCTCATTACGCTTTTGTGGGACCAAAAGCCTCCTAAGTAGTCAAGGATCAGATACCCAATAAAGGGTAGCTAATCCCAACAATTTCACACATCACCACCACAACCACACAATCAATTTAGACATACAAGGATTTATGCCCAGTTGAAATACATATTATGGAAGAAATAACAACAATCACTATATTTGTTAGTCATCATTAAACATACAACACCTAGAATTGTGTCTCAAAATCTCAATTGATTCCAAATTCTAGTTCACAAATGGCTCTTGTGGGATCTCAAGTTTCTCCTCTGGAGAGCTTAGATTATGAGTAAGAATTAAGATACCATGATCTTCTAAATCCTTTTTACCCAATTGTTTTGCAGTTGTTGTTAAGCATGCTTTTTTGTTCAAAAGATTGTGTTTAGGACTCACTGTTTAGTTTTAAAACTTAGTCTTTAGGCTCTGTTTCATTCATTTGGTTTAAGATTTGTATGTACAAGTTAATGATTGTACCTAATAGATAGATTAAGAGGAAATGTGTTTCAAATCTTACTCTAAGATTGATTAATCTGTTTCATTGCCATTCAGGATGTGGATTTACAAGGAAAATTTTATATTGGTTTTGATTATTGTTTGCACTATGACTATGATTGCAAAGTGATAGAAAATGATATTTTCAAGCAAGACTAGAGATCAAGAACAAAGGTCAAAATATTTCACTACATAGTCCTCAAATGGACGCTAGCCTTTTTATTTGGTTTATTCGTTGAGCACATTACAACCTTTATCAATCTAGTAGTAGAGAACATTGCAGGGTTCAAGCTGTTTGTTGCTTCTAAGTTGGTGTTGGAACAAAGGCAAATAAATTCGTATAAAAAAAGTCCATTGAAGTGCTTAGGTCTCATTAGTCTTAATAGAATGGTAAAAAGAATTGTCATGTTGATTGGTTGTGGGACTGGAAAATTCAATGCATCATTGCATAACTTGACGAGGGAATGCAAATGTTTTGAAGTGCAGGGAATGCAAATGATATGCCAAAGCTCTTTTGGATAATTGAGTGGGATCTAGGGCCAACAAAGAAGCACTTTAGAACTCATCCTATACATCAATAAACAACTCAACACAAGAAATGAAAATTGACATATTAACACAATAATATCCAACTAAGTTATTGAAAGTCAACTATTGATACCTCGTTCTCCATCTAGATTATAAAATCGGTCCACTTTTTTCTTTGTAACATTTCCTTTTCAAATTGCTTTGGATGGCGGCCATATTTCTCCTCCTATCAAAACATGGCACATGGACTAGTTAAACTAATTAATATGCAATCATTTACTTTTTTCCTAGGAAATAAAAAATATCATTTAACAAATTAAATATACTTAAAAATGTACAGATCAATGCCTGTAAACCTTTTTGGCCACTGTGGTGCGTGGTACGAAGTTTGTTAAGCCTAGCCTTGGAGGCCTTGACATGAAACATATACTAATTCAATTTAACTATGCACAAATAAATTTAAAAATCTCTTAATAAATTTGATATAATATTATGAGAAAATTCAAATACCTATGTACTCTCCTCACCGAACTTCCTTCATGCATCGGACTTCTCATATGCTTTTACAAGCTCTTTCCATACTTTCACACTTACATTAATTGGCATTTTTTTGAGCCTTAGCTCGGGAGGGAGTCTTTTTATCTTGTTTGTTTGGTTGCACCCAAATCTCTTGCAGTTTTAAGACATTCATAGCTTTAAATTATTTACAAACAAACTTGTGCCAAATTTAATCTCCATGTCATGGATAACTTCTTTTTGTAGGTGCATGGGTATCTTTGAGAACAAAAATGTAGATGGTCTTTGAATTGTTGAAGGCATGATTCCTTCAACCTATTCACAATCGTTTTTCCAATATTTGTCATTCGAACTTCCCCTGAAACCACATCATATTCTATCTTGGTATCGTAGCTACCAATGAAAGATGCAAAACATGGCGTGGTGGAAGAAGTCTATGTCCTAGGAGTGGTTAGGACATTGGAAGTCTCTTCTCCCTGTTCCACATTCTTAGAGTTTATTGTTATTGATTTCCTCCTAAATCTTTTGCTCGATCTAGCACTAGTTGGGGAATCAATTGATTCCCTTTGAAACGGTTTATTTGTTTGCAATGTTTCAGGGGCTTTACCAAATCATTTTTCTATGTATTTGGCAAGCATTGTCAAGTCCACACCATCCAATTTTTTCACTGCCTCTACCCCCAATATGGAAGCCAATGCGTCTTTATCTTTGTCAGTCTCATGTCCCTATATATATATAAAATAAATTTCTTCTTTTAAATTTAGAAATTAAAAACTAAAAACTAAAAATCAAAGAAACAATGGAAACATTTACAAATCTATAAATTGACAATGAATTACCTCGTTGTGGCCAAAGTCTACTCCGTTTGCTCCCTTCCCTCTATTGCTTAACATTTTGAGGCGACCTAGGGAAAATTATTTTCATCTAGTTTGTGGAGGAAAAAAAAGTACACAATGCCAGATATGAAACAATTGCTAATTTATATCTATTGATAATGAGGTTCTACACAGTTCAATGATGCCCTATTTTATATCACAGTTTGAATATACACAGTGATTCCCTAATTTATATCACAGTTCAAATATACACAGTGAATTCAATAATGACCATGTCGAAAGCCCTACTTGGTACCAAATCATAAATGACAAACCATTCAAAACCCACACATAAAGGAAATGAACAAGCTCAAATTCATAATTTCAATACAAAACACAAGACACAACTTGAATCACCATTCAAAAAATAAATCTATTGAAACCTTCATTGCACATGATAGTGAAATGGAAGGGAATTCATACCTTAATTTGGGAAATCGAGAGTGAAGCACACACGTTGCACCCAATGAAAACCCTAGGGTGATGATGAAAGGAATCCACATGCAATACGCGCAAACCCTAGTCTTCAATTCACCAAAATACTCAAAATTTCTTCAAAATGAAAGTTCCCAAGATGTCACATACAAAATGATGTTCAATTCATCTCTTCCTTCAGGTGGCGTTTTTCCTTTTTTTTGCCTTTGTTCCTTCGCACGACGTTTTTCTCCTCTCATCTCTTCCTTCACGCAAGAAGTTTTTTTTGTTTTGTTTTTGATTCATTAGTTGACACTATAATCGGCGTAGTTAACGCCGAATTTAGCGTCAAATTTTAGCCCTAAATGTAATCATTTTGGGGAGCAAAAGGCGATGCAAAGTACACCTAATTTAGCACCTAGAAGTGAAAAAATGATGTATTTTGCTTGGAAGTGGGTATTCATTTGAAGCTAACTTTTAAATGATATTTTTTATTGTTTTTTGGAATAAAATAAATATTTTTGTTCAAATTTTACCTTCAAGAAAAGACATTTACTTATTATTTTATCTAATATAATAATATTACATAATTTTTGTATTTTAAGTAGGATGCATGATATAGAAATAGATAATGATAGTATTTTTGAATAGAGAGAAGTTTGGATTACTAGTAGACATGATAACTCAATTTTCATAGAGGTTCAAAGGCTTGACATTAAGGGTGGAGGTAGTTTGCATGTTCACCTTCAATATTTATGTTAGATTAATAAAATTATATTTTTTTCTTCGATTAGTTTCATTTTTTTTAAAAACTCAATTACATTGAACTCTAAACCCTAAAATCTAAATGATAGACATGAAAAATATCAAACCCTAAAATATAAACTCTATACCCCAACTATTTACCACATAAAAAATTTTGAGCTAATTTTTTGAATATGCATAATTATTTTTACCTTTATGTATCATTGCTATTATCTTGATTAGGGTTTGGAATTTTTGTGTGTAATCTCTTTGATCCCACTAACCCACCCTTATTTAATGTATTATTGATAGATCATTCATCATATATATTTGTCTTGGTGCACAACTACTATGTGACTATTGCCATATATTACAGGATCCAGAGGAGGCCATGGAGAGAGGACGTGGACAACGTAGAACTACTAAATCACAGAGAGGAAAGTGGGTGGAAATAGATATGACAAAAAAATGTAGATACAATAGATGTAAGAAGAGAAAGCAACCTCAACCAAAGGAGGAAGGTGTTTTGGAATTCACAAATGCTACAACATAGAGGAGATAAAGTCATTTTTCTATCCATTAGGCCTCTGAGGTCAAACTTATTGGTTGAAAATGCATAGGAATGGTGATTAAATGTGATTATATGATCAAGGGAAAAGTTTGAAAATTAGGATGGCCAAAATATGATATCAATATGTCAAATATATGACCAAAGAGGTTTTGTGTTGGATAGCATATTCGTTGAAATGATATAATTAGTGTACTGAACATTATTTACTATGTTGTGTATTATAGGGGCTAGACAAGGCCATGGCAAAAAATCATGTCTTATCAAATGAGGACACATCAGATGAAGTGGGACATCAGGTACTCAAATTTTGACTTAACTCAGGAAAAAATGATCTGATGGAATTTTGTGATACACCCATCTTTTTTCACAGTATTATTGAAATTTATAATGTATTATCCAATGTTGACATAAATTAATGCATGTTTTTGATTATTTTAGATGGAGATTGGAGCAAATGCAGAGCTTGAGCATTCAACTAGCAAAAGAAAAAGATATGTACATGGACGTGGATATAAAACTGTTAAATCACGTAGAAGATAGTGGGTGGAAAAGGATATGAAAATCAATCCTGTAGACACAACAAATGATTGCATTGAACAAGAGGTTGGTCAAGACTATAGTACATGGGATGAATACTTTGAGAAAATTGTTTGTGGATGTTATGTATGTCGTGGAAAGAAACAATTCAAACAAGCGATTGTACAAAGACATTACATATATGATGAGATTCCAGTCGGTAGTATGCCTCCTACAATCGATTCAAATCCAATATGAATTGTGGTAAGGAATTTTCTAATTTGATATAAATAACATGTATACTTCGTTTAAACATTGTTTTGTATTTTTTAAATAACTAATTTTTTTCTTAATGGATACTTGCAGGATAAAGTTCTTGG
This sequence comes from Sequoiadendron giganteum, assembly GCA_007115665.2. Taxonomy (NCBI): domain Eukaryota; kingdom Viridiplantae; phylum Streptophyta; class Pinopsida; order Cupressales; family Cupressaceae; genus Sequoiadendron; species Sequoiadendron giganteum. Next base: position 368,368,494 of record CM021109.1, on the reverse strand, counting down.
TTTAAAGTTTCCTAGAGCACTGAATTTCATTCTAGAGGGAAATGACCATTTATTAGATGATACATCTAACAAAAATATGTGCCAATATACCAACTCAGAAGATGAGGAATTGACGAAAACAAGTAATGAAACAAGAATTGGTTTAAAGATGCATAATTTGCTTAAAGACAAGGGGAAGGTGGAATACATACCCTATGAGAATGAATGTGATGGAGATGATGAATTTCCCTTGAGTTTGATATCAATTTACAAAGATAAATTTGATCGTCCACTATATTGCGCTTGGCCGAGTGATCAACAACTACCTAATGTATGGGGTGTTTCAATTTTGGGGATACAACTACATGATACGACCCTCCAATATTCATGGAGCGAATCTAGGCCTCTTTATTGTCTAAAATGTACATGTGGGATCTAAACATAGAAACAATTTAGAACAAACCACTAGGAGATTAATGCCATATTATGGTCCATCATATTACAGTGGTGAATGGAGAAGGCTAGTAGAATATAAGCCTAGCATGTCAGCATATGGTCTAAATTCGAATATACACATTGTCTCTAATTAGAAAGTGGAAAATAAATGAGTAGAGGTCATCTTATGTATATAGATATACATGCATACGCACACAAAAATATTGCAAGACTTATAAATAGTAGTAAGGGAAGGGACCCTACTGTAAGACCAAATTGTTAATTTGTTGAGGTTATAAATGATAAAGATGGAAATATGCAAAGAGAGGTTGATAGATTGATAATGGTTGAGGCTATTATGGACCTTACCATTGGGGATGAGTTATTGATTGATTACCCCTTCTTAAAATGTACTCCTGCACGAAAGAAGAGGGAAGAACAAGGTCTCCCTAAGGATGTTCTTAAGGGCAGAAAACCAAAGGATAATAAATGAGTGTGGACTGATGTTTTATAAACTATGTTGTCAAAATTGTGTTTTATTTGAATTATTGTATAAAAAAGGTAGTCTATAAAATAATGTTCCATTATTCAATTGATGTATATATGTTCATACAATTTTTATTTTTATTTTTTAAGCCATATTTGATTATATTTCTTTGAAATTGGTACATTTATGATTTATCCAATTGTTGCCAAACATTAAATAATGCTTGTTTTTGTTGATAGATAGAAGATGTTGATGAAACACATAGTAATACCCAAGATCCGACTGGACTATTAATATTTGGACGGGATGATCCAAACCATCCTTTAAATAATACTAGGGTGAAAAGAGTAAGATTGAAGAGATTACTACCAGTTGAGAACTTTGAAGAGCTGATGAGATCCACATACACTGATGACATGCCACCTAGCCTTAATGATCATGATCATGATAGTGAAAATGTAGTGCATGAAGAAGGATTGAATGAAATGCTTACAAGTTTCTTTGGGGATGGAAATAATGATGACAATAATGATCATATGGTTGACAGTAATGATGATAGCATGAGTAATTTCCACCAGTGTAATGTTGCTGATAAGAACCTGAAAGATTCCATCAAGCAAGCAACAAAGACACCCGTGTTCAAATCGGGTGCAAGAAGAACCTCAAAACTGGCATGCACATTAATATTATTAGAAATCAAGTCACTATTTGGTTGGTCAGACAAAGGATTCACTACCAGGTACTAAAGTGAGTTGAAATCTATTTCTTACTTTGCACTATCAATTGGTGTACATAATTCATAAAAAATCATCAACTTCGTTTATATTTCTTTAAGGGGATTTTAAAACCATATATTGTATATAAATAGTCCTAGTATAGATTGACATATCAAACATGTTCATCATAAGTCAAACATTCAATTGATTTAATCTCTAGAAATCTTACAGGGAACTAAAAACTAAAATATTCCGTGAAGAGAATGTGTTGCCATCAACTTGCAGAGAGGCACGTATGTTGTTGGTTGAGTTGGGGATTGATTATAAGCAAATTCATTCATGTAAAAATGATTGAATTTTATACAGAGATGAATATCAAAACAAGGTAGAGTGCCATGTATGCAAAGAGAAGAGATATCATACAGATTTACAAGGTCTTACAGTTCCAAAGAAGGTTTTACGTCACATGCCAATTATACCTAGACTTCAACGAATGTTTCGTTGCAAGTCACTTGCACAATTGACGGACTGACATGCAAAGAATAGGAGTAAAGATGGATTCATGCAAATTTCAGCCGACTCCAAAGCAATGAAACACATAGAGGAAAAATGGCCAAGAAAATTCAAATATGAACTCCATAGTATCATGTTTGGTCTTGCAATTGATGGAGTGTGCCCATTCTCTTTCCTGAGCTCAAATTATAGTGTTTGGCCAGTTGAATTGATAATATACAATATATTCCCCCATGGATGAGTATTAGAAATGAGCACCTTATGCTGAATCTCATTGTTCTAGGGAAACATCAAGTTAAAAACATGGACGTTTATCTTGCGCCTTTTATTGATGAGATGCAACTTCTATGGAAAGGCATAAGAATGCAGGATATATCACGTCCTCCATCAAATAGGTCCATGTTGTATGTTGTGCTATGTTGGACTATTCATGATTTCCCAGGACTTGGTGTTTATTTTGCTAAGATAAAATATTTACGTATTTACACATAATTTATTTTCATCCCAACTTTCATACGTAGTTTTATACTTTTTTTTTATGTTATTAACATTACTTATTGAATTGTAGGGCTTCAAACAAAGGGAATATTTGCATGTCCAAGATGTGCATAACAATTTCAAGGGTGGTATTCTAAAGATCTATATAATTTTATTTACGAAAACAACAAGGTTTTTCTACCACTAGATCATAAGTTTAGAAATCGCTTGAAGAATCAATTTGATGGAAAAGTTGAAAATAGAGTCCCTCCCATGATTATGGGTTCAAGTGATTGGCTTAAGAAGTATGACGATGCTGAATTGAAAGCTTGGGAGGATTTTTTGATCGGGATGATTCAATTGAAGAACCATAACAAGTTGTAGTTAATATGCCAGAAGGAATGAAAATGAAATCCATATTTTATGAGCTCCCTTACTAGAAGGATCTATTAAATCTCACCTATTAGATCCTATGCACATCTTCAAAAACATCCCAGATTCTATATTTTGACATATATCAAGCAAAGAGAAGGACACCTTGTCTTCGAGGAGAGATATTGCTCTTTCGCATACCGAAATTGATAGAAAACATTTGTGGCCAAACAGGGAAAATGAAACAATGCAGAAGCTCCATGGATTTAAAAAAAGAAGAGCTAGACCAACTAAAAAATGTCATTCGTTGAATGACACCTACTGGCTATGGGTCATCATTGGCTAAAGCTTTTATAGTTGATGGACATATCACAGGATTTAAAACACATGATTCTCATAATTTTATGAAGGTATTATATATCATCATTTAACATTTACTGGTAACATTGATTAAGTACTGGATATATTTTGATGTTTTGTTGTGTGAGAAAAAATACTAATGACATTTTCATAAATGTGTTTGATAGTATATCATGCCATTGGCAGTTAGGGGGGATTCCTGTCTTACAGTTGACTTAAGGAATTCCATAAGTCGATTGTTAGCATTTACAAGGTATGTGGTTATATGAAATGTTCATGTGTGAGAGACAAAGATATTATATTCCATTTTAATTTTCGACTAAAGTTTCATACTAGTTTTCTATTCTTATATTAGGTGGGTGACCTCGAAGGAGATCCACAAATGTGAAGTGCCAAAAAAGAAGGAAATTGTAGAAATTGTATGTGTATTTGAGAAGGAGCTCCCTACAAGTTTCATGGACCTACAATTCCATTTACTTATACGCCTAGTTGATGACATTGAATTGGTGGGTGTCATATCAACGAGGTGGATGTTTTTCTTTGAGAGGTATATGAAAACTCTAGAAAGATATGTCTGACAAAAGGTGCATCTAGAGGGTTGCATGCCTGAAGTGTATGTATTGAATGCATAATTTTTCTTCTTGTGTGAATTCCTTGGTAAGGATTTTGAAGATGGGCCACACTTCTAGGATGAAGAACGGGCATCAGATATTATTAATGGAGAAAAAACACAATCTAATGGTGTTCAAGTAGAAATTAGTAAGTAAATTCATGATTAGTGTGGTTGATTTTCTTGCAATCATTAATTTACTCTATAATTTATTTGTCAAATTAACAACATGACATTTGGAGTTTGAAATAAACATGTTGACATGTAATAGGTGCAGATGAAAGTGGTATGCTTGACAAGTTCATTCTGTACCACATGGAATTTATGAACAAATGGATTGATGTGCATGATAAAAAGAGAGAAGTGTTAGAAGCAAGGAGATAGTTTAAGAGATTGAACCCAAGGAATACTCCACTTCCCACTAATCTGATTGGGGAATGGGGCAAAGATTGCACACTAGAATGAGTTACTGAACAAATTCAAAATCAAATAGAAGATGCAGGTATAGATTCAAACATAACAGAAGATGAAATCAACATGTCTAGAGGATGTGGAAGAAAGGTATAGTTGGAATTTTACAAAATGTTATTTCCTTACAATTTTGACACTATTAACTATTTTGATATTCGTCATTATATTTGTTTTCATTGAAATAAATGGTATTTCACAAGCGAGGAAATATCTAGCAATTTGGGCATATGGTCGACATTATCGTGTAGAAAGTGCAGATGCAAAGAGACAATCCTTCGATTGTGGCATCATGGTTGACTTCAAGCAATCCAGTCGATCAAGCTCAAAATATAAGAATATAATGGAAGGGAATCTACAATATGTTGGGAAAATACAAGAAATTATTGAGTTGGATTACCGCTCTTTTAAATGTTGTAATTTTAAGTGTAGATGCTATGAAGCATTTGAGAGGACACAAAGACATGATACCCATAGTGGATTGTTTTTTATAGATTCCTCATGCTTCCTACTGGAGGATATGGAGCCTTATGCTCTTCCAATTTATTATGAGCATGTATTTCTTTAACTCAAACAAGAAGCGGTAGTGATCATTAATCTATTAATTCATAGTTTATTGCAAATATATACATGTGTTTATTAATAAATAACATTGTTATAACATACGTCTAATATATGTATGTCATTCATGTGCAAGTATTTTTCTATGAAGATATATTGAACTTGAAATAGATATTTGTCATACATTATGATTCAAGATTAAGGTATGTATTTGACGATGCATTATTGGATACTGAGAAAAACAATGATGGCCAATAAAATGAGAGAGGAATTAGAGAACATCAAAGAAATTTACATCCATGATGATATTGAAGATGGTTATGTTCAGGCACAAGAAGACAACAATCCAAAGTTAGATGATGTTATGGAAGACAACAATATGGATGGTATAGAAAATGATGATCCAAATACATCTGGTAACAATATAGATGGTCTACAGTCAAATTTCAATGATGATGAAGATGATGCAGGTCAAGATGAGGATGATGATAATATTAAATACTTGAAAGAACATATGATCATTAACAATGATACACTGGATGACATTGTAGCAGACAATAATGTTAATGACCAAGACTTCTAAATTTTCAAAATTATTTGCAATCCATGTTTAAAAAAGGATGATTCTTATGGCCTAAACTTTGAAATGCTTCAGTAATATTATTTGTGTTGATACAAATTACCTATTGCAATATCGTTAAATTGTTCAATATTTGGAAGAAAAAATTAGGATTACTTGGATGCTTCTTCCATTCATTTTGTATCAACATATGTTCATGAAGACACAAAAGTTAATAAAATATTAATGCACGTAACTCACAATTATTTAAATAAGCAACTTTGTTAACTTTATTATTTTTAAATAGCTTCCATTTTTATGTTGAACATAATTTTGAACATGTAACTGAAAACATCCACATGGTTTAGGGTTTAGGGTTTAAGGGTTGAGGGTTGAGGGATTAAGGGTTGAGGGTTGAAAATTGAGGGTTGAGGGTTTAATGTATAGGGTTGAGGGTATAGGGTAGAGGGTTTAATGGTTTAGGGTTTAAGGGTTGAGGGTTTAAGGTTGAGGGTAGAGGATTGAGGCCGATATAGGGTTGAGGGTCCAATGTATAGAGTATAGGGGTTGAGGGATTAGGGTTTAAGGGTAGAGGGTAGAGGGTAGAGGGTAGAGGGTTTAAGGGTTGAGGGATTAAGGGTTGAGGGTTGAGGGATTAGGGTAGAGAGTTTACTTGGATTTAAGGTTTGAGAGTTGAGGGTAGAGGGTAGAGGCCGGTTTAAGGGTTTAGGGTTTAAGGGCTGAGCGTTTAGGATTGAGTGTTTAAGGGTTGATAGTTTAAGGTTGAGTGATTAGGTCCGTAGAGAGGGAGGGATGGATGGAGCGAGAGATGAAGGGAGAAGTGAGATAGAGAGAAGGAGAGAAGAGGAGGGAGGGAAAAAGATATATGAGGGTTGAGGATCCAATGTAGAAGGTAGAGGGTTGAGAATTGAGGGTATACAGTTGAGGACCTATAGGGTTGATGGTTTAGGGTATTGGGTTGAGGGTATAGGGTTGAGGGATTAGTGTTGAGGGTAGAGGGTAGAAGGTTTAAGGGTTTAGGGTTTAGGGTTTAAGGGTTTAGGGTAGAGCACACGTTTAGGGTATAGGTTTAAGGGTATATGGTTGAAGGATTAGGGTTGAGGGTCCAATGTATAGGGTAGAGGGCATAGGGGTTGAGGGTTTAGGGTTGAAGATTGTCCTTGTGTTGTTGCACTTAAATTTCACTTGGACAAAATAATTTCACAAGAATATTAAGAAAAATCAATGTTGGAAAGTAGTAAAGAAAGAAAAAGATCAAAGAGACACTCTTTTGTTAGTAAAATAAAAAACTTCATCACAACTAAGATGGATTTTTGAAACTTACCTCCAAGATAACCTTCTCATTTGTGATATAGAATGGGAACATATAAAGGAAGGTGTGCAACCATATAATCAATAAAATAACTAAAATATTTTTAAAAAAGGGTAGTAATGAATGTGTATACCTTGTAATACAGTTTGAAGCCATTTTGACTAGGTGTACATGAGAATTTGGAAAAGTGAGCAAATGTGTCCACTCTTTAATGAATATCTCTATTGGAATTGAAGATGGTGAAGCCCTTGCCAAAATTTATATATTTACAAAAAGGTAGGGTGGTAGAATGACACCCACTTAAATATTTTTCATAATTGAATCAAATTAGAAATGACAATTATTATGAAATCAAACATAAAATCACATCCTTTTTTTAACAAAACTAAAATCATATAGGATTTTCTCCAAAAACTATAAGGTTCCATTAATGACTTCTACCAAGATTTTCTCAAGAAAATTAAAATATCTTTATTAACCATTTAGAGCACATAACACTAGATCCTTAAAAAATAGAGTAATATGCTATGTTTTATAATTTTTCTATTGGATAATGATTGAATGAATAAGCTATATCATTATATAGTCCATCTCTCTCAAAGAGACACATTTTGATTTAGTAAGAAAAATTATATGTTATCTACTTGTAATTTTCTTAATGTTTAATGTTTGAATGAATATGATATATGGTTATATGAAATTAATCACTCTTACACTTATGAAGAAATAATAGTTTAGGATGCTTTTATTGTATACTCACACACATGTCTAACAAGTGATAAAATAGAAGTAAACATCATAGTACATGTTATAATTATAACACATTTTTTATGGATAACATAGGCCTAGGGTATTATTTATTTAATATGTTCTAATCCCTAAGATATGCGCATAGGACCAAGCAATCATGAATTCAACCAAAATTATCTAAGAAATAAATTTAAATAAAATTTATAAAAATCATAAAAAAGAATATTAATCAAATCATGTTATCTCATTTTTTATGCATTACTTATAAATATTGTAATAAGTTTAAAAATTATCACATCATTCCATAGAGTACAAACACTAATATGCTTCGACACCATCTACTAACTCAAAATTAATAATTATACTCAATTCACATATTTTCTCAATGATGACAAAGTACAACAAATTAACTAAATAAAAAGTATTTATTTATGTGGAGACTAAATAGAGTTCTTATATCCATCTAAATAAATTTAAATAAGATTAATTTAAAAATATAATAAATGTAAGTTCAAGATATTTTGATTCAAACACATTTAACACACACACATAGAACTAAATGATCATGAATTCATCCAACAACATATCCATAAAATAAAAACTTAAATACAAAAATAATGAAAATTACGTTAAAAAATCATATTCATTCAAATGGTTTACCTCATTTATTATGCATTTCTTTTAAATATGGCAGTCATGGATCGATTTAGAAATTACCATATTATTCCATAGAGTAGAGACACTAATGTATTTCAACATAATCTACTAACTCAAAAGTAACACTAACATTTAAGCATATTTGCTCATGCTAATATTTTAGGGGGGCATATCCCTTTGTCCATTTTCATACATTCAAAATCTAGTGAAGATTTAATCCATTTTTTGTTCCCCTTTAGTGTTATTATTATGCATTATATCCCCTAAGGTGTGGCCTTTAATCCATTTTTGTGCCCCTTTAGTTGTGGTATTATGCATAATAACCCCTAATGTTTGGCCTTCGATCCATTTTTGTGCCCATTTAGTGGTGGTATTATGCATAATACCCCCTTAAGTGTGGCCTTCAATCCATTTTTGTGTCCCTTTAGTGGTGGTATTATGCATAATACCCCTAAAGTGTGGCCTTTGATCCATTTTTTGTGCCCATTTAGTGGTGATATTGTGTATAATATCCCCTAAGGTGTGGCTTCCAATTCATTTAATACAAACCAATATTCCCCTCTCCTAGATTAATGGGATGCTATTTCCCCATATATAATACTCTAAAGTACCATAAACTTATCTTATTCAAGAAATCTAGAAACAATAAAGATTCTTGCATGCTTCAAATTTAAATCAATATTTCTTCAACAATAGTCTGCAAGTGGCATAACACATATAGGCCATTGAAGAAGAAATAAGTCAAATCAATCAAAATTCATGAACATGAGTGGAAAACAAAATCCTTGTGACCACTCCCGACCAATAAAGAAACAACAAAAACCAATTCAAGAGAGTGAAATGATATCATGATGAAAAAAATTAGTATATGACAAGGAATAATAAATTGCCTATTAGCAAGAGCATCCACCAAGATGTTAGCTTCCCTATAGCAATTCATAATTTCAAAGGAAGAAAAATTATGAAGAAGAGACAATATATGTCCCAACAAATAATTCAAGTGCTAGTTAATTTTTAGAAGCCTTCCTTGATAGGGAATTAACTACCATTGACAAATCACCTCAATGATGATATGAATTTTTTTATTCTTCAAAGCCATTTATTCTTCAAAGCCATGTCTAAGCTTAGACATGGCTTTGAAGAATACAAAATTTCATACCCTCATTGAGGTGATTCGCCAATGGTGGTTAATTCCCTATCAAGGAAGGCTTCTGAAAATTAACTAGCACTTGTTATTTGTTGGGACATATATTGTCTCTTCTTCATAATTTTTCTTCCTTTGAAATTATGAATTGCTATAGGGAAGCTAACATCTTGGTGGATGCACTTGATAATAGGAAATTGATTAGGGTTGATGGTTTAGGGTATTGGGTTGAGGGTATAGGGTTGAGGGATTAGGGTTGAGGGTAGAGGGTACTAGAAGGTTTAAGGGTTTAGGGTTGATGGTTAAGGGTTGAGGATGGAGCATTTAGAGTATAGGTTTGAGGGTCTATGGTTGAAGGATTAGGGTTTAGGGTGAGGGTTGAGGGTTGAGGGTTGAGGGTTGAGGGTTGAGGGATCTTTTGATGCAAGTGAAATGTAGGAAAACAATTGAAGGCTAGTGAATATTGGGGAAGGATTTTTTGTTCTAACACCCCTAATCCCTTAACCCTTAATCCCTGCTAGATTAGAACAAGTAGGCACTAAATTAGGTGCTAAATTAGGAGCTAAAGCAGGCTCTAAACTAAGCACTAAATTAGGCGCTAAAAACGGTGTTAAGCTTGGCACTAAACTTGACGCTAAACTCAACACTAAGTGGCACCTAATTTAGTGCCTACTTGTTCTAATCGATGCGATAAACACCAAAAATAGCGCCATCCCAATAAATAGCACCGAGTTTTTCAAAAAAATGAAGAAAACTACATTAAAACAATGGGTGAAGCAAAAAATAGAGCAAAAAAGGGAGCTAATCATAGGGATTTGTTGTAGTGAAAATAGGGATAAGTCTAAAGGACATTCTAAGACCCCTAGAAAGAGAAAAGTGTTAGAATTGTGGGAAAAGAGGGCATGTAAAGATGGAGTGTAAGAACAAGAAAAAGAATGTTGATTCCTTCATGGAAAAGTTCTCTGATGATGATTATGATGTTTTGTTTGTTTCAGATAACTCTATTAGTGATGATGTTTGGCTTATTGATTCAGGTTGCTCCTACCACATGACTCCTCACAAGGAGAGGTTTACTTCTTACAAAGAATATGATGGGGGAGATGTTTTCCTTGGTGATAACAACACTAAGAATAATGTTGGTAAGGGAAAGGTAAAGTTTTGTTTCAGTGATGGATGGATTCAATCCCTTGATGATGTTTTATATATTCCAAGACTTGCAAGAAATTTACTTTCAGTATCCAAGTTGAATGATTCTAGAATGCATGTGACATTTCACAAGTCTAGTTGCAGGTTGGTAAGAGGGAGTTTTTTGATAGATAAAGGACCTTGGATAAGCCATATTTCTTAGGCGCCCATAATGGAATATGAAAGGTCTTGGATGAGGTGCTCAATATTGGAGAATAAAAGGTGTCAGTTAGTGTTCCATTGAGGAGCGAAAAGGTCATCAAAGCATCCTGAAAGAAAGGAGTTGGATAGGCTATGGGCTAGGTGCCCATGTGGGAGTCTTGAATTTCCATTTACTATTTTATTATTTCTTCTGGCTGTCCAAGAAGAGGGGCTTGGGTTTTTGCAGGTGGTTTTGTACCTCTTGTTTTGGTTTACCATTTGTGGTTTTACCTCCCACAATTTCTATAAATTGGAGCCATGGGATGGTAGTTTCATATTGAGTTCTTGCAAGTAACATGGTGCTTCTGGGTTGATCTGAGATTAGTAGTGAAGTGTATTATTGTGTACTCTCATTCAAAGATTAATACTATACTTGTCGTCTTTTCTCATGTGGATATTTTTCCCAAAAAGGTTTCTCCATGTAAATTTGGTGTCACATTTTGCTTGTTGATTTTTATATTGTGATGCATGTTGCAATCACATGTTTAAATTTGATTTGGTAATCTGATTCTCAGATCTAAATTCACTTGCATAAGTTCATATTGTAGCTTTCCTTCACCTTGTTTTCAACAATTGGAAGGAGTGGTGGTAAGATTGGATGTCTTAAAGTATATATCCAAAGAAATATAATGATATTAGGTTAAGATTAGAATAAGCTAGTACCTAAATTTTCTATATGGGAAAGATTATGGATTTTAGCAATGGTCTTGTAATTTCTTTTAGGGATGTGGAAACATTGAATTCTACCTCAAGAGCATGAATAAGGAGTTGGTGAAGTTTTTGATTTTTGATTCTTGGAACTAGTAGTGATTTTGCAAGTGATGGTTCTATCTTTTGCATATCATGGTTTATTTATAGTTGTGTCTTTTGTGTTGCTATCTATAAAGTTTTGACACTTGTTGGTTAAGATGAAGTGTACTTGTACCATCATTTTTTTAAATCTTTTTGGTTTACTCACCTAGAGATAACATCAGATCTCTCTATGCCTACAAGAGACACATCCCCAATTAGAGCTAGTATTAGTACCCAACCATGCATGTTCAAAAAGTTGTTGGTTTGACTAAGTTTTGCCAAAATGTTACAGTTAAACATGTTAATCCATCTCTTATAACTGATTTAAGAGTCCATAAGTGGTTTTACATGGGTGAAAATCTTCCTAAAATACTACCTTGTGTCATCCCTTGTTGCTCAGTGTATGCCAAGTCTACAAAAAACTCATTTTTTTAAAGTGTTAGTCATTTTCTTGGTGTTTTCTGTTCTATTTTTGTATTTGGTTGTTAAGGTTGTCCATATTAGAAGTCTTACCCCCAATCTCAAAATCCCAACTAAAGGTGTCTTAAATTCTTTCCAACTATACATTTTTTTGGCCTATCAGATTGTTAGGGTTGTCATGCCAGTCATCCAAACTCCAAAATGTTAAGTAAATGATGTAGAAATTTTTCTATTGGTGGGGCACCAAAATTGTCCTTCCATTAAGTATTACTTCCTTTGCATCCCTAATTTTTGAACCCATCGATTTAATTTTGCATTCAAGTCTTTTGTTCACCAAGCTATCATAGTTTGTTGTCCCTTCATACCATCTTCGATTTCCTAAGCTTCCTCAAATAGAAATTCCAGAGAGGAAGTGGAAGATCATTAGTATAGTTTTTGATCTTCCTATTTCAAGGATTTGGCATAATGTTATTTTTGTATTGGTGGACAGACTCACCAAGGTAGCCCATTTCATACCAGGAATTTGATAGGTGGGGCACCAGTCATAACCACTAATTCATGCAAGAAGTGTTTTGGTTGCATGGTGTTCCTGAGAAGGTTATCTTAGATAGGGATACACAAGTAATGTTAAGGTTTTAAGTAAACCATAGTCACCTTATTGAAAATTAAATTGAAGATAACCTCAAATTATCACCCTGAGACATATTAGTCAGACAAAAAGGGTAAACCAAGTCCTGGTGGATTTGTAGAATATTCATACTACAATAATTTCTATCATTCCGCAATGAATTTGATCCATTTGAAACATTATACAGAAGGAAGGGTCAAATTCCTATGAGCTGGGATAAGCTAGGAATAGGATTATCTTTAGTTCAAAAATGGAAGAGTAGATCAGGATGATCAAGGAGAGAAATAAGCAGAGAAGAATGATACGAAAAAAAGCTTTGTTGATGCTACGCATGAGTCAAAGAGTAGTACTATTATACTCGAGATTGACAACTTTCTAGGAGTAGTACTATTATACTCAAGATTGACAACTTTCTAGGAGTAGTACTATTATGCTTGAGATGGACAATGGTCAAGGAGCATACTATGCCAGTAATGGACGTTCTTGGTTTCTAAGTTGTTTGATGGTGCATAAGACTAGAGAAAAAGGATGGGACCCCTGATATAGTGCACAATGCACCAACATTCCTTTTCTATTTGGGATGCACTAAGGGAAAGTGTGTGTTAGCCAATGTGAATATGTTTTCCAGTCACTGTGGTATATGTGACATGTATGAGCCAATCACTATTGTACTCATGATGTACATATGAGTTGTTACTAATGTATTTGAGATGCATAGTTCTTAGGAGAGAAAGTTTTCTTGAAGCATGCAAGTTTTCCAATGTGTTAGCAGGGTCACTTAGTGCAAGGTCCAGTAAGGACTAGATTGTAGAGGGTAGTGCTACGAGGGAAGATTATTTTGAGATTAATAAATTTTTTCCTATTTCTTATATGATTTTGAAAATTGAAAGTAAAACCTTTATTTGACTTTATCTATATGCTATGCTACTCTACATCAGCTGGGACAATAATTCTTAAGAGGGAGGATATGTTACACCCCATTTCTAAGTTACCAAATTACTTTTACCTTTATCAGTAAATATGATATTAATGCAAGATTATGTCTTGATGATGTTAAATGGATGAATATGAATTATGATGAATTAATTTCTAAATGATTTAATGATGCTTATGACATATGATGAATATGATTTACATGTTATCAACTAACTACAAACATGTTGCTCTAAGTTGGATGCAGGAAAGGTTTGAACCCTCTAGAGGGGGAGGGAGAGTATCACCTAAGAGAGGAGTTCGGTATGGAAACCATTTGTATGTCTATCTGAGTAGACACACACATAGTGCACAAGATAGGGGAACCTTGTTGAGTTAGCTTGAGTTTTGTGTCGATAAGTGCTAAGTCAAGAAGTTGATAGTTATTGGTTGATAGGGAAGTTTGGGTTGGTTGTCTTTAACCCTCCTTGATTGTTTAGCCAATTTGAGTTAATGTGTTAAAACTTTGGTGATTAAGCACATGTTATCTATTGTGTATTATATATATACGATGACACATATAAATGTACGTATATATATATATATATGAGTATACGTAGATAGCAATATCTACATATACCATACATGAATATGTGATACATATGCAGGCACCCAAATAATATATATAAGTGTCATCATGTTTAAACTTATTGTTATATATGTATATATTAATATACATATATATTTTCGTGATTATATATAAATATATATATAATGAGTGATTGCTATAAGCAAATAAATATAAACATGTATATATATTAATATAGATATTAATGTTAATTGATGCGATGGCGGGAATATAATGAAGGTGTGAAATGTCACACATGACAAGAAAAGTGGTAGCAAAGCCATGCATAAAGGTAAGTTTATAATTGTTTTTGTGAGTCGTGAGACTTTATGCCATAATGATGGCAACCATATAATGAAGGCGTGAAATGTCACACATGACAAGAAAAGTGGCAATAAAGCCATGCATAAAGGCAAGTTTATAACTATTTTTGTGAGTTGTTATGAGTCGTGAGATTTTACGCCATATTGAGCATGTTAATTACCATGTGATATATGCAAGTTTGATTGGGTAAAAGGTAAGTTGTAGCCACGTATAAGGGCACATGAGTAAGTTTTGAATTGCTATTTGAACTGGCAACTTAACATGCCATATGGGAGACTTAGTTTGCTATATCAAGCTTGCCAACAAACAAAGAGGGTTGTGCCAACAAGCCTGTGAGGAGGTTAAGTTATTTTGAGTCTTTCTATAACTGATTTTTTCCCAGCTTTTTGAAGTGTGCATCGGCGGGAGGAACGGGAGTGTCGCGAACGACTCTCTGCAACAGCCTAATGGCTTGCGTGCGTCCGTGGCTGGGGTGTTGGTCGTGGTTGGGGACAATCTGGCTGGGGGTTCCTGCAGTGTGGGCTCTCTCTCTGCTGGCGCTGGGGATCATTATGTGCTCCCTTTGTCTGGCACTGTATTTTCGACCTCCTCTGGGCTTGGTGCTGTCAACAGTGTTCTGACTTCTGTGTTTGATGCAGAGGTGTGTGATGTGGAGGTGCGTGCTGTTCCTAGTCTTCCTGTTGGGGGCTCTCGTCCTTCCCCTGCCTTAGTGCCTGTGTTTGGTCCTGTTGGTGGTTTTGCTGCCTCTGGTCCTCTTGCTGCTGGGGTTTTTACAAGATCTTTTTCTGATGTTGCTAGGGGATATGCTCGGCCTCCCCTAAGGTCTATTCCTTGTGCCTGGGACTCCCCGGTGGTGGTATGTGGCCCTGAGATAGTAGAAAATGAGGAGTTTTATTTGAAGACGGGTGTGGTTTGCAAATTCAATGCTGTGGCCTTCCCTCTCGGACCTCCATGACTGGGTGGAGGCTTCTTGGAAGCCTTTGGTTACTGGGGAAATCGAGCTCTACCCTAACGCCAGGGGCTTCTTTATTGCTACCTTTGGCTCCCCTCGTGAACGAAGCTGTGTTCTTGACAGAGGATGGATGTGAGGCATTCATTCTTTGTCCATTAGGCCTTGGTCTCGATCTTTCACCCCCCTTACGGAGCTGTTGAACACCAGGCCCATTTGGGTATGTCTGCCTAACCTTCCTCTCCAGTTATGGGAGGAATCGTGCTTCGAGGACATTGGCAATACCATTGGTCGCTTCTTATTGGTGGATTCTACTACTAGGGAGTTTGGGCACACCACGGTTGCTCGGATGTTAGTCGATTTGGACATCTCCAAACCTCTCCATGGGGATGTTGTTTTGCTGGTGGAGGACAAACCTTGGAAGCAGCTCTTAAACTACGAGGGTCTCCCCTTTTGGTGTAGGAGGTGCTTTTCGGTGGGTCACTTGGCCTCTGCTTGCCCTCAGGCTTGCCGCAAGGGCGCTGCGACTTGGTGGAAAGATGCTCTTTTGGATCACCTCACAGTGGGTTCTTCTTCGGAGGTTGTTGCTCCTCTTCCGAACCCCTCTTCTTTGGATCCACCATTGGACCATTCTGCTGACACTGTTGTGCCTAACCTTGCACCTGCTGTCATTGCTCTGTCAGACCCTATCCACCCTTTGCTGGGTGCCTCTATTGTTGATTCTTTCTCGTCTTCCTTGTCTCCCTCGCTACTTGGTGCTCCTATGGTGGCTGAGGTGGAGTTGATCCCCTCACCGTTCTCTTCGGTTCCTACTTCTGAGCCTCCTTGGTCGGTTGTTCTTCGGAAGAAGAAATC
Organism: Sequoiadendron giganteum; assembly: GCA_007115665.2. Taxonomy (NCBI): domain Eukaryota; kingdom Viridiplantae; phylum Streptophyta; class Pinopsida; order Cupressales; family Cupressaceae; genus Sequoiadendron; species Sequoiadendron giganteum. Next base: position 368,352,179 of record CM021109.1, on the reverse strand, counting down.
CGTGTCTGCTTCTCGGTATCGGGCTTGTGGAGCCAGCTCTGAACCCTCTGTGTCTGGGGTTGCTTAATTTCTTGTTTCAGTTGTCTGTCAGCTGGTTTTTGACAGCTGTCTGTCAGCTGTTTCTGGTTGTGCCTATAGTTCAAGTTCTGTTTGAACTATGTTTTCCTTTGGCCTTTTTGGCCCGTTGTGAAGGGTACGACACCCTGTAAATGCTGCTTAACTTTTCAAAAACAAATTAAGAAATCCATAACTATCTTAAAGGGATCGAACACTTCTCCATTTCACTATAAAAGGATGCAACTGCTCATAGTTTTGTTGTTCATTTTTGGAGTGCATTCATATTATTATTCTGAGCACAGGTTAGACAAGAGATTATGAGGAGATAGTGTATTGCGAGCAAGTATATTTGGAAATCTAAGTTTTCAATTGTCAAGAGAGAGTGGAAAGGTTGTTCGTTCGTAGTTCATTTGCAAATCATTGCAATTCATTTTGTGCATTCATTTCATCTTTGGATAACTAAGCATAGAGAAGGCAATAGGTTGAGTTGTTCAGTTTTGGAGCAAGAAGTTGCACGAGCTATTTTAATCCAAGCATGATTAAGATATCTCTTTCTTTTTCTTGTTTTAATTTTGATTCTAAGTTTTATTATTGTCTGAATATGATTGTACTATCTTTGTGTACTTATTTTTTCTATTAGAAAGTATGTGAATGCATGTGTAAATGGCTAGATTACTATGCATAGAGCTAATTTAGAAGTGCCAAGAGATAAGTTGGATTAGGGAATCCAAAGAGCATATAAAGTAGGTATCTTGAATTACATTGTTAGATTATGATGTAATATGTGATTTTAAACATTAACTATGAATATAGTTGAGAGAAAGAAAACCCCATTGGAAGGTTAATTCTCTTTGAAGTTGTGTGAAACCCAAACCACTAACTCATTAGAATAACATAGCTAGAGAAGCTAGTAGGGTTTAATACGATATTATTCAATTAATAATATTGTATTTGTAATGCTTGAATGATATTGTTTTTCAACAAGAGGGTTGAACATGTATTAGAAGTAAACACGTCCTCATTATCTTTTGAATGATATTATCTTATATACTTTGACCAAGAGTCTATATTATTACCTATTCACGATAATCTATTCTTAAAGAAGAGGACTTTATGTCTTGGAAAACCAAAGCCATAATGCATGGAGATGTTAATGTGCAGAAGCACAAACTCCTCTCAAGTAGAAAATGTTCTCCAGATTGGATATGAACTTATTGCACATTTTAATATGGTGAATATATGTGTCATATTGAAGGAAATGATATATATAAATGTCTATGTACATACAAATGTAGGAAACTTATATCAAAGGATAACTTGGTAGGAACCTACGAGGAATTTGGAGATTAGTCGAATGATTCTCAATTGAGTCATCAAAAGTTAACCAACTTATTATGTTGACTTATTATTGGACAAATTACTATGAACATAAGATTTTATATCAAATCAAATTAAAAGATATTTAATGTCATGAATTACCAAATTGGTTATGGCATCCTAGAAGGACAAAGCCATACTAGGCATAACACAATACGAAGAAGTAATCTTCAAATCAAGTTTAATTTTGGATGATTATACATATCGACATGTTGTCAATGCTTTAGTTTGAGACTAGGTGTGTCTTTAGCCAATGATATCGTGTCATTAATATTAACTAATTATGCATAAACTAGGAGAGTTGTTACTCCCATGGTTAGAGAGAAAGAACTTCAATAAGAGGCAGTTGCCAAACCCAAATTGTTACAAGTATGTAATAGGGTATTCAAGAGATTGTGTCAAACCTATATGGACTATTAAATCAATATTAGTGTGTTATCACTTTGGAATGAAATCTTGTTTATGATTGTTAACCTTGGGGCAAACTAAGAGAAGAGTTAACCATAGGTCAGTAGAGTTTCCAAGTCGAGTAAGGGTGGGTGAGCATACGACATTGCTTCAAAGAAAGTGGATATATATAACTCTGGCCAGAGTAGATGTAAAAGTCATTGTTTATACTTTGTCGATTCAATGTGATTAGAGTTTGCATAGCTAGTTAGTAGAGTCATGCATAGTTGGAGGGTATCTTGTCTTTTGGAAACTTGTGTTATTCACTTTCTGAGTTAAAACTCAGGTGAAAATACAAGTAAACATTGGATATGTTACAATTTTCATGGCTCTCTAAGGGAGGGGGCTCCTCCCTTAGAACTTGACAAATATTTCTTGATGTTTGATAATCCTTGTTCCCTTGCTTCCTCCTCTTTTTTTTTGTTTATTTGTTTTTCTTCTTGATTTTTTGCTTCCACCATTATTGAGTATCTTATGTGTATATTGGCTAATGTTTGGGGATCCACAATGTTAGTTCATCCTCTACTTTTTCATCCTTTGAATCCAATCCAATTTCCAAGTAACCTTTTGCCATAAGTTCCAACTGATTATTAAGAATTTCCTCTTCGCTTGAGATAGTTTCATTACCCTTGCTAGATTTGCCTACTAGATTAGGCACAAATGATGAATTGTTATTTAGGGTAAGGTCCCATGGAGGGGGGCTTCCTTAAAAATCTTAGCGTATGTTGCTTAATTTTTTAAAGAATATTTTAAAGTTCTTGGTCTCGTGGATTTAATCTTGCAATTTTGCTTAAAATTTTAAGCTCCAAAATTTAAGGAATGAACTCAAATGCTTTGATAAAAAATAACAAATAAATCAAAATTCTCTCATTTTTATTTTCTAATAAAAATTTAAAATTTTAGATGAGAGACAAGTGACATAAAAATCTCTTAAGCTGTAGGGGTAATTTCTAACCCCACCCCAATTTCACCAGCTGAAATATTCATTCATAAAAGGTAGGGGCTCCTATTTTTCTGGAAAAGATTCCAATTAATCCCCTAACACAATTTTTTTTTCCATGAGACCTCCTCCTCCATAAAAATAGAAGCCCAAACCCCCCATAAGACCATACAGTTATATTTTATTTTGTTTTTTTTACGTCCTCTTTTTCCGCATCCTTTAGTCCTTCCCTTTCTATAATTGTTACTTTCATATTTGTTGTTTCCACTCTTTATCTAGTTCTTTGGATTTTGGAATACGACAACAATCGGATTCCATGTGATTTCTTCTTTTGCAGTGTAGACAATAGAATTTGCTCGCTTCTTTCTCCAATGGTTGTTACCGTATCCCACACCATCTTGCAATTGACACTTTTTGGGATTTTGTATACTGTAATGATATTTATTCTGGCGTATATCAATGATTCACCATTTCGCTGCTAGGGTTTTCCCTATTGAATTCCCAATCGCAGTCAGGTTCTCATTTGACCAATATTCGAAAGGTAAGTTATACAATCAAATCCAAACTGGACCATCTTCTGGGCATGTGTTCATTGGGTCAAAATTGGGGATCCATTTTTGCAGGTATATGTGATAATGCCCAAACCATTCCATATCCAAAATCTTTCCTCTAACATCTTCACTGGGGAAGACCGCAATAAAGAAATCGTGAGGAAGAAAGTTAATTATGGGTTTGCCACCCTAATTCGCAACAACCCACTATAGAAATGCCGCTAGTGACTCCTTTTCCAATGATTTGCCCTATTATTGCAATTTTTTTCAAACTCCATAATGTCTCTTTGAACAATTGCGGTTAAGTTGAATATACTTTCCACTGCTTTTTCCTTCGTAACCTCCGCGAACTTGCTTTCTACTCTACTCATTCTTGTGACTTATATATATATATATCATTTAAGGGTTTGATATATTGGAATGTTTAAATAGTCTTTTTAGTATAAATTTATAATATACAATTATAATAAATATTATTAGTTGAGGGTTTATAAATTTATAACTGTGTATTTCAATTACTTTTTAACTGTCCATGATACCTCCTGTTATGTATGGAAAATTTGTTATGGCAGGCATAATGCATTATATATAGGGCAGAGATGATGATGGTGTGGCAGGATATGTTGTGAGGGATCAATGATAGTGGAAGACACAAGATCGATCAAAAGATAGGTGCATGAAACCCTTAATAGTCATATATATATATATTGACTACGTACAAAGTGGGATGAACAATGGAGTCGAGCTGATTTTTTCAATTGATTTCAAAATGGACTTTGTGACATATGGCGTACACAACAGAGGTATGCTAAATTTGCAAGCATATATATAATGAAGTGTGGAAACCACATATACATATGTGCAGAGCTGACAACATACAAAGTAAGATGAACAATGGAGTCGAGGTGATTTTTCCAATTGATTTCAAAATGGCTTTTGTGGCATATGACGTGCACAACAGAGATATGCTAAATTTTCAAGCATATATATAATAAAACATGGAAACCATAAAAATATTGAAATAAAAAAAGAATTACATAACCATAAAAAAACATTTTGAAACCAATTGAAATACACGTACAATTGATGATCATTGTCATCGTGAGGTTGAAAGACAACCTCACTTGCGACGGCCAAAGGTTTTTATTTCCTTACAAGTTGACTGTGTTGAAAAACACTAGGAATATAAAAAATCTATCACCATGGTTTGCTCCCAAGCTCTCCATTGTCATCCGAAGTGCACCATCACTGGTCCATCGATGGATGACATCATGTGTAGACGATAACACCAAATGGTGTTGCATAGAACCCAAAAGAAAACCTTGCGAATGAAAGACACACCAAGTTGGGTGTGAAATGGCCGACGACAGAGGGGAGACGGGAAGTAAATGCGCATTAAGTGACGAAGGAGTGGCATGGTGGTGAATAGGTAAGAAAGTACCACGCGTCCATTGCTGGTCGATGCCACCTTTTGCTTCGAAAAAATCCTTTTTTCAAAACTGATCGATATGCATGGGAAAACACAAAAAAAAATGAGAGATATGAATTTTTCCAAGTAGGCAACATGTGGGTTGCCAACATGCAATTTGGAGTTTGGCTAACGTGTCCTTTGTTGACGTGGACCCCTCACACAACATGGCCCTCATCACCATTGAGCCCTCTTCCCTACTCATGGTGAAACCAGATATGAGAAATTAATAAAGCTTAAAATTGATAAAATGGTAAGATGGCTTATGTCATTCATTGTAAGTATTAAATATGCTATAGCATGTAGTACTTAAAAGCCAAAGTGGATGGAATGTACATTCAATTGGTGGAGTGTTGTTTGGATATGGTCCTTATTCATGGTGAATTGATTCCTGCACAGTTGCATTTTATTGTGTTTAATAAACCAATCCTCGTCAACCAGCACGCACAACATTACAGAAGGCCAAGACTACTGCTCGGTAGGTTTGTTGACTAATGACAGGACCCTGTGTTTGAAATTGCTTTAACCTCTTAAACCAAAAATAGTTTTGCATTCTCTCAACTTAACAGAGATGTGATGAGCAAATCAAAAGAAGCTCCTATGAACATTCTCTCACATACATACTGCCTGGCTAGTCGCATCCAACACACGATGTGATGATCATTTGCAAAATCCCTTATGGAGGCAATCTCTTCATTATCACTATTGGCACTGTTTTCTCTTATCCTTCTGTCAATTTTTCTAACAATCTTGTAAAATTACACGGCGCAGAGAAAACAAGAAACAGAACTAGAAATTGACACTCAGTACGTCATCACCATGAAGATAAACATTGATTTCCAATGTATGTGTTGTCTTCCCATTGTTTTTCATCATCTTTACTGTTGGAAATTGATTTTCTCACATAATAAGATGCAAGGTTACTAAAATACAGACGATCAAGCCTATTTGTGTTTTTATGTTCTCTAGCAAAACATGAGAATTTTATTAAATCTCTTTAGAAAATAATCAAAAGCAATGGAGAATTCTATCAAACAATTTAGAAAGTTAATACAGATTAATTTTCAAAAACCCTAAACAGCAGACACCTAAAAAAACATATAATTTATATTACTCTCTATCACAAGGATAGTAGCTGGGTAGAAATTTGCTGATTTCTATATGTAGCTGGGTAGAAATTGAGAAGCATTTGCAGAATTTGTGGGGACTTTAGAAGAGATGCTGGATTTAACGTTTACCAATTTACTTACAATTTGTTCAGCAAATGCTGGACTTCTTTCCTGGTAGTTGAGTAGTTTGGAATTATATATTGTGTTGCACCTTTTAAGAAAGGAACTGTATTAAAAAATAAGTCAGCTGCATCAACCATTGATACAAGTCCAGCTATGGGTAGTTTCCGAAATCAATCATTATTAATTATTTGAATGAGATTATATATTATACAATTCAAAAATAGCTACATATTATGATTGACTCACTTGAATAATCTGTTATTTATACAATTCAAAAGATAGCTAAATATTATGATTTTTTTTGATAGACAGTGAAGATTGAGTTTTTGAAAGGGTCCAAACCCTTTTACAAAGAGATCAGATATAGTAGTACAGTCCAGCCAAAAATTAAGATACAAATACAAACCCAACAACACACCAGCAGAAAACTAACAGCTACAAAACCAAAAGAACAGCCCTAACCAAGTAGGTGATACATGGCATGCATACAATAAAGCCGTTCAGAGTAGCTTGAAACCAGAGAGCTCTAATGAGCTCTGAAAGCCAACCGTAGTTCTTCCTTTAGTAATAGATTTACCAGGATCACAATTTTTCTTTTTGCAAGAAGGGAGGGGCAACCAGCTATTGTCTGTAGTAGAATCCCCTCTTAACATGCTAGCTCTAAGGGATGAAATCTCCAAATTTCTTTTCTTATTGGTTGACAGAGAGGAGACAATTCTGTCATGGGCATTAGAACCTTTTAGGACAATCTTTTACATTTTCCTTCTCAACCAGTTGGCAAGCCTTACTGCACAATGTCTGACACAAAGGCTGAATTAGAGAGGAATCCTTCTCCAAATCATTTGCTTCCCCTTTTTGCCCTTGCAGGTAGCAGAATAGTGACCTGCTTTGTGGCAAAGATGGCCAGACAGCAAATGAATCCTAATAGACAATCTGTTAGAGTCCAAACTCCATATTTAGAAGACAAAACAATGGAAGTTGGAAGAGGTTTATCGACATCCACATACACACAAAATCTGGCATATGACAATCTAGATTTAGACTTGGCAACCTCATCAAAAGCCGTTAGCTGACCAAAATATCTAGCAATACCATCCAAGACCTCAACTCCCAATACTCCAAAGGTGAACCCAGGAGTCTGACCCAAACGGGGACCCAAGAAACAAAAGGGACAGCCCCAGTTTGCCCAAGAACCAAGGCCCCCCCATAAAGAGTCCAACAAAGGAAAACAAAAAAAGCCATTCATCATTGCTGAGTTCTCAAAATGACATCCCAGAATCCACTTCCTCAGCACCCATCTCCTAACCATGTCTATGTTGGTCTGGAGCCAGAAAATCTTGCAAACAAAGATTTATCAAGTCTAAGGGATGCTCTATCAACAACATAGTCCGTCACCCTAAGTTACTCTCCTTCCTCCTCAATCGGTTGTAGAGAGGGAGACAAAGCAGAACAGGACTCACCTCTGGGCTCTGAGAATATCAGACCAGGATTTTTGACCATCCACATAGCAGGAAGATAGCACACCGACGGTCTCGTCAGCACTAGAAGAAACTCCAAAAGCACAAGCTACATATTATGATTGACTGACTTGATTACTCTGTTATTTTTTAGAGTATTTTACAGATTTATATTTAAGTTAATTTGAATCTTTATAAATAAATTGCTAAAATGCATAGGTTTACATTGAAAGAAATGATAAGTACTTCTAAATTCCTTTTGCTAATTTTTTTAAAAATGTTTTAGATCTGTATTAAAAGGTAATAAGGCTTAAAATGGCACAAAAAGGGTCTACAACAACTGAATGGATAAAGATGGAATGGGATAATACAAGGAAGGTTTACAAATGCAGATTCTGTAAATCTAGCATGCAAAACAGTTTGACTAGAGTCAGTAGCCATCTTTCTGGAAACTCAAACCAAGTTTGTGGCTCAAAAGAATGACAATACTACAAAACGGATGATACAACAATTTGAATTCAAACTTGAGAATGCTGCGAGACAAAAAAAAAACATATTGATATTGGGTCTATTTGATCTTATCTACCAATTTCATTGCAAGGATATCAAGCAGATCTTAAATGCATTTTGGGAGCAAAAATTAAAAGACGACAAGAAGATGTTGATAGGGCAATGGGGCAATGATGAGGTGCTTTTATGGTGATGGAGTATCTTTTAATAATGCTAGATTTCCATATTTTCATGGAATGGTGTGTGCAATTTCAAATATGAAAAGGGATATAATGACTCAAGACTTCAAATCTTAGGAAAGAGAAGATCGAATTAATGAATGACCTGAAGCCTATTGTAGACTTGTAGAGCAAGACTAGATGCACCATTGTTAGTGACATTTGATCAGATAGAAGATGTAGTCAATGCTCTTGCATGTTGTCCTCATGGAGCTATGTTTCTAAAGACCATGGATGTTTCATGAAAGCTGCTTTGGATACAATGGTTTTGGAAGAGGGAAAAACAATTGCCAAGTTTATCGCAAACCATCAATTTACACTTAGCAAATATAGAAAGGAGCATAAAAGAGATTTGTTGATACCAGGGGACATGATATTTGCAACTCAATTTCCAAAGAGAAATTGAAGAGAATGAAGCAATAAGAAATGGGGTCATTTGTCGAGATTGGGCAAGTTGTATGCATTCATCTATCCAAAAGAAAAATAAATTGCAGCTATTATTTACAAATTTAGGGGAACAGTTTTGGAGAGAGCAACAGAGGCCAACACATTCTTTACACTTTTTATGGAAGTACTTTTAATGGTTGATGGTTCCTTGTATGGGAGATATTATTGAAGCAATGGACACAAAAAGAGGTAATCAAACACTCATTTGGTTAAGATGTTTGTAAATTAGAATGGATCACAGTAATCAAACAATCCTTTGGTTATGATGTTTGTAGATTAGAATGGATCACTAAGAGTGATCCAAAATGTTGATGCGAAAATTGCTACATAATATATTTAGAAACACTCTTTATTAATCAGAATGGAGTTATTTATGAGATGTTATAGATGAAAGTTAATATATGATTCTTTTTTCTCTACATACAACATCGTGTTACTTAATCCTTACTTGTTTGGGATCAAACATGGAAGTGTTGTGGAGACTGTGGATGGGTTGTATGAATGCATAGATAGAATGTAATAATGTACCTTGATCCTATTATATGTAATAAATTGGTTGTTTAAAAATATCAAATATGCATATAGAGATGAGATTGCATCCTTTTTCTCAGAAAAAATGCAAGTGATAATAGAACTAATGCAGAAATCACAACGACGTGATGGTGGGAATCTTATTGGGCTCAACTCCAATGCTCCAAAGAATTGTTATTCGTGTTCTGGGTCAGGTATGCAGTGCATCTAGTTCTGAAAGGAATCGGAGCACATTTGAACTTAATCATTCACGGAGGAACATATTAGAGACTCAAAAATATCAGATCTTGTTTCTGCCCTAGCGACATTTGATTCCTGATTTCTAATATTCCAAAGCATTACTCTTCTGCCTCTACTCGCAATTATTTGAATTCTGATGTAAATATGAGCTACGATACAGAATATTATGCAGATATAAGTCATGATAAAGAAGCGTTTTTAGATGGTGAATATTTAGCCAGTGAAGTGTTGAGGATTGACTACCTTTTTTGAAATTGTATATGATATTCAAAGTTTGTCACATGCCACCTATAATTGGATGAAGCTTTCAGGGTTCACAGGGCCGAAGTTGGGTTCAGCTTCTGTAGACGGGTGTAAGATGTCTGTAAGGCAATGATCATCCTCACACATGAAACCCACCCACTTCTTCCACCATCAACTCCAGTGCCAAAGGAGGAGTCGGCTCAATCCTCCTCATGAATCAGCCTGCGACCCTTTGGGTTTTTGTGTTAGAAATATATAGCTAGCGAAAGGCAGTAAATGCTTATGTTTATACTCTCCTCCTGTTCTGAGAGGCATTTTGTTCTTGGCCTCTCTGCAAAAATAGATCGTAGGCTGGGCATTTTGTTTTGGCCCTTACTCTGTTATTTTGCAGCATACTGTTACAGTTTCAATGTACTCCAGGACTTTTATATATTAATAATAATATTTCAGGCCCTGCGCCTTTTATCTAAAAAAAAATGTATTACTTTTGATTGTCTGCAGTTATCATTGCATTAGAAAATATTTTTTAGATCACGGAGTGTGATATGAAAAACATGCACACTATCGAATTCAGAAGCAACAAAAAATACATTCATGATGGATTGTGTAAATCTCATATCACTAACTTGACAAGCATCATAATAATCAACCTCCTGCACTGTGATGTTTGCATAGAGTAGAAACAACTAAATGACCTTGATCTGGCATCTTATTGTCAGAAAAGATACCTTGATCTGGCTTTGCAAAATCAGATACATTTGGCAAATTCAAAATACTTGCCTTTGCAAAATCGATAAAACTTACCACTCTTTTCTTTGGTAAGTAACCTACAACTCCATTGACATGTACAAAGCAAACGCTTGAAAAAGAGCCTTGAATGGGAGCGGTCTGGGTGGCCTACTTTCCCAATCTCTTTCTTTCCCTGTAAGACTGAAGCCTCTGTAACATGAGCTGCTGCTTGAATTTCTGAATGAAATCATCTGCCTTTGCGTTCAATTCGTCGGTAGCTGGATCATCTGTGCTTTTTTCATCCTCTACCTCACAAGAGTTTATCCAATTTCCTGTTGGAGGGACTTCCAACACCCTAACAAATGCAGGGCTTTCAGACTTATTTCTTCTAAGATGAGAATAGCTAATTGTCTGAGGATCTATCGACGAAGGAGGTTTCGGAGGCTTAACGAGAGGAGGAGGTTCATGTGGCTTTACAGGGGTATTTGGGTGCTGAGGGGGAGGAAGTTTAATTGCTCTTTTTGGCAAAAAGATTGGAATGGGTGGCTCCACAAGTGGATTACTAACGCCGTGCTCTAGTGCAATTTCTTCTTCTTCAGTCTGCTCTTCAAAGTTTTCTTCGTATGTTCCAAATGTATTGCAGAGTATGTTACCGCCATTATTAACCTTCTTCTTCTTATTGCCGGGGTCTCTGGTAGAGGTGACAACAATGGTGCAGACGACTAGATTCAGTAAGAGTAAGAGCGTGGTAGGAGTAATCCAGGTGTGCACAACATTCCACAGGTCGGGCAGGGGCAGGGGCAGGGGCAGGGGCACAGAGGGAAGCACAAACCTAATACAAAAGGGGAGGAGAACAAAAGGCAGTGCGACAATTGCAGCCTTGTTGGGCTCGTAGTAGCGCTCCCTAACAGCGACCAAACACACCGTTGCTAGTGAAACTGACTTCTTTCTCCTCCGACCCATCATATAATGGGCATATTACGAATTTGGGGATTGTCTGTATTTGGCTATTGAAAAGCGCAAGTGCAACCCAATTCAAAGTGAGTAGCAGAAAATACAGGTTTTTCATAAATCGAAACAAAATCAATCCATCCTCCTTCCTGGTAAGCGGGGCAGATTAGAAAGCTCAAGTCATGCGTTCGGCAAGTGTATATACAAATAAAATATGTGCTGTACGCCAACACTAAGTGGCTCCAATGTGTAGTGCACCCAAGTGCTTAGATTCGTTCCAAACAGAATCTGAATTGTTTTTAAAGTACATGGGCTGTCTGAAATGCTCAGTAGGCTTCGATTGAGACCTTTGTAGATGGAGATAAGACAGTGTGAATGCATTGCAAGGCACTCTTGAAGCTTGCTCAGTAGACTCCGATTGAGACCTTTGTGTCCTGCATCGTTTCTTTTCTTGCGTGCCAGACGTTGTGGAAAATCATTTGTCCAAACAATGAAGGGCAGTTTGTATCTCGAATATTTTATTTATTGGGTTAAGGAATATATAAAAGCAAAGCGGAAAATGACGGCACATAGAGCCGAGTGGAAAGAAAATATTTCAATGAATAATTACTTTCGGCTTTGCTTGACGAAACATGATTGATTCCCTTTTGCACGCTGGAGGAACCATTATTCCTCTTAATTAGATTGTTTCCATGTAATAAAAAGTTTATAAGCAATTTATTTTTATATTAAAATTGGTTCATGATTTTGTTTTTATTATCATTTATTTTTAGGAGTCAATTTATTTACTTAGTTTAAATTTGTAGATATACAATTGATTAGGTCATTTTCACTGTATAGATCTTCAAAATTTTAAATTAAAATTGAAATTTGAATCTTGTCATTCTTTTTTTAGTAGTTATTGTGAACCAATCTAGTACACATTTGTGTAAATTTGTATACTACATTGTTGTGTATTTAAGAACATTTTGTATCTATTTAAAATTATACAACAAACTTTATAAGAGAAAAACATTCACATGAGAGCATCGTCAAGAATAATTGTGTTATAAATGCAATGTCCCTAACATAAAATCTTGACAAATAATTTTCTGATTTACAATTTTAAACCAAATATTGAAAAACTTGGCTTTCTTCACAATTTTTACATCAACATTAATGATAACCTAGATTTAACAAATGAAGCCAACACATGAAAGATTTATTCCAAAAGAAACTCTTATTTATAGTGAAGTTTCAAATACATTAAAATATACTACAATAATGATATAAACAACAATTGCAACAACAACAACAACAAACTAAAAAATGATACTAAAAACCACAACAAACAACTACAAATTACATAAACCTATAATAGTTGGAAACTGCAACTCATGAAGTATATTCACAACCTCTAGATGAGATTGTCATATAGAATCAAAGGGGTTTTTCCTTTGATCCTTGAAACCAATTAGCAAATCCAAGGGTTTTTATCCTCAAATATAATTCTCTAAACATAAGGATTGAAACAACATTGACAAGGTATTTGGGTGTAGAATATGCATAATCCCTGAATTGAAAAATATAATAATATATATTTCTAACATATTCATGCGACCTTGAGAGTAGAAACGTGGTTGGTTTTGCACTATAAGGGTTGCATGTGCCTTTGATGTCATTATCATTAATTCCCTTATATATAAATCATCTCGTTGGGATGTGCAAAGGTACTTGAAGGTGAGAGGAAACCCTTCTCTTTTCGATTGTAGCCATGAAATCTATTGGAGTGGTGGCCTAGAGATGGTGTGAGGACCATTGGGGCTTGAAACCCTAACCACCACATTAATGGTTGCATGGGTGTCTTGAAAATTTTCATTGCTAGGAGCATATGTGAATCCATGCCCCTAAGATGAATAGATGTTTCTAGGTAGGGAAAACCCTTTTAGAATAGATGCAACATCAAATCAGGTCAATAATGGCATCTTGGGTTATGTAGGAAGGCAGATGGGAGTGAATTGTACAAAATATGAGAGTTTCATAGTTCAAGGGTTAGAGATACCTCATGACTCTTACCACTTTTTGAGGATCATGTTTTGAGAGTGGAGCATATTGAGTACCTAAATAAGAACATATATGAACTTGTGATCTTTATGGGATAACGTAGTGCAAAGTGCCAAGGATCAAAGCTCAGGGGGTTGGGGATACCTCATTAGTCTTACCACTTGTTGAGGATCAGGGTTCGAGAGAGGTATATCGAGTACCTAAATAAGAACATATTTGAAATTGCAATTCTAGCGGGATAACATAGTGTAAATATTTTAGGGATTAGAGTTTGGGGGTACCATAAAAAAAGGTACTCAAGTAAGGGGAAGGTCAAAAATCTAGCTCTAATATGTAACTCAATGTAAGGATCAAGGAGTCAAGGTTTGGGAAAAAGAAATATCGATAAAAGAGTAATAATTTGATAAAGGTAAGGGAAAATAGCAAGGGTTGAAGGAAAGGGATTGTGGGATGGAGAACTCCATAATTTTGAGGGGGGCAAGGGGAAACGGAAGGATTACAAGGAAAGGCATGTTGGGATGGGAAAGTTTGATATGTTGACAAGGAAAAAGAATAAATAGAGTGGGAGGAAAGGCATACCATGACCAAAAACTCTAAAACTTTGACAACCTACCCGTACAGAGAAATATTCGAGAAACACCCCACACTTAGTGTTTTCTTGGGATTTTGCAATTTCCAACACATTGATAGGAACATGGGGCATGACAAGGATTAACACTTGGAATTTTTTTTAACAATGGAGATCCATTCATAGGTTTATCATATTTCTTATAATTGATGGGTAAAACAAGGTGAGAGAAACAAGGGAGCAAAGACATGGATAAATTTTGTAATTTTTTAGGCTTATGAGACTAGGTTCCAACATTCTTAGCCCATTGAAAATAAGAAATAGAATCTTGGTCCACAAACATTAATTAATTGAAAATGGGACATTACAATAAACTTTCATCATCATACAAGACATATTACATGTTTATTTGTTGTCTTGATATTTTTCATCATCACTAAATTAGCCTACCTAGTGGCTTGACCAAAAGAGAAAAAACCTTTATATAACAAGTTCTCAAATGGTGTATCTTAGCACCACCCCAAATAAAAAATGGGTATAATAAACCAAGGCACATATATTATAGTTATCATTTTTATCAATTGAATTCTACATGCCGAATTCATTTTGAGAAGATAAGTTAACTTTCACATGCATGAAGATCACTTCCATACGCATAAATTTGGATGAGAGAAAAATATAGTAAATTTATAAATATTAAGGGATTCACCTTATTGGTGCTCCAAATTTCACCCTATATAAAATATCGTATAAGAACTAACCCCTAAGTAAATATCAAATCATGCACTTAGTTGAGGCTTATGGTAAACTCAAAAGTTAACTTGAGCCAACTAATAGGAGTGAATCAATCTACACACTATATTCTATAAACTAAGGAGGTCATTCCTATGAGATCCACCTAAATAATGAAGAGAAAATGGAGCGTTAGGTTGAAATAGGAAAACTATACCCTAAGTGTGAAAATAAATCCATGGTTAGACATTTTTTCAAACTTCTGCGAAGGTAAGAAAGGTTGGTTCTTCCCCTGGTGGTAGTGGCGGTAGGTATGAGGTTGTTGTTGTTGGTGGTGCAGAGCTATCAGCCTGTAGTGGTGTTGTTGGCAATGATGGTGGGTCCTCCTTTCTATCTTTTGTACCAAACTCTTTGGGTTCTAGTGGTGGTCATCATTCCAAGCATTTTGTGGGGGCCATTCCAATCCTCATAATGTGAGATTGTCCTCTTCTCCGCATCCAAAGATTCTTGGGAATGTTACTGTTGGAGAAGGACATAAGTATGTGGGGGTCTTTTCAAATGGACCAAGTTGGTCGAGTCTTTTGGGGGCCAAGCATAAAGGAAAGAGTACCTCAGTGCCAGTTAGATTTTTGGTGAATCCGTATAATGGGGAATACTTGGTGTCTATTCTGGACTGCATCATTGAGAAACACTTAGTCTATGGACCTATCTTTTGTGGGAAAGTTTATGGGTCCTCGCCCAAATGTTGAGCTGGTTTGTAATCTTGTGTCCAAGAGATGGCAAACGAAAGGCTAGGTGGAGGTGGCGACAATGGCTAAGGGTTTTTTTTTCGTTCTCCTTTACTTGTGATGAGGACATGGTTAGTGTTCTCACAGGTGGGTCATGGATGATTGGTAAGTCCTCACTAGTTCTTATGAAGTGGGAGGTGGGTTTTAATCCCAGTTCTTGTTCCTTTTCCTCTGTCACTATTTGGGTTAGACTCCCAGCTCTCCCTCTGGAGTTTTGGGATGAACAAGTGTTTTTTTGGTATTGCTGACATGTTTGGATAACTTATTTGCATTGATCAAATGGAAGCCTCATAGAAGAGGTTAATTTATGCGTGTTTCTGTGTTATAGTGGACCAATTTGTGGATCTACTTGAGAATGTGTTGATTAATTCCAAGTTGGGTGGTTGGAGCCAAGCAATTGAATATGAATCTATTGCCTTTTCTTTTTTTCACTGCAAAAAGGTTAGCCATTGGGCCAAGAAATTCCCCTCTAAGTTGTCTAAACCTGCTTAGGCTCGACCTCTTAATAGTGTTGCAAAGCCTCTTATGGAATGGAAGGAGAAGCATAAATCTTCTGAGGGTCTTTGCGTGGAGAAGGAAGGGGATGCCCAGTACAAAATTATCTTAGGTGAGATGGATAAGGTAAATGCTTGTAAGGAGGTGGGTGTCCAAGGGGGTGAGATTTTCGGTGTGGTCTCTCTGTAGGAAGACCGGGTCCCTTCAAGGGATGTCCAGGTGGTGGAAGAAGGGGAAATGGTTGCTGTTGAGGAGGTTTATCCCTTTGCTAAAGTGAAGATTTCTAAAAAAGTAGAGGTTGCGGGCAAGGTGTTAGAGTCTTCGGTGTTGAAGGAGTCATCAGAAGTTGTGGTTTCTCCTTTTCCTTCTAATAAGGGGATGAAAGGTAAGGAGTTGGATTTGTAGGAGCCTCCTGGGATGGTTGTTTCTCCTATTATTTCAAATATGGTGCTCACCTCTTCTATCAATGGGAATGAGTTGGGGGGCTCTCTATAGGTTAAGGAACCTCCTTTTTCTTCGGTCAAATCTAGAAGCAGGAAGAAGAACCCCTCCCTTCAAGGGGTTGCTAGCAGGAATCGCCTAAAAGTTGACTGTGATTTGAAGCCTAGGGGCAGGGGAGACCCACTCTGCAACAAAACAGGGAGAAAGAAAGAAAAGAGGATATTGTTGATGGTTCCCATAAAAATTTGTTTGAGATGTGTCCTAAGGGAGCATCTCAAAATCCCCCATGAAGATTCTCTCATGGAACATCCGAGGGTTGAATAACCCTCACAAGAAGGATCTCCTCACTAACTTGGTAAGGGATCACTAACTGGATGCGATTTTGGTTCAAGAAACTAAAATGCCTGTTGAAAGGCTAGAGTGTCTTAAAAGAAGGTTTTTTAAGGAGTGTGGCCTCCATGGTTTTGATGCAGATGGTGCTTCAGGGGGTGTGGCCATTTTCTAGAATATGAAAGTTGTGGTTGGAAAGGCCATCTTTGGGGTCCCTAACCATATTTCTACTTCTTTTCACCATGTCAGGAATGATTTTTCCTTGGTTACTTTGAATATCTATGCTTGTAATGTCAAGAGTGCTCGTAAGAGGTTTTGGGGGAACCTGAGCTCCTTCAAAGATGATATCCCCTCTGAGCATTGGCTTGTCATGGCTGACTTTAATACTCCCCTAAGCAATGTTGATAAGTTGGATGATTCTCAAGTTGATGATGAGAGTATATTTGACTTGATGTCTTTTGTTAATGACAATGCCTTGTTTGATGTCGATCTGCGCAGTGCTTCCTATACTTGGTCAAATCAAAGGATTGGTGATGCGTTGATTTAGGTTAAGTTGGATAGGGCCCTCCTTTCACTTGAGTGGCTGGTTCATTTTTCTTGCTCACTTTCAAATCTCACAAGGTTGGGGTCATACCACTTCCCCATTTTTTTCTCGACTGAGGTGGTGGGTCGTCGAAATTCTTTCCCCTTCAAGTTTGAGAAAATGTGGACGTCTCATTCAGAGTTTAAAGTTAATCTTGCATCTTGGTGGGATATTCAGGTTGATGGGTTAGTTATGTATAGAATAGCCAAGAAGATGGTTGTGGTAAAGGCTAACATGAGGAATTGGAATAAGGCTTCCTTTGGTCACATTTTCTAGGAGAAATCTTGTATCAAGGTGGACCTAGATCGTGTGTAGTAGAGTATTCAAGTTTCAAGCTATATTGCTAACCTGGTGAATGAGGAGAGTGTGCTCTTGTCTCGTCTCCATAATATCGTGGCCGAAGAGGAGGAGTTCTAGAAGCAGAGGTTCTCATGTGGTTTGGCTCAATTGTGGTGATAGGAATACAAAATTATTTCATCTTACCACTTTGAAGCATCATGACTTCAATTGTAACAAATGTATTTGTTAGGATGGAGGACTGATTGAGAATGATGAAGAGATTCGCTGGGAGGATACTTCCTTCTTTTCTAATCTCTCGTTTGATGATTTTGTCTCTTCCATGAAAGCTCAAGATTAGGTGTTAGAGGTTATTCCTAGAATTGTGATGGATGATCTTAATCGTATGTTGTGTGGCATCCCCTCTGTAGAGGAAGTCAAGAAATAAGTTTTCTCCTTTGTTGGGAACAAGGCTCCTGGTCTTGATGGGTTCCCCATGTTCTTCTTTCAAGAATTCTGGACCATTGTTGCCAAGGATGTGGTGGACGCTACTAAGGAGTTTTTTGGTAGTCGTAATATCCTGGAGGAATTGAATTCAACTTTCATTGTGCTAATCTCGGAAATACTTGGTGCCTCGACCTTTAATGAGTTCAAACCTATTAGCCTTTGCAATTCTATCTACAAGATTTTTTCCAAGGTTTTGGATGTAAGGTTTCAGAGGATTCTTCCTCTGATTATCTCTCTGCATCAAATTGGCTTTGTTTCAAGCAGGCAAATTCTTGATCCTATTATTACTATGCATGAAAACATTCATTCATTGATAGTTAACAAAAGGGTTAGTTTTTTATTAAAATTGGACCTTGTGAAAGCTTATGATCGTGTGAATTTTTCTTTTTTGCTTAAGGTCCTTTCTGCTTTTGGTTTCTATGATAATTTTGTTAAGTTGATTTAGAGCCCCATCTTGATGATGTCCTTTTTTGTGTTGGTTAATGGCTCTCCTTCGGATTTCTTTAAGAGCTTGAGAGGGGTGAGACAGGGTGATCCAATTTCACTTTTCCTCTTTATTATTTTGGTGAAAACTCTGGGTAGGTCATTGCAACTGAAGCTATCTTTGGGATATTTAAAGGGTCTAAGACCTTCTTCTTCTTCTCCCCCTTTTTTGCATCAATAGTTTGTCAATGATACATTGATCATGGGAGAGGCGACTATTGTGGAAGCCAAGACTATAAAACCGACTCTCCAAAAGTATGAGGTGGCTTTGGGACAACTGGTAAGTCTTCCCAAGAGTACACCTTTTTTCCTTAATATCCTGAAAAAAAAAGATGAAAATAATTATTGGTATTCTTCAGTGTTTGGTGGGTATGCTTCCCTCCACCTATCTCGACTTGCCCCTTGGAGCCAACTCAACTCTAGATTCCTTTTAGAATGGGTTGATTGACAAGTGTAATGCTAAGCTGGTTGGTTGGAAAGGTGCTTTGCTTAGTCAGGTAGGTGAATTGGTGGTGATTAAATCCATGTTGCATAATATCCCTGCCTATGCTCTTGTCCTTTTTCAGATGCCTCAAAATTTTTGGGAAAAGTTTGAGAGTATTCAAAAAAGGTTTCTTTGGTCAGGTGTGGAGGACAAGAAGAGACTAAGTTTAGTATTGTGGGAGGAGATTTGTCACTTGAAATTCCAAGGTGATTTGGGGTTGTGTTGGATTAAATATTTCAACTTGTCTCTTGTGGCTAAACAATTGTGGAATTTCCTCCATGGTGAGAAGGACTAGTCAAAGATTCTTACTTCCAAATATATTGCACAGGTGGATAAATTCTGGGATTTCCTTAGAGATGATTTCTCCCCACCCTTGGGCTCTTTCTTTTGGAATTCCCTGATTAGGACCAAAGGTGTTGTCTCTGCTGGCATGCAATGGTTAGTTGGGAATGTCAGGGATATTATTTTTTGGGATGATTGGTGGTTTGGGCATGGTCCGCTGCGAGATACTGATTAGGCGGCTCCCTAGAGGGATTTGTGTATCCAAGAATTTGGAAGCTTTGTTGTTGATTATATTATGAATGGTGAGTGGAGAAGGATTCATGAGGAGTTCCAGGAGTTGAAAGAACTATATAGAGTGGCATCTAGAGTTCATATTTATGTTTCCCCTCAGAGGGACAAGGTGATTTGGAGATTGCTTCTGCATGGGTAGCATTTTGTGGCTTTTGATTTTAATTCCTTCAATGATATTGTGGGGCCTAGGTCATTGTGGGGTCTAGTTTGGTAGTCGAAGTTGATCCATAAAATTAATATGTTTTTATGGTTAACAGTGCATGAAAAAATCTTAAAAATTAATAATTTGTGGAAAAGAGGCTTCTCCATGCCTAATAGATGTTATCTTTGTAAGTAGGATGCAAAGAACAACTCTCACATGTTTATTGGATGTAGTTTTGCTTAGGAGGTCTGGGCCTTTTTCTCAACCTTTGGAGACTGGAGTGGATCTTCCCTCCTTCGATTTGGGAGATCTGGCTCCAATGGCATGCACCTTCAACTAATCTTCCTTGAGGTTGCTTTGGTCTCTAATGCTACCTCATATAATCTAGGGATTATGGAAGGAGAGGAATAACAAAATCTTCAGGGACACTTCTCTCTCCCCTCTCGCTCTCTTTTTAAAAATTATTTCGGCCATTAGGGATAATTTTTTGCATGCGGTGGAAAATATTGATATTTCGAGGTGTGTGATGGTCTTTGATTATGATGTTGCAGTTCTTGCCCAATTGAAAATCACTTTTGATATTGCTAAGCCTCTGAAGAAAGATAAATCAATTAGGGATGGGGTTGTCTGGTTTCCTCCTCCTCCTGGTTGGCATAAAATCAAATTTGATGGTTCAGCTAAAGGTAATCTGAGTCCTACAGGTTGTGGGGATGTGTTAAGAGATCATAATGGTATGCTTGTTCCGTGGTGGTACTCCCTTTGGGAATCTAGACAAACCACTACATTGAAGCTATTGCAGCTTACCATGGCATAAAGTTGGATAGGGACAAGGGGATCTCTAAGTTATGGATAGAAGGGGATTCCCTTAAAATTATTAATTCCCTTAGGAAGGGGTCTCCTCCTTCATGGACTATTGGAAATTTTATTTTGGACGACCTTGCTATTTTGCAAGGTTTTAATGAAGTCTATATATCCCATGCCTTTCGTGAGGCAAACCAGATGGTTGATTGGGTGGCAAATCATGTAGTGACATCATCGAGGCAATGAGAGGCTAATGATATCCTGCCCTTTGGTTTAATTAACTTGATCAATAATGAAAAATCTTAGCTCGTGGGTGGAAGCCGTCTCCTTGGCTAAAGGCTTGCATGGTTATCATGGATATCCTTGGTTGATTAGACACTTTGAGCCTATGATGATCATTGGAATATGTGGGAATTCTAATTGTAAATGCAATAGAATCCTCACCATTATTGCCCTCAGTACTACTCTTGGTAGGCACACATGCTTTCTGGGTATATTTTCTCCTCTCGCCTTTGCGTTTATTCACAATTGTTTGTTGTTTTTCCCTGCTTCTATGAAGTGTTCGATGATGGGTGGGGAAAGGTGCATAATGAAGCTACTTTCATGTGATGATTTGGAGGCTAATGATGATGTGTGGGATATCATGCAAAAGGGTGGGGTTACCTCATTTATGGAAAGGTTGCATGGCTTAAAAGCTAGTGTTTCCAAAGATTTTGTTGAGGCCTGGCATTGCAGGGTTCTGAGCATGTTTGGTCGGGATATCACTATTAGTGAAGATTTCATTATTGAGGTCATTGGGATGTCGACTGAAGGAAGAAAGTTCTACACGGACAAGAATTTATCGGGGTCAACTAGGTTGAATTTTCTTCGAGACAAAGAGAGAGCCAAAATGGTGCGGCTAGACTGTGGCGGATATGATAGGTCCAAGATTAAACCTATTTGGTAGGATGTTGCCATGGTGTTGATGCAATATTTCACCCTAGATGGAAGGTATACGACCTTGTATGGTCACCACTTTGTGATGCTGAACCATTTTTGACATAGTAAGCTCATTTTCTTCGCCTTCTACTTGTTACTTTCATTGGAAGAGGGGATTGTGAATTTCAGAAAGAATCCTAGAAACCCTTATTTACATGAGGGCTTAATGCTACTTATAATTGATTACACTAAGGCTAAATGTATTGGTGAATCTCCTCGTCCCCCTGAATAGAAAAAGATGAAGAAGGGGAGTAGGAATTGTCTAGTTGAGGGGGTGGTTGAGAGTTAGGGGGCTGAAATTGAGATGGAGTCTGAGGCATGGTTGGATGGGTATAGCATTGACCTTGATTATACTCCCTCGACTGGTGGGAAGAAATCCTCGACTAGTAAGGCTAAACTTGTTGGCAACACAAGGGAAGTCAACTAAGAGGGGGGGTGAATCAGTTGTCACATATTTTCAAACCTATTAATCTTTAATCTCAGATATGATTAATAATAGTGAAAGCATGAATCAACAACACATCAAAAATACACATAACACCAAGGTTTTTTGCATGGAAACCCTGTTAGGGGAAAAACCATGGTGGAAGTTAATGCACAAGTTATACCTTGTTAAAAGTATAAGAAGAATATAAGAGGAATGCACATGCATTCAGACACACTGCCTAGAGCTCACTACTCAAAGGAAGACTCAATGTCTTACATAAAATATTCAGATTAAAACCATTTGAAGAATTTGAACTAAGAAAGTAGCATCTACTAATGCCTGAGTACAGTTCTGGTTAAGCACATGAACATTTCTTCACTTTCTTTCACTCTTCTTCACACTCTGCTCTGCCTTCGAATGATCTAAAAAATTTCCACACATAACACTCACATACTTCACATCACACATGTCTCAAATGAGATAAACAATCGCTTATATATATCCACAACAATAAATTACATTGCTTTATGTCGGCTTCAATAAAATAATAGAATGAATGCAAACTGTCGGCCCAAAACAATAAAGATTATCAGTGCACATCAACCAAGGTCAGCCACAACATATTAGAGACCCAAAAAAATATCCTCAAACATAAAACACCTTCAAATATTCTTCCTCGAAGATCCACAACATGCTTCAAACACCTTGTCAGCCATGAACACACAAGAGAAAATCTTAGATAGTGAGCACACTGATCTATGCAGACGTGCAACACAGATAGAACATGATCCAGAAATGTCCATGAACACTTCAGGAACATACACAACAACTCAGATTACCAGAATCACATTATCTTCTTCCATGAACACCATTTGTAGTAACATAATAACTGTCAAAACACATAAACTTATAACTTTCTCAAATCTTCATGCGCACCTTTGAAAATTTCGGAGTAGAAACTAGATAGGATTTAAAACAAACCCTTTAATCCACAACATCTAGTTTACAACACACTCAAATTTCCTCCATACTGATCTTCACTGCTTCACAGACAACTTGTAACATATTTATTTTAATTTTCTCAATATCCTCGACATATACAATCTTAAAGACATTTATGCTAATAGTGTCGACATCAATGACAACCACATATTAGCAACACAACCAAAAAATCCAACAATATCCCCCTTTGGTAATGATGGCAACACATGATGTGAAAAATACATCAACGCAACTAACTCTTCATCCAACAATCTCCCCTTTACACATTGCTCTTCTCCCCCTTAGTTCACACTATTCTTCTATAGTTTTTCACATTACTCTTCTCCCCCTTTGACATCAATGACAAAGGTACACAAGCTCTGAACCACATATATGAATCATTTGACTACTCCCCCTGAGTAGCAACTACCACAACATCAATCTAGATCAAGATATGACTATGAATGCATAGACCAATGCAAAGACTATGCATCTTAGTTCTGATTAGGAGGGGTAATCAACCCAAACTTCTCTCTGAGATACTCAAAAGTATCATTGGGAAAAGTCTTAGTAAATATTTCTGCAATTTGTTCCTTAGTAGACACATACTCTAGTCTGACTTCCTTATCACTCACTTTGTCTCTCAAAAAGTGGTACTTGATAGATATATGCTTGGTCTTTGAATTCAAGACCAGATTCTTAGAAATGTTTATAGCACTTGAGTTATCACATAATATGGCAATTGGTTCATCATACACAACTCTGATATCTTTCAACATATGTTTCATCCACAATACTTGAGTACAATTGTTAGCAACAACAATATATTTTGCCTCTGCAGTAGACAGGGAAACAACATTCTTCTTTTTTCTTAACCATGAAATCGACTTCTTTCCCAAGAAAAATGCACCACCACTAGTACTTTTCCTGTCATTCACATCTCCTACCCAATCAACATCAGTAAAGTCACTTAAAGTAAGATCATCATCTTTAGGATACCATAGGCTAAAATCAATTGTTCCCTTCAAGTATCTGAAAATTCTCTTCACAACAGTCACATGAGATTCCTTAGGATCGGCTTGAAATCTAGCAACAATGCATACAAAATTCTTGATATCAGGTCCATTTTGAGTCAAATACAACAATCCACCAATCATTGATCTGTATCTATTCTGATTCACCTTCAGAGAATCATCATGTTGTGTCAACTTACATCCGGTCACCATGGGTGTACCAACTGGTTTTGAATCTTCCATACCAGACTTCTTTAGCAGTTCTCTCACATACTTGGACTAAGATATAAAGATCCCTTTATCTACCTGAGTAATTTGCAATCCCAAAAAGAATCTCGACTCTGCAATCATTGACATCTCAAACTCATTATGCATTTCATTAGAAAACCTCATGCACAAACCATCATCTCCTCCAAAAATGATATCATCAACAAAGAATTCCACAAATAAATCTTTATCTTCATCAATCTTGAAATATAGATTACTATCAGCAGTACCTTTGTTAAATCCAAGCTTCATCAAGTACTTATCCAATATGGCATACCAAGCTCTAGGGGCTTGCTTGAGTCCATACAATTCTTTCTTCAACTGACAAACCATATCTCCCTGATCAGTCAATTGAAATCCATCAAGTTGCTCAATATACACCTCTTCTTCTAATTCGCCATTTAGAAATGCTAACTTGACATCCATCTGATATTTTTTTTAGTTTTGTAAGCAACATAAGCAAGAAACAATCTCACAGCTTCAATTCTAGCATCAGGAGAAAAAGTTTCTTCAAAGTCAGTACCTTCCATTTGAGAGTATCCTTTGTATACCAGTCTTGCTTTGTTTCTGATAACTTCACCTTGTTCATTCAGTTTGTTTCTAAAGACCCATTTAGTTCCAATTACATTTTTATCTTTAGGTCTAGGAACAAGAATCCATATATTATTCTTCTCAATTTGTTGTAGTTCTTCTTTCATAGCTTCAATCCAATGCTCATCTTTGCATGCTTCATTAACATTACCTGGCTCAACCTTTGAAATTAAATAGTATTCCTTTGCAATTCTTCTCGTAGTCTGGACACCTTTGTTCTTATCTCCTATAATCTGATTTTCTGAATGATTCAATCTCACATACCTTGGAGGCTTAGAGTGTTCTTGAATTTCAGGCTCTTGAGGTCTCTCTTCTGTGTTTTCACCAGTCTCTACTTCTTCTTGTTCTTCTTGATTCACCAAAACGATATGAACTTGATTTGAAGTCCGACTCTTGTTTTTACCGTCATTCTGATCACCATATCATATCCACAGGTTCTGGAGGGTCTGGAAATGTCTTCATCAACCTTAATGATATCACTTTCAATAATTTTCTTCAATCTCTTGTTGTAGCACCAGTAGGCCTTGCTCTTAGTAGAATAACCAAGAAATATTCCTTCATCACTTCTAGCATCAAACTTTCCTAGATCTTCATCTCTCCTGATATAGCATTTACTCCCAAAGACTTTGAAATATCTAACAATAGGCTTATGACCAAACCATAGCTCAAAATGAGTCTTACTAGTATTACCTTTGATTTATACTCGATTAAGGATATAAACAACAGTACTCACAACTTCTCTCCAATGGATATGAGGGAAATTTCCTTCCAACATCATAGTTCTAGCAGCATCTTGAATTGTCATGTTCTTCCTTTCCACAACTCCATTCCGTTGAGGGGTCCGTGGTGTAGATAATTGTCTCTTTATCCCATGCTCTTCACCAAAAGAATTAAACTCACTGGAAGTAAATTCACCACCTCTATTTGATCGCAGGCACTTAATCTTCCGACCTGTCTCTATCTCAACCATAGCCTTAAAGATCTTGAACTTTTCTAGAGCTTCAAATTTATTCCTTAAGAAAGTAACCCACATCATCCTAGAGTAATCATCAATAAGCAACATGAAGTACCTGTAACCTTGTAGACTTATGATTCTAGCAGGACCACACAAGTTAGTATGCACAAGTTCCAACAACTCAATTGAACAATTATGTTTGTTGTGAAATGAAATTCTAGTTTATTTTCCCAACTGACATTCCTTGCATATGGTATTAGTAGGCTTCACAACATAGGAAGATCTCTCACTTCCTGTGATGAAATCATCTTAATAATACTGCCAAAGTTTACATGATACATTCTTCTATGCCATAACCAACTTTCATCAACTTGAGCAATCAGACAAATTTTATTACCAACCTGAAGAAATCACATTTCCAGAACTTCCCTGTATGCTACATTTTCCATCTTTGAATTGAAGATTGTATCCCTTATCAACCATCTATCCAACACTCAAAAGATTATGCTTCAAACCTTCAACATAAAGAACATCATCAGTATTATGCTTACCATCAAAAGAAATACATCCTCTACCATGGATTATACCATCATTGTTATCACCAAATATTAAAACACCACCATCATACTTCTCCAGGCTTAAAAATTTGCTCTTATCACCTGTCATGTGATGTGAACATCCAATGTCAATTACCCATTCATATTTTTCTTCAACTCGAGCAACTAGGTCTTTCTCCACATTTGTACAACTAGTAGATTCAATAGACACATAATTATTTTCTTTGATAGCAATAAACACAAAATCATCTTCACTTACATTCCCTTTATCAGATTCATCATCTGTCACACCTTCATCAGCAACATCGTAACACTTCTTTTGAAATTTAGGCTTATAAGGTCTTGGCTTAGGAACTCTTTCTAGACACCTTGATGCAAAATGACCTATCTTGTTGCAAGAAAAACATTTAATAGGAAACTTTCCTTTATACTTACCTTCTCCTCTGGCTTCCCTTTTGACAATAACTACTTCAAGCTCATTCAACTCTCTTTCTTCTTCTTCAATCTATCTCATTTCTTCCTCATATTTGAATACCTTTCTAGAAGAAATTGCACCTGGATCATATCTCTGCTTGTATCTCCTGGAAGTAGTAGCTTTAAATGTAGATTTTGTCTTAGGAAGGGCATCACCGAATTCACTCAACTCAAAAGTAGTAAGTTTACCAACCAACATATCTTTGGTTATATTTTTCATAGTTCGAAGCTCTTCAATGGTTGCAGGTTTAATTTTGTATGCATCATGTAGAGATCTAAGCACTTTAGCAACAATCTTTGATTCATCCACCTGTCCACCAACACATTTGATACCACACACAAGTTCATTCACTCTTTGTATGAAAGTAACAATATTCTCATCATTTCCCATCTTCAACAACTCATATTTTCCTTTCAGACACTGTAGCTTAGCCATCTTCACATTAGCATCACCTTCATATAAAGTTTCCAAATTTTTCCAGATCTCATAAGCAATTTTCAGATCCATAACATTTTTCATCTCAGTATTAGTCAAAGTACTCAACAATGCTTCCTTAGCCTTGATGTTATATTCAACATCCCTAATCTCAGCAGTAGTAGTAGGACCATTTGGAGGGATAACATACCTTTTGCATGTAATGTGCCAGTAGGATGCACCAATGCATCTCAAATGACACTCCATTCGAGTCTTCCATAGAGAATAATTTGATCCATCAAATCTCAGACTATCCTTCTTGTATGTCTCCATCCTGGATCAGCTCAAGTTGTTAAAATTCTTCAAAGGAACCCGCTCTGATACCAGTTGTTGGAAACACAAGGGTAGACAACTGGGAGGGGGGGTGAATCAGTTGTCACATATTTTCAAACTGATTAATATTATTAATCTTTAATCTTAGATCTGATTAATAATAGTGAAAGCATGAATCAACAACACATCAGAAACATACATAACACCAAGAGTTTTTGTGTGGAAACCTTGTTAGGGGAAAAACCATGGTGGAGGTTAATCCACAAGTTATATCCTATTAAAATTTTAAGAATAATATAAGAGGAATGCACATGCATTCAGGTACATTGCCTAGAGCTCACTGCTCAAAAGAAGACTCACTGTCTTACAAAAAATACTCAGATTAAAACCATCTGAAGAATTTGAACTGAGAAAGTAGCATCTACTAATGCCTGAGTATAGTTCTGGTCAAGCACATGAACACTTCTTCACTTTCTTTCACTCTACTCTGCCTTTGAATGATTTGACCCTTTTTTGCACATAGAACTCACATACCTCACATCACACATGTCTCAAATGAGATAAACAATCACTTATATATATATCTGCAATAATAAATTACATTGTTTTATGTAAGCTTCAACAAAATATAAGAATGAATGAAAATTGTCGGCCCAAAACAATAAAGATTATCAATGAGCATCAACTAAGGTCAGCCACAAGATAGTAGAGACCCAAAAAAATATCCTCGAACACAAAACACCTTCAAATATTCTTCCTCGAAGATCCACAACACGCTTCAAACACCTTGTCGGCCATGAACATGAAAAACATGAAAACACAAGAGAAAATCTCGGATCAAGAGCACACTGATCAATACAGACACGCAACATGGATATAACATGATCCAGAAACGTCCATGAACACTTTAGGAACATACACAACAACTCAGATTACCAGAATCACATTATGTTCTTCCATGAACACTATTTGCAGTAACAGAATAGTTGTCAGAACACAGAAACTTATAACTTCCTCAAATATTCATGCGCACCTTTGAAACTTTTAGAGTAGAAACTAGATAGGCTTGAAAACAATCCATTTAATCCACAAAATCTAGTTTACAACGTACTAAACTTTCCTCCATACTGATCTTCACCGCTTCACAAATAACCTGTAACATATTTATTTCAATTTTCTCAATATCCTCGACATATACAGTCTTAAAGACATTTATGCTAATAGTGTTGACATCAATGACAACCACATATCAAAAACACAACCACAACATCCAATAAAACCCTCCCTCCCGCGTGTTGAATGCAAAATTAAGGAGGTATATGATGAAGATGTTGAGGAAGGGTTTTGCAGTGGAAAGAAGGCTAAGGCTTAGGGGCTGGAAGGCTCTAAGGGTGTGGTGGATAAGCTTCCAGAGGTTCTTGAGGGTAATCAGGTTGGTGAGGTGGAAAATTTGGAGAACATGAATTTGGGTTGTGGTATTGATGGAGAGACCCTTGCTGCTAGAAAGGTGAATAGTGTGGTTGATGTGGATGAGTCTATTCATGTGTCGGCCTCCAAAGACAAAGGTAAGTCCAAAATTAATCCCGATGGTTTTCAGGACGATGATATCCCTGTAAGCTCTCATCAGGGGAGAATTTTATACTAGGGAGATACAGACTATTCAAAAGCCTTAGGTTTGGTTAAGGAAGGGGCATAAATTTCGTTCAATTTGATGATGTGGTTTGTTCAGGAGATTTAGGACCTCCATAACAAGGATGATCTATTGCCCGGTGCAATATTTCCACACTTCGTAGTCTTAAGGAGAAGGATTCCATTTTTGGTTTGGCCAAGTCAATGAATTCCAGTGTAGGTTTTGTGGTGGATGACTTGGACAATTTGAAGAGAGATTATGGCACGAGGCTGTCTTTGTTAGAAAATAACTATCGATAGTTGCGTAAGGACATGAACATGATCATCAATATCAACATGGAGAAATTGGAGTCGTCAACCGAAGGGCTTGTGTTCCTCAACGAGAAGGAAAAGGAGTGGATTGTCAAATCTTTGTTTAGTGAGAAGGAAAATAAGGAGCTAGGGAAGAATGATGACAAGGAGCTACAAACCGTAGATGTGGGTATAGGCCCGAGTGAGCGCACCCCGAGCAAAACTATGAAAGGAAAATAGGTGCCTAGGCAGGATTTGGAGGAAGTCATGGAAATGCATGATAGGATGATTTTTAAGGACCTGGAAGCAGCTAGAATGCTCAAGGAACGTCTCTAATGATTGTTTGTTATGTTCTTTTTGTTGGGTTTCATTTTGCTGCGTGTTGTTGTTTCTTGCTGACAGTGTGCTGATGTCTTTGTAATCGATTTTTTTGGTGTTTTGGGTGGGAAACCTATTGCTTTATCTTTGGTACCACTGCTCTTTTTTGGGCAGCATTTTAGGAACCCTTCAAAACCTATTTATCATTAATAAAAAACATCGTGTATCTACAAATATAACATGAATATATTCCTCATAACCGATTGTAACTATTTAGAGACTTTGTAAACTTGTAGACCAAGAAATTTCCCTATAATAATTTAACTATTAGATAGAGATTTTCAAGAATTTGAAATGATTAGTTGCTTATATGACAAGGGCCTTATCCATTGGTGATAGTCTAATATATACAAAGTATGTAAGAATTTGTCGTAAATATTTAATGTGTGAACAATAATTTCTCTAAAATCTCCAATCAATCTTGTTGTAAATTTATTTCAAACAAGATTCAAAGAATTGAAAATATCATGTAAGCACAAAATACTTAATAATACATGTATTTATCCAAAGTAGCTTATATGATTATCTTGAAAACCATTTTTACACCTAGGTGCTAGGTATTTTTTTAGGGGAAACCATATCCAACACTAGAAACTAATTGAGAATAACCAAGAGGTCAACAAGTCAATTGAGAACTTATAAATAGAGAAAGTATTTCCTATGAATTTTTTCACAAAGATTTACAAATAAAACTTAACATCCATTCTAAACCTAGACACAACTATTGACACTCAAGACTAACTATAACCAAATATGCATAATATGAAAAATACCTAGACTCAAAGGAACAAGCCATTATTTATAGTTGGAGGGACAAAGTTTACTCAATCAAGATTAATAATACATTATTCAATTTCAAGTCCAAATAAAATCAAGCAAGGACCATCATATTTAGGAATGATTACCAACAAAATTTAAATGTGGCAAACAAGTAATCAAACTACAAATACTTTTACCCATTTTTTATAGCTAGAATTTAAATCAAGTACAATGCATGACCTTCTAATGAAATTCTTTGACAATCCCTAGGAATTAACAATAAAAATCCACATTTACCCATTAAATTCATGCATTATAGAAATGGACATTTTTATTTATTTATACAAGTTTCATCATTTTGGTTTGACAAAAGGTTATTTTTTGGGGTCCTAGAAAAATTGATTAACGGTCTTGAATACCCAAACAAAATAAAAACCAAGATCTTCCTTGAGAATATGAATGGGTCAAAGTGATTCCATAAGGGAATAAAATGGATTACACAACCCATAGTTGTGTTGATGTTATTGTTAGATGCACAGGAGAAGTGAGAGGGGTTGAATCAGTTGTACATTAAAACATTCAATCCCTCAAAGCTATTAGATTTCCATAGTCCATAAAAATATATCTCATTCAATCCCTCATTATATTTCAAGCCCTTATCTCTCTTTAAAACCTCATTAGGAATAAGTAGAATGTAAAAACATGAAACAATAATGTTAACACATTCATACACAAGAGAACACCATATTTACTTAGAAAACCCAAGAAGGGAAAAACCACTGTGAGGATTAGCTCACATATATATGAATAGCAACACTGAATATAATTAGGCTCACTTCATAGAAAAAGAAGAAAGGCTCAGTGCCAGGTAGCTTATTGCCAAGAAGAAAGAAAAATAGGAGAAACTATTACAAAGAGTTCACTATCTTAGAGCAAAATAAAAATCCACCACTACAACTTTGAACCCTCATTAACTTTCAAGCCCTTATCAAAATTTAAACCCTCATTAGGAATTAGTAGAATGTAAACATAATCACACACAAGAGAACACCAAATTTATGTAGAAAAACCAAGAAGGGCCACTGTGAGGATTAGCTCACATATATGAATAGCAACACCGAATATAATTAGGCTCACTTCCTAGAAAAATAACAAAGGCTCACTACCAGGTAGCTTATTTCCAAGAAGAAAAAAGAATAGGAGAAAATATTGCAAAGAGTTCACTATCTTAGAGAAAAATAGAAAATCCACCATTGCAACTTTGAACCATCCACAACCTTTGGCTTATTACCTCCAACAACTTCAAGCACACTAAAAAGTGTAGACACCTTCTGCTCACTGTATCTAGAGTCATAAGAATTAAATATCACACTCAGATCACCACACTTGATCAAATTAGCATCTCACACTTTCCACAAAAATCCACACCCATCTCCAACAACTCATCTTGCATTTATACCATCTACAACCTAAACAATCTCAATTAGGTCGACCTTAATGAAATGTATACACCTCAAACATGCATCACCAAATAGGTCAGCACCAAACACTTATACAATGGAAAGAAGTGAAGGTAGACCATGCCAAGAGTTAACTAGGACCCAAATATACATCACCACACTACTCAACACATCCACAGTCCATGAGGTACCTCTATGAATAGCGCTAGCACGCCAAGTCAACCAAACCTAAACTAACACCACAAGCGATCACATACACACTTCTCTACATCACACAAACCACATAGCAAAACTCCATAAAATCCAAACAACATCTCAGAATGTTCCAACATCATCAGAATATTCTACAAATCTTCCACAACCACCTGCAATTGAGAACACCATCATTCTATGCAACTAGACATACTACCTATTACACCCTAATTATGAAATTACTATTTACAATTACTATATAAGGTAAATATGAATGTAATTTATATTCTGAAGGTGAATAAAATGTTCTTGCACTTTTTTATCAATGCATTATGAATGAACCCAATTTAATTTAATGAAGAAATACATATGTGTGAAATGGATGGTTATTGAATTAATATTCTAACTATGGAGATTTATTATGTGTAATGTATGTTTTGTGAACTGCTAACTACCATGTTCTTGTGATCGTTGGATGTAGTTATATGTTCATTCCTCTAGGTGGAGGAGAACTATCACTCAGGAGAAGGTCTTGGTCGGGTAACCAGTAATGTAACTTATCTGAGCTCACACACACTCATAGTAGAAAGATTGAAAGTCTAGACATAATGTTGGGGAAACAGTAAGTCATCCTTAGTA
This sequence comes from Sequoiadendron giganteum, assembly GCA_007115665.2. NCBI lineage: Eukaryota > Viridiplantae > Streptophyta > Pinopsida > Cupressales > Cupressaceae > Sequoiadendron > Sequoiadendron giganteum. The sequence continues at coordinate 368,319,196 of CM021109.1, read as the reverse complement.
TGGTGTGTCTACATTAGTAAGGGTCTTGTTTACTATTGAGTGCATTATTAGGTGATGTTTACCTATTTGATCTTGTGAGTTCCTTTCTTATCTTACTATGCTTGATTTTATGGTTGAATGAGTATTTGGGATATAGGCATATGTTGGCATGCTTATACGATGGATATAATGGGATGTCCATATGAGTATGATGACATATGTATAGACATGTATATAAATGTTTATTATGATTCTTGAGTGAATATAATCACGTGGTCATAATCATTTGGATATTGAATGGATCATTTGACTATCATGTTGCTATATAATATATACATTTAAATATATGTACAAATACACACATAAGAGTAAAAGCTTAATAGAGGAGTGTGTGTATATATAATATATATATTATTATTGTGCCCGAGGTTTACTTGTTCGTATTCATTCATATATCGAATGTATTCATACTTGATTGACTTGGGTTATAAATATATATATATATATATATATATATTAGTATGTACATATACATATATATGAGAGATAGTGTTAATGTTATTTATCGACATGCATATATATATGTATAAGTATATATATAAATGTATATATTTATAACCATATGATGATAAGAAAGGGTAACCTAATATATGTGTAACATAGTAAATGTGTATATGTGTATGTAGGAATACATGTGTATGTGCTTGATGGTGCAATAAAATGTATATATATATGACATATACATAAATACATGTAAACGTATCTATACATGAGTATAGAGGAGTATGTATGTATATATATATATATAGTCAATGTTATACATAATATTATTATCTTGCATATATATGTGAAAGTAAAGATATATATGGTGGCATTAATGAAGTCCTTTTGTGTATATATGGGAATACATGTATGCGTTAATGCTTATAGAGGTGTGTATATATACCTATATATATAATATGTATTAGACATATAAATATATTTCTAAATGATTGTTTTATATTTGAAAATGCATATCATTTTATATAGAATGAATGTTTTAAAAGTGAGACTTAATGCTAGATTAGGCACTGCCTTTTAGGAGAGGAAATGTATTTATAATTACAAATATGTTAAGCATTGTATCTTGAGAGAGAGACCAACACATAAAGGGGAAACTTGGTAGCAAGCAGTAAATGATGAGTAAATACACCTTTGGCAGCGTATAAGGGAAATGTCTACCATTTATACATCGTTTAAGAGAGTTGAAGAGTTAGCAATACAACTATATAAAAAATGAAGTTACTTCAACCCATGTACCATGCTTAGGCGAAACTAGTGGAGGTCAATTATATTCATTAAATGCCTCATATTTGAGGTTGTGCGTAGAAGTATTTGAATCAATAGATGATGCCAACACATGAATCATACCCATGTAGATTTTAGAGGCCGAATATTACTCATGTTGTCCATGCTTTTGGAACGAACATTTTTCATATTAATTAACAGTCATGAAGTCGATATGAGTTGAATACTAAGTCGACGCCGTTTGTGGAAACACCATGGACTTAGTAAACTCTAAATACCATGTTATTGAGAATATATCAACATCTGTAAAAGGCGTGTAAGGTCATGAATAGTAAGTCGATGACTTTATCAAATTGATTAATTGAGGATAATCATCTCATATGAGACTCAGTCGATTTGAACTATGTGTTGCATATTTGGTATTGACTAATTCAAATATATAGTGAACCCTACCAACTATTTAAGTGAAGCTATTTATCTTGGCGCCACCTTATGAATCCTACTTGTTGTATATGTTCATTGTGAAAGAAATTAGAATTACATCTTTATCATCATGTGATGATTTGAATTAGTCTCTCATTGTTGTCAAGCATCAAGGTCGATTTGTAGCTATGATTAGCTGAGTAAGATCATATATGTGCACCACCTTTTAGCTGAGGGTTATGTGTTGTTGTACATGATAATTATTGTCAAAACTCATGCCAAGCTGAGTGGTCTCAAAATTGTTGTATAAATAGTGGAGCAAGTTCACCTGTTTGGGACACATTCCTTGAGCAAGTTTCTACATTCTATTTACATTCCTATCTACATTATTTTGCCTAATATAGTGAGTGAGAGCTTTGAGAATTAGAGAGAGTTTATTGTTATTTTGAGAGAAGTATTTTCCAACTTATGAGTTAGCGGTTATTGTGACTTTTTTGGAGGGATCAATACCAAGCTAGCTACAATTTTGGAAGTGTTGTGTTCGCAGCCAGTTGATTGGAAATCTTATCACAGGAATGAGGATAATATTTCTCTGTTTGTATTAGTTTTGAAAGAGTTATTTCTTGTTTGTTTTGAAGCCAATTATGGTTACTTAAAATTAGGGAAAATTAAAGTTTGCTTTGAAAGAAAAGTATAAGATTTTTACTCTATTTGTGAAATGCTTGTAGTTACTCCATGATAGGAGAGATTTTTTGTCATAGGTATTATTATTATACTAGATATGATTAAACATGGGTATCTTAAGGAATACTCATAGCTAGATATTTTATTATACTAGATGTCTAGTAGGTTACTCCTCGGATTTTTGTCCAGTGAAGGGAGGGAACTATTAATTTTCTTAATTAGTTTTGTACCTTAGGTTTGTGTTAAAGAGATAGGTTATCCTAGGGATTAAGTTTACCCATGGAGAGGGATTACCTAAGAATATATATAATGACATTAAGTCAAAATGATCTTTCTATAGTGTAAGTGAATGGTAGACCTTCACTCAAAGTATTGAGTGAGAACACTTTGGCCAAAGTAGTGTGATTTCTCGGGGCTCCATTGTTAGTTCACCATGTCCATTTAAATGCATGAGGGTTACCTAGTGTAGGGTTATAAATCCTAGTCATGTAGGGCACACCAATAAGATTAGTATGGTATGTTGTACAAGGTTACCCAACCAATACCTTCATCGAAGGTTAGGGCCATCTATCATTGATAGATGTGTAGGGGACTGCATATGAGTCAGTGGTTGGTGGAAAAGCACTTGAGTGTTTCTTCTCCTCCTCAACAAGTGACATAATCAAAGGTTTTGAAAGGTTGATTCCTAGATCATCTATATGTTATGCTCTGAAGCTCAGTGGAGCTATGTTTGTAATTGTGTACATTATTGGAATATTATAATTTGTGGAATTATTATATTATAATGGAATCCTTATTGAATATTGTATGACATCTTTGTTTAATATGATATCTATAATTTGGGAAGATTTATATAATGACTTTGGATTGAAATGAAAAATTGGAATTTTTTATTTCAATTATGCATGTAATTTAAATTATTGGAAGAAAAAATATTATTGCTATGTCATGGCATCATGATTTATTCACTTAAGGTGAAAACATTGGAAAATTTTATTGTGAAGAACATTGGGGTTGTTACACTGCCATATAACAAAACTTATGAATCCAAACTTGTGGAGCAACTCAACACTAGAAACATCAAGGAAATGTAGATACTAAAAATATAAGAATGTTCCCAAATCTGTAAGACAAGAAACCTCACTGTGGAGAAATGCGAAGGAATCTCATTTTTCCCAGACAACCTTCTACACAGACATACAAAATTTCAAACACAACTTTTACTCTAGAGCGATATAGAACATTAAACTCTAGATATAAAACCTTTGAATACCTTTGATCATCATATCTAAACCACACAAGCATATCTTCAACCATGAAGAAATATGGAGCACAACATTGAACACACCTCTCTCACACTACACACTCTTTTATTCAAAATTTCTCAAAAGCACTTGGAAACCAAGTGAACCAACTGCATTAGCAACACCAACACAACACTACAACACCTTCTCTTTATGACTATGGTATCTTCAATACCAAAAATCTCCACTTACAATATCTACTCAATACCACACTAGAGATTGACATCAGTGACAATACTAAAGACGACATAGTGCAACACACTCACTAATTCCATCACTACAACAATCTTCACGACCATACTAGAGGTTGACATCAAAGAACAACTATTGACATCAATGACAACATCGACAATATACTTGTTAAAATATACCCCTTTGTCATTGATGGCAACACCAACTCTAAAAAACCATCAACAAAAAAAGTAACTCTGCATTAAGCAACACTCCCCCTTATGGGGGTACACTTCAGTCTCTCTCTTTACCTTTTTTCTTCATACACCATTTCTCTTTTCCATCTCTACCCCATATCTAAGGAGTTCTTCCACCATTTCTCTCTCCTTTGACATCATTCTCTCCTTGTGTTTTTCAAACTTCACTCTCTCTCCCCCTTTGAAACCTTTGGTAAGGGGCAATAACTTTCACTTTTGACAACACTTGCATAGGATTTTTCTTTTATTTTTTGTTCTCCCCATTTGACATATGCATACATCACTTTGAAGCCATTTGCAACCTTCTCTTTAGACAATAACAACAGGAAACTGGTCTCTCTCCATTGCTCCAATCCATACAACTCTTACTACTATACATTCTGTACCACTCATTCTTCATTTCCCCCTCTACTACTTTCTCTTTTCTACACACTCCCATTAGGGACATAGAATATGTTCCACTTGAATGAACCAAACAAAAAAATTACTACCTACTCCCCCTGAGAGGTAGCCTTCAACATCAGTCCAGGACCAAGAATATATCTTGAATTCCACCTAGATAGATGCACCCTAACTTCTGCCAAAGATACTCAAAAGTATCTTTAGGGAGAGCCTTTTTAAATATATCTCCAAGTTGATCCTTTGTAGGCACACACTCCAAATTCAACTCATTCTCTACAACTTTCTCTCATAGAAAGTGATATCAGATAGATATTTTTTGTTCTTGTATGCATTATCGAGTTCTTTAAAATATTGATATCACTTGCATTATCACACAAGGCATAAATAGGTTCATCATATGATACTCTAATATCCTTCAATGTTTTCTTCATCAATAACACCTATGTACAACATGATGTTTCTGTAATATACTCTACTTCTATAGTAGATAATGACATTGAATCCTGCTTCTTACTCAACCATGAAACTAATTTTCTTCCAAGAAAGAAAGCACCTCCACTTGTACATCTTTTGTCATATGCACAACATGCCCAATCTATATCTGTATATGCACTCAAGGAGAAAACAATATCTCTAGGATACCATAAACCAAAATCCAAAGTGTCCTTCAAGTATCTGAATATTCTTTTAACTACCACAACATGTGATTCTCTGGGATCTTCTTGAAATCTCGTCACAAGACAAACTGCATTCATGATATATGATTTAGTATTAGTTAGGTATAACAATACACCAATCATTGATATGTACTTGCTCTGATCAGACTTAGGAGATTCATCACTTTTACTCAACTTACAACTAGTAACCATAGGGGTACACACTGGTTTAGAATCCTCCATTCCAAACTTCTTCAATATTTCCTTGACATACTTTGACTATAAAATGAAAATACCTTTCTCTGATTGAATGATTTGTAATCCAAGGAAGAAATTCATCTCTGTACACATTGACATCTCAAAATCTTTCTGTATTTCATCTACAAAATTTTGTACATACCTTCATTTCCTCCAAAGATTATGTCATCCACATACACTACCACAACCAAGATTTTTCTCCCTCAACCTTGAGATAAATTTTGTTATCTTTAGTACCTTTTCTGAATCCTTACTACTACACGCACTTATCTAACATTGCATACCAATCTCTAGGAGCTTGTTTGAGTCCATACAATGAATTATTCAACCTATAGACCATATCAACATCATTTGATAACTGAATTCCTTCTAACTATTCAATGTACACCTCTTCTTCTAGCTCACCATTCAAGAATGAAGACCTCACATTCATGTGATAATTTTGAATTATTTATGTGTTGTAAAAGCCAAAAAAATTCTAATGGCTTCCATCCTTGGCACCAAATCAACAGTCTCTTCAAAATATATTCCTTCCACTTGTGAGTAGCCCTTACACATAATTCTAGCCTTATTTCTGACAAGTTTTCCATCCTCATTTAGTTTATTCCTGAAAACCAACTTAGTTCCTATCACATTCTTATTTGTAGGTCTTGGGACCGATTCCCAAGTCTAATTCTTCTCAATCTATTCCAACTCTTCTTTCATTGCCTTGATCCAATTCCCATCTTTGCATGCCTTAGTCACTGTTTTAGGTTCCACCTCTAAAAGTAAACAAAATTTTACTTGATCCTTTGTTATATAAGCTTTTCTTCTTGTCAACACACCTTTTCTCTTATCTCTAAAGATCTGATCTTCAAAATTATTCTACACATACTTAGGAGTCTTAGCGATATTTTTCGAAGCTTATTCCTCTTCAAATATCATCTCTTTTTCCTTATCTTCATCTTTTTACTCTTCACTACAAGGGGATTCATCAGATTCATATCCTTCTATCACTACAAAACTCTGATGTGGTTCTTCATCCAACACTTGCATTTTCAACATTTTTTTTCAACCTTTTATTGTAGCACTAGTATGCTTTGCTTCTTGTAGAGTATCCAAGGAAGATTACTTCATCAGATCTTCCATCAAACTTTCTTGATTTTTCCTCATCTCTTTTGATATATCATTTACTTCTAAACACTTTGAAATATTTAATAGTAGGAGCTTTTCCATACCACAACTCATAGGGAGTCTTTGAATTTTTCACTCTTTCTTGACCTCCATTAAGAATGTAGACTGTAGTATGAATAAATTCTCTCTAGTATAAATTTGGTAGATTTTATTCCTTCATCATAGTCCTTGCAATTTCTTGAATTGTTCTATTCTTCCTCTCCTTAACCCATTTTGCTAAGGAGTTCCAGGAGCTAACAAATGCCTCTTTATTCCATGATATTCACAAAATATTTTAAATTCATTGGAGGTGAACTCACCACCTCTAGTAGACATTAAGCACTTGATTTTCACATCCATTTATTCTCAACCATAGACTTAAATTCTTTGAACTTATCTAGGGCTTCTGATTTTTCTTTTAGAAATATTACCCAAGTCATTCTAGAATAGTCATCAATCAACATAAAATACTTGTCACCTTGAGAGATTCTTATTTTGGTAGGTCTACATAGGTTTGTATGCACCAACTCCAAAGGACCTATGGTAAATATTCCTTATTCGTGAAATTATTCTTTGTTTGCTTTCTAAACTAACATTCTTGCAAATTACATTGATAAGTTTTGTAATCTTTGACAGATCTCTCACAACATCAATAGAACTAATCTTTGCCAGGATGTCAAAATTGATGTGACCCATTCTTCTATGCTATAGCCAACTTTCATTGATTTAAGACATACAAAATTTAGCACCACTACCTTTGATTTGATAAACATTACCTTATTTCCTTGTCCTTGCAACAACCAAAGTTTTAGATCTTCACTTTTTGATTTCACAACCATCATCTTGAAACATAAAATTATATCCTCTACTACACATTTGTTCTACACTTAGAAGATTATTCTGGAGACCCTTGAAATAAAGAAAATCATCTGTTTTATGCTTGTCATTAAAACTAATTAAACCTTTTCCATATATCTTAGTAGATGTATCATCACCAAACTTAAGAAGACCACCATCATACTTTTGAAGTTTAACAAACTTACTCTTATCACCTGTCATATGATTTGAGCATCCACTATCAATTATCAAGTAATTCCTCTCTTCTCTTTGTCATATCTCAATTTGATTACTACATTTTAAAAATTGAGGAAATTGAAATATTTGGAAAATATAATTATCATTTTTATTTATGAATTTTGATAGAATGCAATTGATGAAATTGAAAATGAATATTATACAATTTTCTGATTTAAGAAATTATTTCTTGGGATTATTGGTTAAAGGTTATTGATAAGTGGACAAGTGTAAGAATGTGTGTGTAGGAATAGGTTGAAGGATGAGAAATTAATTGAGGTAGACATGCTTAGCCGGATGACCACGGTAAGAAAGAATAGAATCTAGAATATCACACACCACATTAGAATATGACATCTGCATATGTTTGAAAAGTTGACAAATTGCATTCATACTTGGTGTGAGAACTAGAATTAATGGAAAGAACAAGTTTGTGTGCTCTCGTCTTACTTTGTCTATTTTAAAACTTATATTCAACGAAATTGAATAAGGAAATCAACCCATGTTGTAGGGAAACATGATTTCATTTCTTATTCTCTTTGATGAATTTGAAATACGATTTGAATAGACAAATATGTAAGTGATTTTATATGTATGTAATCTCAAGGAAAAATATGTGAATATATATATGATAAATATATATATGCATATACATACATACACACATACATACATACATACATACATACATACATACATACATACATATATATATACATACATATAAAACACAAATGTGTGTGAATGATTTTCTTTGAACTTAATTTGACTCTTCAAAAGAGAATAATAGATCATGGGAAATTTTAATTTTTTAACTCCCACTAAAAAAGGATAGAGGTTGATTCCCTTATGGCCAAAAATCCTCAGTCAATGCTTAGAAAATCGATGAGTGGGTGACCAAATAACATAAAGGAGATAGTAAAATTAAGACCCCATATCTCACTGAAAATAGCAGTGGATCATTTGAAGTTAGAGAATTGAAAGAATCTAGTAAAAATCAAGGAAAAAGATTAGGAAAAGGCAGAGGAAGAAGGAGAAAATTGACTAGTTGGAGGATCTGTAGCTTTTCTATGAAGGAAAAATTGCTCAAGGCAACAACTTTTGAGGTATTTTGATTAGTTCATTTCTGATCCTCTCATTTGAATAGGTTTCCTATCTTTTTAATCGATGAATACATCTCTGTATTATTTTTTGCTTAGTGCATGATCTATGTTTTGGGTTAATATTACCCTATGAAACGACCATGTCAATCGTTGTAAAACCCATGTGGGCTGAGCTGCCTAGAACGCTTTGTGTTTTAATTTTTAAATTGTTTGATCCTATGTAGAAGTTTGAGTATCACAAACCCATGAGATACTTAACACCCATTTATATTCTATCTCCATGGTTGTGGAAAATCGACCGATCGATGAATAAATCTATGTTTATATGTTGTCAACTTAGTTATATACCTGAGCCCTATGGGCGATAGTTGTAAGGAACCCACTATTTTGTATTTCATATGAGAACGATTTGTTGGTTTTTTAATTTTCCCACTAAGACTTTGTAATTCTCTAAGGGGTTGCTAACCTCTATATTCAAGAATTCACAAAGTTAGTGGCCAACTGATGAGATTCAGTCAAAGACTGAGATCTCCTACACTTTTGGCTTTGTGAAACCAAGGAGGGTTTTCCTATACGTGTTCATAAAAATGCTTCATGCCTCAAGAAAACTTCTATACATAGATACATTCCTATCAATGCAAGTAGATAGCATCTACCCAGGTTTTGGCAAACCAAAGAACAACTATCTAAAGCTAGGAAAGCAGATTTAGTATAAGATTTGTATCTCAAGAGAGATAGAATTTGATTTTTAAATGTTCAGATCTTGAACCTTTACACTTAGAGCTACCATCTTGTACCTCTAAATAGGATCTTGAATGAACTACCCAGTGCCTAATCCAATTGGGCGGGAGTCACATAAAATATAACCCTGATATTAGTGGACTTATCGTTATAATGCTTTACATTATGATATTTTCTAGTATTTAAAATAATACTCCTTAGTAAATCCTAAGAACATTATCAAAAAATTGTAACTCCTTTTCAAGAATTTGATTAACTCATTAAGTTAAAGAAGGAAAATGAATTACACATCCAAATATACCATTGAAGATGAATGAAGAAACCATTGATAAATCCATTCATAATCCATGATATGTACAGAGGAGAGAAATTGTCTTAATTGTTTTTTAGATTTATTGATATCAATCATTACAAAAGCATAGCATGCTTATCTTATACAATACCTGACCTGGAATGATTTCCTAGCTAGAACCTTCCAGATACCACAATATAATTCTAATTGTACACAACCTAAGCCTCAGGACACAAAAATATTACCCCAACAATGAGCCGTGAAATCTCCTTTATATAATAGGAGAGCAACAATCATTGGGCTCCATTGTTCATTTCAAAATGAATTTCATCCTAACCAAATGAAATTCAGATTCATTTCAAAAACTCCTCATTATCAGAAATAACTATAATATGCATAGAGGAATTAAAAATAGTTACACCCCTGTAACTAGCTGAATAGGACAAAAAAAACACTGCGCCACCCACGCGCACATCCGCATTAGACCCGAACCGCTGAAACAACATCAAAAGGAAAAAATCACCACCCTGACAACTCCAATCATTTCCCTGCATCACGAGTAACCATGCGGCCCCGATACAGGCGACCACTCCTAGTTCTTTCTTCAGTATGAAGCGAGACCATCTCCTTAACCTTGCTTGTACCAATACCAGACCCAACAACATCACACGGTGCCACCGCAATAATTGGAGAAACTGCGAGGACCTCCTCGTCCACTTGCACGAGCTCAGTCAGGGCCATGAGGTAACTATGATAGTTCGAATCGGTTTCAGAACCTTCACCACCAAAGCCTGAAAAGAGCTCAACAGGTGACGTGCAACATCCAGACCTCTTATCCACCCTTTCTGCAACTATCCCAAAAGTACCAAGAATGATTTTTTTCTCCTTCCGTCACAAATTCATTGCACCCATCCTGGAACTTCATCGTACTACTGACTTATCCATTGAATTCGTGAGCTCAAACTCAGCAAGAAAATCAATCGCCTACAAACAAACAAACTCAAAATGCAATGCTACTAATGAGAAAATTAGCGAGCATTTATCGAGCAAGCCGGTGTAGGGAATATTAATTGCTCAAATTACAGTACGAACAAGCGAGTGATTAGTTGCTAACGTTGCCACCACAGAATAATTATGAGCTCATGGAAAATGACATATAACCCATCATTGCATTATCAAGTGGACACCGCTCGCACACAAGGAAATCAAGATGAGATCCACTGAAAGACCTACGCCATAAATGAGAATAACTTGCAGAGTGCAAATAATCCTCACATGGGTGAATTATAATTTTTGAATTCAAACCATCGATGTGAAAAGACCTGGCATGTCGAACAACTCAGATCGAGTCAAAGATCGTTGAAGAATCCACATCACCACTTGGGAAACCCAACAACCAATCACACCCCTCACAGTCAGAAACCCACAACTGAGCAGTAGGCCCCATCCAACCACCTTTTACTGTGAAGCCAAGAAATGTGTCACCAACTCGCACACCTCGCGACATTTTTGAGAACATTAATCCGACTGTGCGAGGCCTGTGAGGGATGGTCATCATTAATCCCTATCATTAAACATCCACCATTTAAATGAAATCCACTTGTCATTGCTGGTACATTAGGATAGGCCCCACCCCACCGTAGTTGACATATGGTAGCATCTCACATACCTCACACGACTTTAGTGACGTCAGTAGGAAACCTTATGAGGTCTGTGAGGAACAGTCTAGATCTAAACCCCGTGATCCAACGACCCACAAAACTACATATGGAAAAGTTATTTATGACAGTTGGGCCGACTAGGAGAACGGGAAAAGAAAACCCTCAGAGGCACAAATTTCTAGGCCCAAGTCTAAACATAGGGAAAATCCACCCGTTTTAGGCAAAATAATAATAACACCCGAATGGAAAGAAAGGACCGATAGGTCAGGTGAAGGGGCCGATAATAGTACGAAAGACAAGGCTCATTCGGATGACATAAGAGACCAATAACCCCCAATAACAGGTCAATACAAAAATATAATGTAAGGGTTTAATTAGTAAAATCAATTTTAACATGGGTAACAAAACCCTAAACCCTGAACATTAGACCCCGCATTTACCAAAGATGAACAAACATGCCCAGAACCAAACAAAATTTTGACAAATTTTAAAAGTCCCATCAGTGGCTCCGACTGGGGATGTATGCCCCCATGTGGGCATAGCAAGAACCTAGATCTCTGGGGAGCAGACCCAACATTGAATCAATTAGGTACCCTGACGAATGATCCACCATGCTACCATTAGAAAGCTTGTCTACATCCAAATTGGTGGCCCCAAGCCCCCAAACAAGGGAAACAAGAATTTACCCCTGTCAAAAAATAAATTATCTGCTACCTAGAGTAGACCAAATCTGCAAATTTTTCCTCTTAGTGCCATATGTTATTTAAGTAATCAACATGCTCGAAAGCATCATACTGCTTTCTAATATATTCGATCAGTCAACATTTCGTATCCAAACACTAACTGCAACTTATGACCACAATGACACCTTACCTTGGGATGCTCCTGCTCATGTTTCATTGAATGCTTATTGATTTGAACTGAGAAACAAAAACATTCATAATCTATCTGATCTTTGACATCACACAACTTGGCATCAAAAAACATGGCATCAAAATCAGTTTGCATATCGAACTGAAAAATCTCATAGAAAAATTTGTGCATGTTGTACAAACCATCATTGCATAAAATAGAAGATGTATATTTTGGGGAATCCTCACCCTGATGATTAGAATATAAGCCTGATTGCCAATATTTGTGTTGAGATATCCTAGAACACTTCTTGATATTATAAAAGTGGGAAACATAAGTTACATCTTGCTCCAGGAAATGTGTGAATGCATTCATCTCAGGCCTCTCACAATGTACTTCCTCTTGCATCCCATCATCTAATTCCAAATGAAAAACCTCAAAGGAAGGCTCTAGAAAACCAACTTCAACAAGGGCAATAGAAAAACAGTTGTGTAAACTGGCCTCCTTATGTTCAACACCACCTGCTGTATGTGTTAATTTATAAGTGAAAATTTCAGCACAAGCTGAAAAAATTTCACCAACAATATCAATGACGCTTTCATTATAAGCCTCATAAAATATTATCTCAAAAGGTGACAACAAGTCCATCTCAGCTTCATACAAACAATCAAGATCATCAATGACAACAATACATTTATCAATGTGTTGATTACCTTTAGTATTGGTCTTTAGATCACAGTATTGAACACACACCTTATAATGGAGTCTCTGTAACATAATTTCTTCATCTTGTTAGAAATGGAGCCTCTGTAATATTATGATATTGCTATCAGGATTCAATCGTGTATTTTTGAGTGACCCTTGATTCATGAGTCATGGGTCAATGAGCTTGACTCAAAACTCTTCAAATTTTTCATTATTTATAGAACAAACATGCTGCACTGCTAGCACATCTAGAGTATACTCCAAATATTCATCATTTGAAAGATGTCCCCTCACCTGTAAGCAAATGACATCATGAGGCTTTGTATTACCACAAAACTTTGGCAAGGGAACTGTTTCCACTTCATCCTCGAAAAGGAAATCATCACTGCTAAATTCAAAATCACAAGCCTGTAGCAAAACCTCGGCAACATGTGTATTGTAATCATGACATAGAAGAGAACTTGGTGTCTCATTTAATCCTTCATCACCTTGCTCCTCAAGCTTTAGTATAGTTTTCCAACACTCTTCAAAAGGGCAAGTGTCATATTCATTTTGTGCATATATGCTCTTGGCTGATTCTGCAATCTCTATCCATTTAAGGACTTGGGCAAGGTTACTAGGTTTCAATTCTTTTGGCAAAGCACTCAACCCAGGCTCATAAATTTCACAAAACAGATCAATGCATACAAAATCATCAAGTTTGGAATCTCTAGGAACTTCTATCAAAGCATCCAAAAACCTCAAAAAAAGCTTATATGGTGATTCTCCCTCTTGTCTCTTCATCTCATACAATTCTTGCACAAAAGAGTTTTGATCATCACTACTCAAATCGAGCTGGTTTTCAACTTGGGTTTCATCATTATCTTCATACTGTAATGATGGATATATTACTGTTGCAAAATCATTCTTATCATAACAAGTGTTCCTTGCAGCCAACTCCAAAATTTCACTATTATTAGTTGTGCTAGGTTAACCAACACTTGCAGCTAGATACCCTTTCATCATTGAGTATTTCATGTTGTTCTCAATGTCCATAGCCATTAGATATGCCTGATATAAGGTTGTAGGTTCCTTATCTCTTAATAAGTAACCCATATTTTTGTCAAAAGCACCAAGATATACAACCAGGCATTCAACCTCATTTGGTCTTATTTCTTCAGGAATTTCTCTTACAACTTTTGAAAATCTGAGATTAAAATATGGAACTAGCTCATCTTTTCTTATGTGGATTCCCATAAAACCCTTTCTTACTATGCTTGGGTTTACTCTTTCACCAAATTGCTCAATAAAAACTATCACCAACTGATTCCATGAGTTAATAGAACATGCAAACAAATATGAGAACCAATCCCTGGCATCATTCTTCAAGGATTGCATAAAAAGCTTCACAACAACATCCTCATGGCTGACTTCATAATCCCCCATCACATCTATAAATTTTTTCAAATGCTTAGAGGTAGATTCTGCACTTTGCCCTATGTATTTAGGCAAATATTTCCTAATCTTCTTAGGAATTAGATTAGGGAAACCCTTAATACCATTGAAAATAAATGACATATACCTTTGAATTACAAGATCCCCTGAAGGGCTCAATGAAACTTGTTCCCTTTGCATATTTGTGTTTGACATCTCATACGAAAAATTTCTTATACCCATTCAATCACTATCAACTTTATACATGGTTATCAAATACATCATCTACTAATTCAACCACGATTCTAAAAATTGACTGAAATACTTATGCCTTGAGCTTTTAAAGGCATAATACAACATAAAAATACTTCTCAAATCATATTACATATTGCACTATTAGAATTATGGAAAGACTAAGCACTATTCCTTTCTTAATGCTAGAACATCTAATTAGGAACCATTAATCATCCCTAGTTATGAATGCCTCTCATAATCAAAATATTGACCTGTTTAGATTAATGAGAATACCTAGAAATTAAGCAAAACTTGTTAACCTTCTCTCCTTGACTGTAAATGTTACAGATTTGAGACTTTTCCTTGTATATCAACTAATTCTTCAGATAGAGTCACCACCTCTTCAACATAGGACCGAATTTCAAAATAATATGAAATTCCTTTTCAAAAAACTGATCACATTCTGGGTCTTCGTCTACAAGAGAGTCACACTCAAATACTCTGAGATCATATTGCTACCAATATTTTCCAGATCCATAACCTCTTACCATCCAAACTTAAAGTTTAGATCCACCAAACAAATGACTCTGGAAGGCCACCACCTACTTTAGTGGTTTCTTTTTTAAAAAAAATTTCTCAGAAGTTCTCCCTAGTGAAATCACCATTCAGCTAGTGACTTAGGCAGATTTTTTTTTAATAAAGTTCAACCTTTGGTTACAAGTAATATGTCAAGATTATAACGACTCTATAACAACACCGTCTGCAACCAAAAATTCTGAGTTTTTCCCTAGTAGAGTTGCCATTCTGTTGGTGTTTTAATTTTCCCACTAAGGCTTTGTAATTCTCTAAGAGGTTGCCAACCTCTATATTCAAGAATTCACAAAGTTAGTGGCCAACTGACGAGATTTAGTCAAAGACTGAGATCTCCTACACTTTTGGCTCTATGAAACCAAGGATGGTTTTCCTATATGTGTTCATAAATATGATTCATGCCTCAAGAACACTCTATACACAGATACATTCCTATCAATGCAACTAGATAGCATCTACCCGGGTTTTGGAAAACCAAAGAATAATAACAACTATCTAAAGCTAGGAAAGAAGATTTAGTATAAGATTTGTATCTCAAGAGAGATATAATTTTATTTTTAAATGTTTAGATCTTGAACCTTTACACTTAGAGCTATCGTCTTGTACCTCTAAATAGGATCTTCAATGAACTACCCAGTGCCTCATCCAACCGGGCGGGAGTCACATAAAACATAACCCTGATATTAGCAGACTTATCATTATAATGCTTTACATTATGAGATTTTCCAGTATTTAAAACAATACTCCTTAGTAAATCCTAAGCACATTATCACAGACTTGTAACTCCTTATTTGATTAACTCATTAAGTTAAAGTAGGAAAATGAATTATGCATCCAAATATACCATTGAAGCTAAATGAAGAAACCATTGATAAATCCATTCACAATCCATGATATGTACATAGGAGAGCAATTGCCTTAATTGTTTTTTAGATTTATTGATATCAGTCATTACAAAAGTATAGCATGCTTATCTTATACAATACTTGACTTGGAATGATTTCCTAGCTAGAACCTTCTAGATACCATAATATAATTCTAACTGTACACAGCCTAAGCCTCAGGACACAAAAAATTTGACCCCAACAATGAGTCGTGAAATCTCCTTTATAGAACAAGAGAGCAACAATCATTGGGCTCCATTGTTCATTTCAAAATGAATTTCATCCTAACCAAATGAAATTCAGATTCATTTCAAAAACTCCTCATTATCAGAAATAACTATAATACGCACAAAGGAATAAAAAATGGTTACACTCCTTCCTGTTGCAGGAGGTTGGTCATGAGGTCTAGTCTCCCCCACCCCCATGGTACCCCAGAGGGCGTGTCGTTCTAGCACCATCGATCACGTTAAAATTTTTACCAAGTGCACTGCAGTTTATAGAGGGTTGTGCTACCCGATTTCTACAGTCTAATAAAAAAAATAAAAAATGGTTACACCCCTATAACCAGCCGAATAGGAACAAAAACACCATGCCACCCACATGCATGTCCACATCAAACTCGAACCACTGAAACATCATCAAAAAGAAAAAAGAACCACCCCAAAAACCCTAATCATTTCCCTGCATCACGAGTAACCACGCGGCCCTGATACAGGTGACCGCTCTTGGTTCTCTCTTCAGTATGAAGCGAGACCATCTCCTTACCCTTTCTTGTAGCAATACATGACTCAACAACATCACACGGTTCCACCACAACAAATCAGAGAAACTATGAGGACCTCCTCGTCCACTCCCATGAGCTCAGTCAGGGCTACGAGGTAACTATGGTAGTCTGAATCGGTTCCAGACCCTTCACCACCAGAGCCCAAAGAGAGCTCAATAGGTGACGTGCAACATCCAGACCTCCTATTCACCCTTTCTGCAACTGTTAGAGAAGTACCAAGAACAGTTTGTTTCTCCTTCCATCACAAATTCATTGCACCCATCCTGACGCTTCGTCGTACTACTGACTTATCCATTGAATTCGTGAGCTCAAACTCAACAAGAAAATCAATCACCTGCAAAAGAAAAAACTCAAAATACAATGATACTAATGAGAAAATTAGCGAGCATTTATCGAGCAAGCCGGTGTAGGGAACATTGATTGCTCAAATTTCAGTACGAACAAGCGAGTGATTAGTGGCTGTCATTGCCACCACACAATAATTCCGAGCTCATGGTGTAAGAATGGGGAAAATCAAATAGTATAGATAAAGTGACAGCCAACACTTCTAAACTATTATCCCAATCTAAACAAGAGAATACAAACAAAGAGAGCAATCAAAATGAAAGCAAATGAAATAAAACACTCCCCTTTGAAGTTGATTCTTTCTCTTGTCTCTCCTATTTCTTCTTATGCCAATATTGCCCTCAGATTTGTTGATGAAGTTGTGCAAATACCTGCAAATAGTAAGCAAGAAAGTTGGAGATAATGACTGTTAAATTGAAAATGGAGGGGAAGGGTTTCTTTTATAGACAACCATTTGAATGGACGGACAAGATTGATCTTCTAGAAAGATTCTAAGATCAACGGATGAGGATTCATGAGAGGGAAGTTACGAAATGGATGGCCAAGATCGAGTTTCTAGAAAGATGCCAAGATCTACGGTTGAGAATTGATGCAACCAGAATATGCCATGCATGGAAAAGATATGACGCCGACGCTATGACGCCTGACGGCTATGACAGACATGCAGGACATGCAGACTATGACATGAAATAATGACAGGGGATCTTTGACCAAAATAGAGGGATAAATAATTTATTTTAAATTATTTATTCGAAAATGGAAGAGGATGACAAGTGGCAAATAAATAATTTATTTTAAATAATTTATTTGGAGGAAATGAAAAAGGAGATTTAATTAAATTCATAAATTTAATTAAAGGAAGAAACATAAATTGAATATGGATAATTCATTTGGATCAATTATTTAAAGGAGAAGAATGACACATAATTAAATAATTTCGTCAATTATTTAATTATAGAAGAATAAAAGGTCAAATAATTATTATTATCTGACTATAGACATGTGATAAAAGATAAATAATTAAATAAATAATGATTTATTTAATTATTGAAGAAAGGGGTATTAGTGACGCAATTAAATAATTTTAATTGATCAAGATAGAAATGAGAAGGTGAATCAATTAAATAATTTAAAAACTATTTAATTAATAAAGGAATATGATCGAACATAATAGAATAATTAAAATTATTCAATTATTGAAAGATGATGACTAGAAAAAATGATGCTCATAGACTTAGGACATTTTTCAGTGTCTACATTTTGCCCCTCTTTGACATAATGTAGTTCATCGCATTGTGTCAAAGAAATTTAATTCTGAAATATGCCCCAGTGTAAAGAGAAAGGGGAAGGATGACCAAGAGGGTTGTGGTATGCCCCCTCGAGAGGACATGCGGGTTCAAAGAACATGAATGTGCTCTTGAAATGGAAGATAAGACTAAAGGATGAAGGATAGAAGAAATGTTAGCATGAAAAGGGGAAAAAAGATAGATAGGAAATGATAATAGAACCAACTTCCATGCTTACATTTATATTTATCATCATTGGGCATCGAAAATGTCACAAGTGGACCACAAACATCATGGTATGACATAAACCAAGGTGTGCAAGGTGACCATTTGGGAGAGACAAACAATCAAAAAAATGACAAGGAATGCCCCAACTCATACTAAGGACACAATTGTCCCAGTCCTTTTGCCAAGACAATCCATAGGCAGCAAACAAAGAAAAGAGGCCATGATCCATCATCGTCCCTCTAAATCCATTGATAGGACATCCTCGAAGAGACTAGTAACATGACCAAAACCAATCGAAAAGATAAGAAAATCCAGACCAACAAAGTGTTTGCCAAGATAGTGTTTTCCAATGATAATGACGATTGTTTGATTAGGTTGACCATGATGATCGAGTTGATTGATAGGTTAATAAGGATTGATAAAATGATTTAATTGACCACGCCTAGCCTCAAGAAGGACACATCTTGATGAAGGCAAGATTGATTGACCAAGCTGATAAGATTGAGTGGTGTGACAAAGTTGATTGATAATGATAATGCCCGGTTTCAGGAAGGACACATCCTGATTAAGGAAAGATTGATTGACAAAGTTTGCAAGATTGTTTGATTGTTTGACAAATATTGATGAATATGACCAAGCGATGTGACAATACCCAACCAGAGGAAGGACACATCCTATTTAGGGAGAGGACACATCTGATAAAGTTGACCAAGTGACAAGTGTTGACATGACACCCTGATTGCAAGAAAGACACATCCTGCTTAAGGTGAATGACAAGGTTGAGAAAGTCCAATCGCAGGAAGGATGTATCCTGATAAAAGACAAGAGATAAGACCAAATGAGACAAATGACATGATGCCCCATTCCGATATAAGACTAGTGACTTGATTGAGTTGATGATAGGATAATTGATTGATGAAAGATTTAATTTGTTTGTTGTTTCTTGATGTAGTTTGAATGATGATTGCTTTCGGATCAAGCACACGACCCAACTCGATGAACCCTAAAGGACTTGACCTAGGGGGCCTCGGGGGCTCATCGATAGATGGCCTTGCCTACGTAGCAGTGCACAGAGACCTCGTAGTTCGACACGACTTGAATTTGTCTTATTTGACAAAATACTAGGTCATGATTTTATTTGGACAACCTAAAGGGACTGACCTAATGCCTCGGGGGCTCATTTAAGATGAGTCTTGCCTACGTAGCAAACGCAGAGGCAACGTAGTTCGACCACTCTAACAAAACTGATTCAGACTCAGACTCTATTTTTGGGATTTTTGAAGCTTTTTGATTTTTTTGGATTTTGAAATGTTTTGATTTTTTTTGGATTTTGAAATATTTTGGTTTTTTTTGGATTTTTTTTTGGGATTTTTCAGGACATTTATGATTTTTTGATTTTTTCAGGACATTTTTTTTTGATTTATTTTTTCAGGACATTTTATGATTTTTATGATTTTTTTTAAGGCTGATACCATGTATTATTTCCCATGAAGATGCAAGTCAAGGAATTGCCCCCAGTCAGTATAGGACCAATTTATTATGCGCGAGGGGAAGTGGCGAATGCAACAGTGGATATGAAAGCGAAGGATGCTAAATGTCGGTGGTCTTTAGGCCATGGAAGAGATGAAGCTTTATTATGGATGATAACTATAGGATGATAACGATCATGAAAAATGCATGTGAAAGATACCCACAATCAACCAGGAAGGCATGCACACGAATCCAAGGACAAACATGATCTTGCCCCTAGTCAAGCTGAAAACCAATTGATAGGTGATGATGATGATGATGACAATGTTGTTTGATAGGGGAAGGACACATCCCGAAACAACATGAGGATGATGATTATGTGACTAAAGGATCAAGGTTTGCAGCAAGGCTAGGAACAAATCCAAGGAATGTTTTGGATGATGTGCTAGGTTGCATAGCAAGATTGTATGGATTAGACTCATTGCATTTGGAATGACTAACCCTAGGACCAGATGGGATTATGGAGGGCACTTGGATAAGTGAGTTATAATCCTTAAACCAATAACAAGGGAAACCAAGTCCAACAATAGGTATGAAAAGATAATGGATTGCTTTTGGCAAAGGATAAGAGACATGAGGATTATTGGATGGAAGAATTAGGATATGATCTCCAAGGACTATTTCGCATAGGAAAAATTTGTTTTCTCCAAGATATGGGTTTGGATAAATTCTATGAAGGAAATGACATGATATTTCATGGGTAGTGTATGACCAAAGGATAGACATGTCCAAAATTTTTCCAAAGCATGATTTATGTTTGTACCCCATTTCTTATCAAGATCATGGTAGATGGGAGAATAGATGGAAATGATAGGGCTTACATTGATAGGTGGAAGTTTCATGAGAAAGGCATGGAAGATGAGACAACTTGCCCCCAAGTGTAATAATCCACATAGATAATTTCTCTTACACATGACGCCTGTTTGCCAGGTTTTCATCATGGTACTTATCCAAAGCGCCATAAAAATGGTTTTCACTATTGGACGAAATTTTTCTCTTTACTATTTTTTTTTCTTTCCTTTTGATGATGTCACACAAGACGCCTGCTTGCCAGGTTTTCATCAAGGTGACATATTTTTTGACTTTTTATATCGATTTGATAGTTTGGATGACTGTTGATTGTTCTGAATCTTTTGATGGTGTTGATGTAGATACTGGTGTCATGATATGCCAATAGTGACCTTTATGGAGTAATTGTATTGTCAAGATCATAGCACTTGCATACAACTGATTGATGTCATTGTGATCCTCTCTGATACTAGTGTTGGCCTTATCAGAATATGCACATCGTGATAGAGTACCATGGGAGTCCTTATGATAAAGGGTTGCTGCCAAGATATGATGGATTTGTGAAGTAGGATTTTTAGACTTTAGGCGAGATGCAAGATTATGATGGATGATGGCAGGTGTGGGTGGAATATTTGGTGTTTTGGATGTAGCAATTTTTATTTTCCAAACTTGGGATGGTGGATGATGGAGTTTGGAATTTTGATTAGGATAGTGTTTGGAAACAACATTGTTATATTCCTTTCTTGATGACCATTTTAAAGGAGGTGGACATTTACTATATGTGAGAGTCCTCTTTTCTTGTGGCTCCATATTTTGATTGACTTTTGGATTTGAAATATTTTCTTTGTTTGATCCATTTTTCTTTGGGATCCATTTTAACTTCATTTGTCCACTTGAATTTTTGTTTGATTCAATGGTCTTTGACATTTGATTTTGAATTTTGGATTTATAATAATTTTCTTTTTGTTGGTTCCAAATGGAAGATTTATTCATGTTGGAATGATGGTTTATGGTGTGGATGGAAGGAGTGTTGGCAACAACCTTATGACAAGGACTACTCATGGCGCCCATTTTGATGTTTATATCAGATAAAGTTGCCCCCAATATCAAGGAGGTACCACTAACATCATTTGATTCTCTGATTGAAGAATAACCAAGACCTTGATGTCTAGGATTTGTATAAAATTGTATTGGTTCTATAATGCCTTGCTCATGTAGACCTAGTCCTCTTCCTTGATACTGCATGCTTTGACAAATTTTGTTTTCGATGAGGTATTTTTTATTTTGAAAACAAGATGCTAACCCATCATTTTGTATGTGAAAATTGTTACTTGGAATCTCCTCATCTACAAGAAATCTTGCTTTGACAAAGGTGGATGCTCCTAATTGATAGGATGTTTTGGCTTTATCATTCGTCATGCTTGTTTCTTCTCGATCATTTGGGATATCAATTTGATTTGTCGTAGATTTTGTATCTTCTTCTTTGACTTGATCCATAGTAGATTCTTTGTGTTCTCCTTTGACTTGATCAATAGTAGTTGATTTATGCTCTTCTTTGATGTTATCCATATCATTGATTTTATTATCTATGTGTCCAAAGGAGGCAAGTGTCTCATTTTGGGAAATGGAGGTGTTTTGTGTTTGGATGGGATCATCTTCAAATGTTTGATCATGAATGGCATAAAGGTCAATAAGAGGATCATTTTGGATTTCTTGTTCAATGGTAGGGTCTTGGTCAAAAATAGGTGTATCTTGGAGAATATGGTTGTGAATAGACTCTTGAACAAGGATAGGTGTATTTTGGATGCCATGATTATCTAGAAGGACTTCTTGGATGGACTTAAGGATGGGATCATGAGATGGACTGCTTCGATCTTGATATGAAAGTGAAGTTGTGATGTCATGCTTTGGACTTTCTTTTTGACATGTATCCTCAAGTTTAGGCAATGGAATTTTAGTTCGCTCAAGGATATGATTTTCTTTGATAGATCCAGGATTTTGACATGGCAATAATGAAGCTTCAATAGCAAGATTTTTTTCGATATTGGTAGGCAATGAAGGACATGATGGTGACAAATGGTTGGATGGTGTAGGATTAACAATGTGATTGGATTTCCTAAGTGTGTTTTCATTTAGGAGTTGAACAAGTTCCTTTGCTAGTTGTCCTTGGAGAGTATTAATTAATGTGCTTTTATTGGATGGTATTGTAGTTTGGGATGGAGTGGATGACAATGGGTTAGTGGATGATGGATTAGGATAAGACATGGGGGATTGGAATAGACTAGTGGATGATGGATTATGATAGGATGTGGAGGATTGGAATGGACTAGTGGAAGGTTGGTTTCCCTTGTCAAAGTTAGGATAGGGATGACTAATGGACATTTGTTGGGGATTAATGGTATGGATTGTGTCAAGTGACTCTTGATAGTGAGGGTAGATGGATGAAAGACTGAAGCTTATGGATTGTTGGTAAGAAGGGTATGTGAGTGGTTGGTATTGGTGATTGAGGATTGATTGATATTCAACTTGACTACGAAGAAGATCAAGGTAAAGTGAAGACATGGTCATGAATTTGGATTATGATGGATAAGAAAAACTTAGTGAGGACCATAAAAAAAAACTTGTGACCTTTGGATGGCAATGCAAGGTTCTAATGCAAAATGGATATGAAACTATGCTATTTTTTTTTTTTTAATTTTGGAGATTTTCAAGGATATAACGATGCAAAGTGCCAATGTACCTAAGACCAAGATTAAGGAATGGTGGAATGATAATGACCCTATTACCAAGGATATGATATGCAAGGATGAACCTATGGGTGAATGCAAACTAAAGATGTCACTAATGAAAGATTTGAGCAATTTTTATTTGTTTTTGGTTTTCGATAGAGGTTGTTTGATATCAAATTGGACAAGTTTGGTCTTGGGTTTTAGACTACAAAATTTGGAATTGTTTCAAGTTGAATGTTTGTTTCCAAGTTTGTGAAAGGTGTTTATTTGTATCAATGTCTTAGAAAAACACTTGGAAAACACAATATCTTGTCTTTGAAAATTTGAAAACATGCACAATGAAGACAAGCAGAACCCTAGGTTAAGCAAGGACAATATTCGCTAGATTCCATGTGGGTTTCCCCAACCGCACTTATTCTTAGCGTGTGAATCCAGAAGCTTGGCTACACGGGCTCCCCCTTACATTGCACTCACTTCTTAGGCCAACCAAGCTTCCAACCCCCATAAAACTCCCATGGCAGGTTGATCACCTCTACTAAGAACTGGGAGAATGTGGATGCCTTCACAACGACCGTTGCTGCGCTAGCAAATAAAAGGATTTTGGCAACTACACAAAGGTTTTTAGTTTGGGACCCCCGTTCGAGTGGCCATACATGGGGCACAAGATTAAGCTCCATTTAGGAGGCACTCCAACCTGAAGAGGTTACGCTCAACAGGGTTTTGGGGAGTACTACTTGGTCCGTATGACACATCCGCACTCGTAATCCTAGGTTTTCTCTTAGGATTCACATTTATATATCGGTCAGGGGTAGCTCGACCAAAGAGCTCCGTTGCCGGTTTAAGTTGCCTTGGGGTGAGTACTTTTTCCCACCAAGGAAGGCCCAAGTTCTAGAGGCAATAACCGTTTCTCTTACACTCAGGATCGCATAAATGTGCAAGAGGAGAAGATACTTCGATTATTGCATCAAAGGGTAACACAAAATTGAAGACACTTATAAATTTTAATTACCGAATGATAATGTGAGGACACACAAGACACTTTTTTCATTTTAAAAATTTAACTTGATGTGAAACAAACAAAGTTCATTTTAAGCCAATGACATGAAATGCATGTTCATTTTAACCCACGAGTGTGCATGCAATTTGTGTTCATTTTAATCCTATGAAATGAAATGCATGTTCATTTTAACCAATGAGTGTGCATGCAATTTGTTGTAGTTGTTGAAAATAAATAAAATTAATTATGCTTAAAGAAATGAAAAGATCGATTTTTGTTTCTAAAGAAACAATTTTTTTATACTCCCTCCAAGCTGTGCCACATGCTAAAAACAAGAGATTAGTAACTCAAAAGAAAATGACACCAGCGAATTAAAATAATCATAACTTTCTCAAAACTTAACAAAATTTCAATTGGTTTATATCCATGGAAAGCTAAAACTCAAACCTTCAAAACCCAAAAATTATTTTTCCAAGATTCTGTATGAAAAAATGTTATAGGCAAAAGAAAACGCGGGTTTTAACAGCTAAACTAAAAAAAATAGCAAATACTAAAATAGCCATAACTTTCTCAAATCTTAATAAAATTTTAAACCGTTCAAAGTTTCGGAAAGCTGAAAATGAGGGTTACAAAACCCAGATGATCATTTTTAATGAGTTTATGCGCCCATTTCTCTGTGCTCAAAAGAAGATGATGGGATTTCGTATGAATTCTTGGCTGTAACCTACAAAACAACCAAACAAACAAGAAAACAAACAATTTTTTGCAATATTATTCGTTTCACATCGGGTTCACCAATGTAAGATGGGGAAAATCAAATAGTATTAGATTAAGTGACAGCCAACACTTCTAAATTATTATCCCAATCTAAACAAGAGAATACAAACAAAGAGAGCAATGAAAATGAAAGCAAATGAAATAAAACACTCCCCTTTGAAGTTGATTTTTTCTCTTGTCTCTTCTATTTCTTCTTATGCCAATATTGCCTTCAGATTTGTTGATGAAGTTGTGCAAATACCTGCAAATAGTAAGCAAGAAAGTTGGAGATAATGACTGTTAAATTGAAAATGGAGGGGAAGGGTTTCTTTTATAGACAACCATTCGAATGGACGGACAAGATTGATCTTCTAGAAAGATTCTAAGATCAACGGATGAGGATTCATGAGAGGGAAGTTACAAAATGGATGGCCAAGATCGAGTTTCTAGAAAGATGCCAAGATCTACGGTTGAGAATTGATGCAACCAGAATATGTCATGCATGGAAAAGATATGATGCTGATGGCTATGACGCTTGATGGCTATGACAGACATATATGACATGCAGACTATGATATGAAATAATGACAGGGGATCTTTGACCAAAATAGAGGGATAAATAATTTATTTTAAATTATTTATTCGAAAATGGAAGAGGATGACAAGTGGCAAATAAATAATTTATTTTAAATAATTTATTTGGAGGAAATGAAAAAGGAGATTTAATTAAATTCATAAATTTAATTAAAGGAAGAAACATAAATTGAATATGGATAATTCATTTGGATCAATTATTTAAAGGAGAAGAATGACACATAATTAAACAATTTCATCAATTATTTAATTATAGAAGAATAAAAGGTCAAATAATTATTATTATCTGACTATAGACATGTGATTAAAGATAAATGATTAAATAAATAATGATTTATTTAATTATTGAAGAAAGGGGTATTAGCGACGCAATTAAATAATTTTAATTGATCAAGATAGAAATGAGAAGGTGAATCAATTAAATAATTTAAAAACTATTTAATTAATAAAGGAATATGATCAAACATAATAGAATAATTAAAATTATTCAATTATTGAAAGATGATGACTAGGAAAAATGATGCTCATAGACTTAGGACATTTTTCAGTGTCTACACATGGAAAATGACGTACAACCCATCATTGCATTATCAAGTGGATACCGCTCGCATGCAAGAAAATCAAGATGAGATCCACTGAAAGACCTGCGCCATTAATGAGAATAAATTATAGAGCACAAATAATCCTCACATGGGTGAATTGTAATTTTTGAATTCAAACCATTGATGTGAAAAGACCTGGCATATTAGATGACTCAGATCGAGTAAAAGATCATTGAAGAATCCACATCACCACTTGGGAAACCCAACATCCAATCACA
The DNA here is from genome assembly GCA_007115665.2 of Sequoiadendron giganteum. Classification (NCBI taxonomy): domain Eukaryota; kingdom Viridiplantae; phylum Streptophyta; class Pinopsida; order Cupressales; family Cupressaceae; genus Sequoiadendron; species Sequoiadendron giganteum. The sequence goes on along the minus strand of CM021109.1, from coordinate 368,292,215 downwards.
CCCCTCGCAGTTAGAAACCCACAATCGAGTAGTAGGCCCCATCCAACCACCTTGTACCGTGGAGCCAAGCAACGTGTCACTAGCTCGCACACCTCGTGACATTTTTGAGAATATTAATCCAACTGTGAAAGGCTTGCGAGGGATGGTCATCATTAATCCCGGTCATTAAACATCCATTGGTTAAATGACATCCACTTGTCATTGATGGCGCATCGGGACAGGCCCCACCCCACCGTACTCGATAGATGGCAGCATCTCGCATACCTCACACCACTTGAGTGACATCAGCAGAAAACCTTGTGAGGTTTGTGAGGAATGGTCTAGATCTAAACCCCATGATACGATGACCCACAAAATTGCATATGGAAAAGTTATTTATGACAGTGGGGCCGACTAGGAGAACGGGAAAAGAAAACCCTCACAGGCACAAATTTTTAGACCCAAGTCTAAACATAGGGAAAATCCACTTGTTTTAGGAAAAATAATAATAACACCTGAATGGAAAGAAAGGAACGATAGGCCAGGTGAAGGGGCTGGTAATAGTATGAAAGACAAGGCTCAGTCAGATGACATAAGAGACTGGTAACCCCCAATAACAGGTCAATACAACAATATAACGTAAGGGTTTAATTATTAAAATCAATTTTAACATGGGTAACAAAACCCTAAACCCTGAACATTAGATCCCCCATTTACCAAAGATGAACAGACATGCCCAAAACCAAACAAAATTTTGACAAATTTTAAAAGTCCCATCACGATTTATTACTATTTTTGTTTGAAATCCCCCCTTCGTTGTATAAGGGTGGCGATGCATGCATACTAATGTAAGGTCGAGTGATGATATTTCATGTTTATATCTTTAAATATTTCCACCCACTGTTAAAATGGTAATGGAGGAATCAAATATTATAGTATTTGATGAGTTAACACTTAATGTGTTGTCTGCGATAGGCCTTCATAGCCATGAGTGTTGGAAACATTTTGGGTATAGTATATATGTATATATAGTCACATGAATGTTGATCACTAATGAATTCCTTGTATTTTTATTTTGAGTCAAGTGTTGGCCTCCTCTAATGATTCAACAACTAAGCCCTTAAAGCTATAACTCAGAGATTGGACATCTGTACTGAATAGTTATCTTTCTCATCATGAAGGTTCATTTAAATGTCAACCCAGGGATGTAAAATTGAAATGGGTCAGCACAATATGTGCACTAGGTTTCTACTGTAGCCATACTCATTCTAAAACTGGAAAAGACATGATGTTGAAAGTAAATTGCTTGAAAGGAAGTAACATAAGCACTTAACATTAGCCAACAAATAAACTTAACCGAAATGCATGATAGGAATAGAAATATTTTGCAAATGTACAGGAAACTACTTTGTTAGCTTTGGTTGCAAGAATTGTCACATAATGAAATTCTAGTGGTTGCATGAACAAACAGTTGCCATAATTGAAACTATTATTGAATAGAAAATTGATGAACGAGCCTAAATATGGAATTCTCACCAAGAGGCCCTCCTTGTGTGAGTTTCCCTTAAAACTAACTCAGATGCAACAAACTTATAACTTCATTTCATTCATTGAAAATGTGATTACAATGAGATAGTACCATGGCTGAATTACTTGAAAACTAAAAATGTAAGTACAATATCAGATTCATCAACCTCCTGAGAAGGCATATCTGAGACTTATTTATAAAAGGAAACTACTAACTAACTAACAACCTATGAAGGCAGTCAACTCCAACAAACTAGGAGGGCACCAATTATGGAAAGCATAAGAAAAGGAAAGAAGGTTATGCATGCGTGGAATCTGGTCAAACCAGTCTCACTTAAACACAAATTTAGCATAATAACAACTCCTATATCTGCTCAACTAACAACTATGATCATTTGTAAGATAATTACATTCTTTAATTCGCACTAGGATTTCCCTCCATCAAGAGTCTTCCTCCATTGAATTCTTTAATGACCACTTTCTTGACTTTATGGCAACCTGATCAACAGCAAAAAACTCCCTCAACTTTGTAGGCTCTTAATCATATCTGCATAATAATATTAGCACACACAACCAACTGCATATCTATAATTACCTTAAAGTAACATTCATCAATCCACATGTAAAATTAACTTAGATAATTCACATAGTATGTTAATATCATTAAATTTCACAAGGATAAACTTATGCCTAATGTCTATGGTTTGAGGAAATAACATGGAAAATATAAAAAACTAAGTGCCAAAGTCTAAGGTAACATAATAGAAAATAGACAATAAATCCTATCAAAATTGAGTTATTAACTAGACTCATCACTCCCCCCAACCTAAGATCTTGCTGGTCCTCCAGCAGAGGAAGAACTACCCCTTTGTCTAGTCAACACCCCGAAATTAGCAACCGCTAACTTTCCTACATCAGTTTTTGTAGTATCAAAACTGCGATTCTAGTAGAACCCTTGCTACCTCTCCAATCTGCTCCATCTCTATCTTTCAGCAGCTATATCATACCTGTCGTATCTAAAATCTGAAACATGCCATAATAGAGTCGGTGCCTGGAAGGTTAATGGAAGCCAAAATTGCTACATCCTTCCCCCAAGTTGTATATACCGATCAATTCTCTTGCATGCTACAATATAATTTTCTAAGGAGTGAGGCTCAACTTGTTTCAACTCATCAAATAAGCTATTCCACCTCTGAGATAAATACCCATTGACCAACCTCCCTCTAGTTTTTGCCATCCTTTCATATTATTTATAGGTTTCCTCCCTAACAAGAAATATTATCCTGCTATAGGTTGGCCGGTAAAGAAATCTGTGCCACTCTTGAAAAATGTCAAAAGGATTCTTAGATTAAGCCCTGATGGGCAGGGGAACATTGAATTCTTTTTCTCTATAAGTCCTAAACTGTTGTCCCCAACTAATCTCATTTTGAATCCAAGACATAAATTCTTGTAAATGAAGGTCTCTAATATACAATAATGGGTTCCATTCATGGTCATGGGGCATGACATAATTATGCAAATATAATTCACATAACAATTTTTTAACTTTAGGGGGTGAACTTTGATAAGCTTGGAAAAATTCAAGAGGAGTTTCAACAAAGGGATTCAAACCTAAAATTATCCTTGACAATCTAAAAGAAAGATTTTGCTCCTTTAAATACATGGCGTAGACTTTGGGAGAAGTCCTACATGTGAGCATATATGGCACTATTGCCACCACATTGTCCACCTTTTCCTTCAAGGCAACTATTTCTGCATTCTTTTCCTTTATTTCAACCTCTTTCTTTTCAATTTACCCTTTCCACTTGCAATTTTCTGCCTTCGATTCTTTTTCCTTCCATTGTATCTAAGTCCATAAGTTCATAACTACTTGATTCCATGAAAATCTAGAGGGTCTATGCATTCCCACCATAATCTCCCTTGGTACCATTTCTTGTTGTTCATACAATACTATTTGTAGTGAATCAGACTGTTCTAACCATACTTGTTGTAGGGGTTCTTGCTATTGTTGCAGGAATGCTCGCTCTTGCTATAAGAACTCCTTATTTACATCATGTTCCTAAATCTCAACTTGTTCTGCAATGGCAGAAAGTTCCTCTAACCTTTCATTTGCTTGCTCTTCAAAAACATGCTTTTCACCATCATTCACCTGCCCCATAGGGTCTTCTCTATCCTCCCTATATGTTCTTTGTAGCTTAGGGCTTCTCCTTGGAGGCATACCAATGGCTGACCCAACTGGCCTTGATTCATGAGGGATTCCATGTTTGTCTTCGGCTACAGGAAGAACAGTTTCAGCCTTCCACTTCTTAGGATTTGGTGTGTCTTTTCCTACTGTTTTCTCTTTAGCTTTCCCTTTCCTCATTTCCAGTTCTCTCTTTTGTGCCTCCTCTCTCCTAATGGCAACCCTAGTTTGAATTGGGGTTTCAGCTTCAGGAAGAACATCATCATTAGAGTCCGAAGAGGAACCATCTTTGTTTGAATTTTCTGACTTAGAAGAGCTAATTTCTATTGTCTGCTCAACTATAGGAGGGTTTACAATAGGGTTTATACTGGAAGTTGAGGCACTAGGAGTAGTTTCAACAACACTCCTTCTCCTATTAACCCTAGAAGGTTGAGGAAGAGCCCTAGGTCATATGTTTTCTCATCTAAATTGATCAATGTTCACAAATTCTTTCCATGTCATATCAGACACTTCTTGCAACGATCTTTTAACTAACAATTTGATCAAACAATGGTGAGATATAGAGTTATCCCTACCTTTCTAATTTTAGCTGCCATGATTGCAAGGAGGTTGCAAAGCACATTAGGTACATTCATTCTCCTCCCATGTCGCATATGATTCAAAAGCTTGAAGTGCACATAATGGAAATTTTACTAGCGACCCTCACAGGTAAGATACTTCACAACATGGACAACCACTTGCTTCCATGGTTTAGGTAGAGAGGTTCTCCCAGTACCTTGCTTATTTACCTCCAATGGAGGGTCACCATGCTCAGTAAATTCAGCCTTGGCCAACCTTGCATTCCTAGTGGCAGGTTATTGTTCTCCATCAGTAGGTAACCATATAACCTCTGTAATTCACTCCTTAGTAGCTACTACCTCCAACCCTTTTATTGTTGCCTTCCCTTCACATAATTCTTGCCCAAATTCTAGCGCAATAGACTCATTGTAGTCATGAAGTCGCATGAAATAATCTAACCACCCACAATTCCTGAATACAACTAGCGAGGGTTCATCTTGTATTAATGTGTCATGCACTAAAGGTTCATTTTGTATCAGCTAGCGACCCATTGCTTTGGCTATCAACAATCAAACAATAATTTTTGCATGTCTTCTTCCTGTATTCTCTCTTTGGAGGCCCAATTCTATTTCCTACAACTCTTCGTAAGTTCCAACACCAGAGTCATATGAATGTTTCCTTTTTGGTGACCTAGGATTGTGACTTAAGGCAATAAAGATTGAGGATTCATAAATGAGGAGTACCATCTTGAAAAATGGTGGCGATTTGATGAAATTTCACACATGCAAGTCGTCACTTCACTCCATCATTCAAATTAGCTCAATTCAAATTTTGCTGACATGGATTGACATTATTGAAACATTGAAATGTTATGCATACTCCCCTCCCAACCTAAATTTTAGCATGTGTCTGCACAGGTTGGGTTGCAATTGTGATGTGACAGGGCATTACACAATGATATGGTATGCAAAATATCAACATTAATTTACAGTAATTAAATAAGTGAACTAAAGATAATTAAAAGATAACAACTAGGTGCACACGTACCAAAAATATTGGAGTATCCATTGCAAATAATTTGGAGGAAGTATCGAGTACCATGTGAAAAATATAGTTGAGCAATAAATGGAAGTGGTGGTGAAGTGAAGTGAAGTAATATGATGGTAGATTCATGGAAGAAATAAAGGTGGAGATGGATGGGCGAAAGAGTTAATGAAGAAGTGGACTTTGAAAAAAGTGGTAGTCTTTATTATGATAGAGTACATACCTCGATTAGATAGGATGGACACTAGGTACACCTCCTTCGGCTATAGGAAGCTCAAAAGTTTGGTGTTTTTAGAATTGTTGCATGAAGTCCTCTTTGGAAGCCGGCTTATGATATTACCTTAAACGATGATTGTTGACAAGCAGTTTAAATCTGACAGGGTCAATGGTTTTTAGTTGAACAACACCATTGGAGAAGACTTCAGCAACTTCATATGGTCCTAGCCACCTCGTTTGTAGCTTACCTGCATTATCTTGATATCGGGAACCATAAAGAAGGGCCCAATCACCTAGCTGAAAATTCTTATCCTTTATGAATTTGTCATACCATTTGATTCTCTAATTTTGTATGATCTCAGTGTGATGAAGTGCAAAATTTCTCATTTCATCCAAGGCATTGAGCTGAATGATTCTATCCTTTTGTGCTACAAATATATCTATTCCAAGATCAAGTGCAGTTCTAATATTTTTATGTTCAAATTCAATCAACATCATAGCTATCTTTCCATACAACAATTCAAAAGGAGTGAAATGAGTGGTTGTCTTCCAACCGGTTCTATAGGCCCATACAACTTCTGGCAGCCTATTCACCTAATCCTTCCTATGAATGACCATTGTTTTCATTAAAATTGCCTCTATTTCCCTGTTGGTTACCTTAGCCTGCCCATTAGCTTGAGGGTAATAGGGAGTAGAATTTTTATGCCTAATGTTATATTCATTGACTGAGGTTGTAACAAGGGTTGATGTAAATTGATCCCATTGATCTGCCACTATCTCTCTGGGAATCCCATAATGTGTGAAGATTTCCTCATATAGGAATTCTACAACCTTATTATCCTTAGCATGCTTCATTGCTTTAACTTCAACCCATTTGGTCACATAGTCAGTGCAAACCAGGATATAAGATTTACCACTTGATGGGGGGTCAATGGGACCCATAAAATCAAGCCCCCATTTATCAAATGGTGTGATGAAAACCTAGGGGTACAAAGGCATCTCATCAATTTTAGTTGGCCGACCCATTCTATGACATCTATCACACTTCCTAGTATACTTGCATGCATCATTATGAAGTGTGAGCCAGTAATATCCTGTACTGAGAATTTTCATTGCTGTCCTCTAGGCTGAAAAATGTCCTCCACAGGGTTCATTGTGACATGCATGCAGTATATCATGTCTCATCTTCCCTTACACATTTCCTCATTACATGATCTAGTCCAGTGTAAAATAAACATCCTGAAATCCATGAGAAAGGAAAAGTTTTCTCAATGAGAACCCTTCTCTCTTTTGGAGAGAAATGAGGGGGAACTTTGCCTATGACCAAATAATTTTCTATATCTACATACCAAGGTGTGTGTATACTAATGGAATATAGGTGTTCATTAGGGAAGGATTCATCAATAACTTGATTTTCTTTTGATGTAGACAACCGTGGAAGAATTTCTGCTACAAAATTTGCTTTCCCTGGTTTATCTATGATAGTGATATCAAATTCTTGCATGAGCAACAACCATCTTTCCAATATTCCAGTAATAAAGGGCTTGTTCATCAAATATTTGATTGCTGCATGGTCTGTATGGATAAATATTTTATACCCGGTGATATAATGTCTGAACTTATTAAGGGCATATATGACTGCCAACATCTCCTTCTCTATCACAGTGTAGTTAAAATCTACTCCTTGTAGGTTTTTGCTGAGAAATTAGATTGCATTCTCAATAGTCCCCTCTTTTTGTCCCAAGAAAACTCCTATGGAATAATCAAATGGATCTATATGAATGTGGAAAGGGAGCTCCCATTTGGGACCTTTAAGAACAAGAGCATGGGTGAAGGCTTCCTTGAAAGCAAAATTTTTTTTGGCACAATCTACTGTCCACTTGAACTCAACATCTTTAGTCAAAATACTTTAGAGTGGTGCTACCATTTTGCTGAAATCCTTGATAAAATGCCTATAATATCCTGTATGACCTAGGAAACTCCTAACATCTTTTTGCTTTGCAGGAATAAAGAGATTTGTGATTACCTCAATCTTGGTTGGATCCACTTGAATTCCCTTTTGAGAAATGTAATGGCCAAGTACTACTCCTTCTTGCATCATCATGAAGCACTTTTCACTAGTTAAAGATAGATTATGGTCTTCACATATTTGCAGAACCTTCCTTAATTATTCCAATGCTTCTTCAAAATCAGCACCATAAGTTGTGAAATCTTCCATGTAGATTTACATGTATTCATGTGAGATATTTGAGAAGATACTAATGACTACTCTTTGAAAAGTTTCAGGTGCATTGTAGAGACTGAGTGGAAGCACTGAATAGGCATAAGTTCCCCAAGGACAGGTAAAGGTCATCTTCTCTTGGTCCTCAGGTGCAATATGTATTTGATTATAGCCACTGAACCCATCTAGGAAAGAAAAATACTTCTTTCCTACAACTGAATCTAATACTTGATCAATGAAGGGAAGAGGAAAGTGATCCTTTTTGGTTAAAAAATTTAATTCTCTATAGTCAATACAAACTCTCTATTTTCCTCCCTTTTTAGGCACAATCACCAAAGGAGACATGCATTGGATGTTCGAGATAGGATAAATGAATCCAACATCCAGTAAATTCTACAGTTCTCCTTTTACAATCTCCCTTAATGCAAGATTGATTCTCCTTTGATGCTATCTTACAGGTGCACAATCATCTATGATGTAGATCCTATGAGTACAAAGTTTAGGATCTAACCTTCGCATGTCATGGTAATCCCATGCAAATGTAAGCTGATGCTTCTCCAACAAGTTTGTTAGGGATATCTTCTGCTCCTTATTAAGCTTGTTATTCAAATGCCTACCTTCTGACACTTGCACTTGTGTACTAAATTCTACCATGGTGGCTTCACCAATGCATGGCATTTTTAGTTCATGTGGCGGTAATGTATGAAACATCCTTGTTGTTGCAGGAAGGTTAGGTGTAGGAAGAATAGGCAGAAGTGTCTGTAATTGTTCAATAAAACAAGACTCAAGAGTAGGTGATTCTTCATGCACTTCATAACTATTCTGAATTATATTTGGCAGTATATAATCTTCTTCTTTTAGTTTCATAAAAGGGCTTCTTCCTATCATCATGAGTTGCAATACAAAATTGTTCTCCTCAGCTTCCTCACCAGCATGTGAACAAATAGGGTTTTCCATGTCATGAGTTGGCTGAGCAGGAGGATAAAGAGAAAGATTTTTAGTACTCCTGCAATCAGAAATAGTCATGTTCCTTGCCCCACATCCAATGTAGGCATCAACAGTAGCCAACCATGGCCTTCCCAAAATGATGGGATACCCTCCTAATGTACCTTTAGGTGATAGAATAATGAAATCAGATAGATATTCCCAAGAGTCTAGAACAACAACAATATCTTCTACCACACCATCAAGTTTGGTAGTGGAACTGTCAGCAAGCTACAGGATAGTAGTAGACCACAAATTTGTAACATTTAGTTGCTACAATATATCCCTAGTCATCACATTAATTGCCGCTTCTAAATCTATTAGAGATTTTTTTACTTGGATCCCATTTATGATGACTTCTACTACAGTTGTGCCTAGGTTAGTGTACTTAGGAAGCATAACTTTCCCAAGCATGATGTCATCCAATTGCCCTACTACATGGACAGTGGTGGGGTCTATCTTCTTCCTTCTAGGATTTTTACGGCATGCTTCATTTATTGCCTGACCATATACTGGAACATATTTTATGTCCTGGAATAGAGGTATCTGGACACATATATGCTTCAGCTGATCCAAGATATCAAAATTTGCTTCCTCCTTCTGCTTAACAACTTCTAATCTTTGAGGAAATGATGGATCAGGATCAGAATGCCGAACTGGCTCAGGATTGGTAAGCACACTTGGCTAAGCAGGTATATGAGGTAAATTTTGGTGCTTCTCCTCTTCCATAGGAATCTCTATAATAATTAGAGTAGAAGGTGATGGAAAAGTGGTTCCTGAACGTAGGTGGATATTATTCAAACTCACAACATATGCAAGATATTGATTTGGATCACTAGAATAGACTGGCTATTGTTGTGGTTTGTTATTTGGGTTGGGTATGGGTTGAGCTACTAATTGAGTAGGTCTTGGTGCATTAGTATTTGAGCTAGGAGGAGGCATGAGGGCAGGCTGATGAGGTTGTGGAGGTGGTTGTATGTAACCAATTTCCTTGTTTGGCCATTGTTGTCCTCCCCTAAGCCCTCCATTGGGATGTCTGCTGCCAGTTTCCTGGAGGTTGCTACCGATTCCCTTAGTTTTTCTGCCACTGGGGTGGAGTGGTTTGGTAATTAGGCCAGATATTTTGAGGGTTTCTCCAAGGTTGAGGTGGATAAACCCCAAAATTTGGTGGATATTGGGGCTACCATTGACTACTAGATACATAAGAATTCATGTAAGGTCCATTAAAAGATAATGGGTCTGGTGGCATACCTTGTCTTGGAGCCCATGGTATTCTTTGTGCAACATAGAAAAAATGATCTTCATTTCCCTCAATTGGCTTGAATTCAGGTGGAATGTGCTTGTTGTCAATATTGGCCACTATTTTACATTTGTAGTCCTTTTTCTTTTGTCTGCAATGAGGGCAATATTCTACCAACATTTCCTCTTCCTCCTCATGTTTCTTCTTTGCTTGAAGTGTATCTAGCCGAGTTTCCATATTATTTATTATGTCTTTCTTGAAGTCCAATAGTAGGTGAGTGATTTCCATTCTAGAAACTCCATTAACAGAGGATTTACTCGCAAAAGACCGGTAACCTCTCCCTTTCTTCATAGCTGCTTTGGAGTAATTCTGACACAATTTCTTAATATTTGCCTAAGGTACTTGGGTGATATCTCCCTCTCCTATCAAATCCAGAGCATCAACACAAGCCTCACTAATTCCTCTAAGGAAGAGTAACTTATGAGACTCTTCATTGAGTGTATGGTGTAAATACTTATTCAGGCTGAACTAGAACCTTGACAAATAGTCCTCCAAATTTTCATCTTCTTTCTGCTACATCCTGAAGATATCACCTGCTCTCATATCACTACCGCTACAATATTCTTTATACTTCTCAAGAAACTTTCCCTTCATATCATCCCAACTATTTACAATATTCCTTCCTAGACTCATAAACCATCTTAAAGCAACTTCTTTCAAAGTAGTAGGAAAAAACTTAAGGCTATGAGCATTAGTAGTGTAATCATAGCTTCTATAGAGGGTATCAAACTCAAACAAGAAAGTGTTTGGGTCCTCCGTTACAAGCCCATAGAATTTACGAAGAAATAAAGCAAGAATGTTCTTGATGTTGTCAACATCATTTTGTGGGGGAATAGGGAAATGAAAGGTTGGCTGATTAGGCCATGTTGGTGTTTTCTCTAGCTAAGCTTTGAGACTCTCTAAGAGGTAGCCATCCTCTATGTTCAAAAATCATAAAAGCTAGTGGCCAACCAACAAGTAAAGCTTCTCAGGGCTTTACCCCTACTCTTTAGGTTGTGTGAGGCCAAGGAGGGTGTTCCTATCTATGCTAATTTGCTACTCATTGTCACAAGAACACTTCGACACACAAATAAATTCCTACTAACCTGCAGACATACAAGATTTATCAAAGGTTTGGCTGACCTTTACATAAATGACCACATATTTGCTAGGAATACATGCAATATATCAGACTTGCATCTCATAACAGATAAAATTTGAATTAGGTAATGTTCTGACCTTGAATCTACATATAGGTGCTTTCTGATTTTAACCATTTAAAATAATTCCAAATGAACTAGCCAGTGCCTCATCAAATTGGGTAGGAGTCACATATAAAATATTCAGGCAAACATAATATTCAATCCAGACATTAGTGAATGTTTCTTACAATGCATTACATCATAAGACCTCATAGTATTCAAAGCAACACTCCTTATTAGATCCTTAGCACATTATTACAAATTTACAATCCTTTCTCAAGCATTTGATTAACTCATTAAGTTAAGGCAAGAAATATAATCATACATTCAAATGAACTATTGAAGACAAACAAAAATACCCTTGATAATTTCATTCATAACCTGTCACAACACACACATGAGAGCAATTACCTTGAATTTTAAGACTTGTTTTGATATCAGTAATTACATAAAACCTATTAAGACTATCTCATATACATACCCTGCCGAAAAAAATTTACCAGCTAATTCATCCCAAATTTGGCATTATTTGCACTTAGTATATACCACCTAGACCTTCAAGATTCAAAAATTCGACCCCTTGCAATGAGCCTTGAGATCTCTTTTATAGAAAAAGAGAGCGACAAGCTTTAGGCCCAACTACAATTACATTTCATTCAAATTTTCATTTCCAAAGAATTTCATTTGCATTTGGAAATTCCCTAACAGTTGGATGCAATCATTTTACCACATAAGGGGATCAAAATAATTACAACCTTCATAACTAGTCGGTGTCACTATCACTTCACAAATTTTTTTCCATTAAGGCCTTGTTGTTAATGTCCACGTTGAAACCAAAAAGAAACAACACCATCATCACAACAAAACTGGAGAACCTAGAAAACCATATCAACCAGAACCCTGAGCAACACCACGACCATGATACAGACGACCGCTTGGTGTTTTCACCTTAGTGGGAGGTGAAAACACCACCTTACCTTCATTGACACCCCTCCCATCACCAGATTTAGAAACAACACATGGTACCACTACTGTAATTGGAGATACTGTGAGGACATCTTCATTTGCATCAGCTAATTTAGTCAGAGCCACGACGTAACAACGATAATCAGAATCAGTCTCAGAACCATCGCTACCAGAGCTACTAGAGACATCAATGGGTGAATTTTGCTGCCCAAGAGAGGCTTTACTATACCTTAGCTTGTCCTTCGATCCTTCATCAAGCACCACATACCTCTTTTCCTTTCCATAGCTCATCACCTCAGCTCTTGCAACTTGACCCTTAAGCCGAGAATTGCACCGAGTAACACCCGGGAGGGATCCCATGTCTTCTTCCTTGGATCCAAGAGCACCTGGAATGGTGTTTTGTTCATGTTGTTGCACCTCCTCGTGAGATCTTCGTGTATCCATTCTTGCAGACCTGTGCACCAGCGAAATAGAAGCAATTGGCTTGCTCATCTCGCACACAAACCCAAAACCTTTGCAAAAGAAGCAACCGCATCACTATGATGCAAATAAAATACTAGCAAGTGTTTATCTAACAAATTGATGAAGTGATTATCAAATTTCCAACTACAGCACGAGTGAGCAAGTGATTATTTGCTGACTTCAATTTCACTATTGTTAATTTCTGGGTTCATGGAAATCAGCATACTATTCATCATGATTTCTAGGAGATAATCCCTCACATGCATGGAAATCAGGTTGATATCCATCGAAAAGTTTGCACCATTAATGTCTTCCATCAACAGAGCTCAAACAACCATCACATGTCTAGTTCAACATTTTGAATTTAGGTCATCAATGCGCTGGTGAGATGGAATGTCAAATGACTCAGATTGAGTCAAACATATTTGAAAATTCCATGTTGTCACACGGTAGGCCCATCAACCAATGATACAATCCCCAGTCAGAATACACACAAGTCATTCATGGGCCCCAAACAGTCTCCTTGTGTCATCAAGAGACTCCATGTGTCACTCGCTCACACACCTCGCAACACCTTCAAAACTATTATTTTAATCATGCGCGGTTGGTGAGGAACGACCACGATTAATATTCAAAATCACATGATGACCGTTGATTAGAAAACCTTTATTAAACTATTGGCAAACAAGGACTAGGCCCTATAACTATAAATGACATGTGGCAACATCTCACACACCTCACCATTAATTTGTGACATCATCAAAAATTCTTGTGAGGCCAACAGGGAAATGGTCAGGATCAAATCCATTGATCTGACGATCAGAAAATCTACACATGCAACAATTTGTATTTATAAAAAGGGGACCGACTAGGCAGATGGGGCGCAACCCTTAAGGCATGACACTTAGATGCAAATCCAAGGTTATGGACATTCATCAACCCGACATTAAGTGAGGATTAAAATTAAGTCCCAACATGGAAGAGACCAACAAGATAGGTAAAGGGGCCGGTAAAGACAACATGCATGATGCCATAAGTCATGACTAGGATGACCGACGACCTAGTACAATAGGTCAACATGGAAATATATTGTAAGGGTTCAACATATGTGAGAATTTGAACAAGGGTGAAAAACCCCTAAACCCTAACATACAACCACTAAGCATAAGGGTGAAAATTTGACAAATTTTCTCATGGAACCAGCTAAAATATGTAAGCTCTATGAGGCTGAACTGGCTGAGCAACCATATTTGGTTGTTGGAAAATCAGAGCAAATGGGTTCTCTAGCAAATTTTGGGCAACCTAGTCTTCAGAAGAAGTTTCAGAACTGGCCAAATATGGAAATGGTTCAACAAAAGGGTTTGCATCTTCTTCTTCTTCTGGAAAATTTTGAAACTCTTCTCCTACCCCTATGCATGTGGTATTACCCAGTATCAGCCAACTCACACAAATAATTGGTGAAAGAATAGTGGGTCATTACTTTTTCTACTGAAGGGTATGCTGAAAATAAACTTCTAAAATACCAGAAAGCTGGAAAGCAACTGGAAATGTCTCTGAAATACTTCCTAGTTTGACACCATCCCCGATAATGGTGCCAAAAATGTTGGCCTCCTCTAATGATTCAAAAACTAAGCCCTCAAAGTTGTAACTCAGAGACTAGACATCTGTACTGAATTTTTATCTTTCTCATCATGAAGGTTCATTTAATTGTCAACCCAGGGACGTAAACTTAAAATGGGTTAGCACAGTATGTGCACTAGGTTTCTATAGTAGCCATTCTCATTCTACAACTAGAAAATACATGATGTTGAAAGTAAATTTTTTGAAAGGAAGTAACATAAGCACTGAACATCAGCGAAAAACTAAACTTATTTGAAATGCATGATAGGAATAGAAATATTAGCAAACAGATAGGAAAATACTCTGTCACCTTTGGCTGTAGGAACAATCATAAAATGAAATTCTAGTGGCTGCAAGAACATACAGTTGCCAGAATTGAAACTATTACTGACCAAAAAAGTGATGATTGAGCTTAAAGATGGAATTATCACCAAGTGCCCCCCCTTGGGTGAGTCTCCCTTGAAAGTAACTCAGATTCAACAAACTTATAACTTCATTTCATTCATTGAAAATTTGATTACAATGAGACAATACCATGGTTGAATTACTTGAAAACTAAAAATGTAAGTACAATATAAAATTCATCAGCCTCCTGAGAAGGCATATCCAAGAGTTTTTTATAAAAAGAAACTACTAACTAACTAACAACCTATCAAGGCAGTCAACTCCAACAAACTAGGAGGATGCCAATTATGGAAATCATAATAAAAGGAAAGGAGGTTATGCATGCGTTGAATCTGGTCAAACCAGTCTTAATTGAACACAAATTTAGCATAATAACAACTCCTATATTTTCTCAGTTAACAACTATGATCATTTGTAAGATAGTTACATTCTTTAATTCACACTAGGATTTCCCTCCATCGAGAGTCTCCCTCCATTGACTTCTTTAATGACCACCTTCTTGAATTTATGGCAACTTGATCAGTAGGCAAAAACTCCTTCAACTTTGTAGGCTCTTAATCATATCCGCATAACAATATTAGCACACACAACCAATTGCATATCTATAATTACCTTAAAGTAACATTCATCAATCTACATGTAAAATTAACTTAGATAATTCATATCGTATGTTAATATCATTAAATTTCACAAGAATAAACTTATGCCTAATGTCTATGGTTTGAGGAAATAACATGGAAAATATCAGCAACTAAGTGTAAAAGTCTTAGGTAACATAACATCAAATAGACAATAAATCCTATCAAAATTGAGTCATTAACTGGACTCACCATCAAGCATCGACTTTTCTCTGTGTTTACACATACATAATTTTGAAGTGTTATATACTACTATGGGTAAAAACCGTTGTTCAATAGATATCAACCACCATTTAAAAACCCCTTTAAGGTATTGATATAACAGTATCAATGGATGATAGCATGATTATCATTCCCTCTTCAGGGATGTATTTGATGGGCAGAGTATAATTTTGATTTCATTTTTCACTATCCAAGTGGTTACCTTGATTAAAGAAAACAAGTATGAATATTTAGATTGTAACAAAATGAATGTATAATGTTTTATGTTTATGGTGATGTAATCAACTAAGTTTCATCTACCTGTACTTTTAATTCCTTATGAAAAAAAATGACTATGAAAAATATGTTTTCATTTGAATCTAAACTGAGATTAGATGATAACTTAATTCTAAAAGAACATCTAATTGAAATGATGATGTTTCTCTTCTTCTCTAAATATGAAAAGCATACTTGTATGACATGAAGCCTATTTATATTTTTAGAATGTATACACATATTCTAAATTATTCATTTCTAAGCATATATGTGAACATGCATAAAGATTCCTTTATGCATGCTCACATACATGCAGTATACCTTTTGATTCATCTTGATCATTTTACTTATAGAGTAGGTTATAGATGTTTTGCAAATGAAATCTGTAGACACTAAAAAATATCTTGGTCTACGGGCATTATTTTTCTTGGTCTTCTTCTTTGCATAATTAAATAATTTTAATTATTTAATTATCTTTGATCATGTTCCTCTATTAATTAAATAATTTTAATTTTAATTATTTAATTAACTCACCTCCTAACCTTTATTCTACTATGATCAATTAAATAAATTTAATTGCGTCACTAATCTCCTTTTCTTCAATAATTAAATAAATTATTATTTATTTAATTATTTACTTTTCACTATTCGTTTATATTCAAATAATAATAATTTGTTATTTTTCTATTCATTAATCTTTTAATCCTTCTATAGTCAAATAAATTATAAATTATTTGACTATCTCTTGACATTTCTTCCCCATTAAATAAATAATCCAAATTAATTATTTAATTCCATTTCTCTATTTCCTCCTATTTAATTAGAATGGTTACATAAATTATTTATGCCTCCACTTGGTCAAAGATTCTTTCTTATGAATTAAATGATTTTAATTTTTAATTTCTCCATTACCTCCCTCAACTATCCCATTTTCAAATCTCAGCCGTCAATTGACTCTATTCTCTTCTCAATCTCGACCCTTCATTTCGTAACCCCCATTCCTTTGTGTTGCATGTCTTCTCAATTGTCGATCTTGGAATCTTTCTAGAAGCTCAATCTCATTCCTCCATTCGAATGACTATATATAGAAGAAGCCTTCCTCCATTTTTGATTTAACAACCACTTATCTCTGACTTTCATGCTTATTGTTTGTAGCTATTTGCACACACATTTTACGATTTGAGGGAAAGTTGCAAAGGTAGCTTGAGGAGAAACAAGAGAAGTGATTCAATTTCAATATGGGGAGTGCATTATTTGTTTACTTTGATTTTTATCTTTGATTTTGATTGTTTTCTCTTGTTTAGATTGGTTTTCTAGCTTAGATAGTGCTATGGTTGTCACTAGATCTATGCTGGTAGAAATTTTCCATCTTACATTGGTGAACCTGACGTGAAAGTATTAATTTTTTTCACAAGAAAATCTATGTTTATTTTTTGTTTTTTCCATGTAATAGGTTTGTGTGACGCAACTGAGATGCGTAGTGACACCACTGTAGAGGAACGATGCAACTGAAAGATACCGTGACACAATTATAGGCAGGAACTCGAGATTCAAAATAATGATGCAACTGACATGCATAGTGATGCATTTGAAGGTGGACAATTCAAATTTGAAATCACAACACAACTGATTTAGAATGATGCATTACAGTGACACAAGTGACATCCTGAACGATGCAATTGCCTATTTAGGTATAACTATTTTTGTTTTCAGTTTTATTTGAATTTTCCTTTTGGGTTTTCATTAGAGTAGGGTTTTTGGTGTGCTAATAATCTCTTTTCAGCATGTGGATTTGGATATAAGGAGTCTACAAACTTTTTCTTTTGAAACAAAATGAGCTTACACATCTTTTCATTTAAGTTAATCAATTTTTTTTGCTTGCTTACAACAACTACAATTTGCATCAGGTTCATAGGGTTAAAATGAACATGTATTTCATTCAAGAAGGTTAAATTTAACAACAAAATGAATATCTTCACTCATGGGTTTTAAAATTAACATGCATCACACGTCATTGGATTAAAAATTACCCAAGTATTTGTTTCACATCATAAGCAAGGTTAAAATTAACAAGTGTTTGTTGTGTCTTGTGGTTTGCATTGTTCCATTGGATGTGTATGCTCTTCTCTCATGCCATTTGACAATCTTGAGAACAAAAGCATTCCTTTGGTATTTTATACAATTACCCACATATTTTGATTTGGAATTAAAATGAATCCCATGCGATTGTGAGGAAAAGGTGTTGTGTATGCTCTCTCCTTGCGCTTCATGTGATCTAGGAGATTAAAAATAATGTACTTCCTTGCTTTTGTTTACCCTTAGAGGGCCTACCTCGAAAGAGGGAACGACCGAAGCGACACTGTTTCGGTCCACTATATAAATTGTCATGACCATTATGAAAGTCTTGGATCACCTGGTGAGGATGTCCTATGCAGATAAGTGCCACCCCTAGTGTCTATGTGACATGTCAAAATCCTTTCTTAGGAAGGGACTAGGAGGCCTCTTAATTGAGCTAACTTTGCCTCACACATAGGAACCACTATTTCCTCAAAACACAGACTAAGAACCCTTGTTTAGTGGCCAAAAACCCATTCACTTGCTGGTGTAGGAACAATCATTATGAAGATACCCTACATTCCACCATTTAGTGTAGAGATATAAAATACCTCAAGGTTTTTGGATCTTAGGGGGTAAGAGATCTTAGTGAGCTCGTTCCATGTAAGGGGGAGCAAACGCCACCAAGGTCTCTAGCTGTTTGCACTGTTTTGGTGTTTGGAGCAATCTAACTAGGGACTCAGTAGGTGGTAGCTTTTCCTAGCCTAGGTTGTGGATTGTCTACGAGTATTTTTATTGACATTGAAATCAAACATTTTCACACTCAAAATCAGACCAAAACAAGTTTTTGTTGACTATTTTCTATGTTTTCCAAAATTCATCTTGTAAAATCTCATCAAAACTAGTCAAGAATCCATTAAAAAACCATTAAATTGAAAATCAAACACTCTATGAACCGAAACTGCTTGACACAGGCCCACAACTATAATTTGGTACCACATCTATCACTATAAAATTGCAACCCAAATCTTGAACCACAACTGCTTAACACAGTGCCACAACTGTCAAACTAACCTACAACTGAAATGACACATCTAAGAGAAATAGTGCCGCAATTGCCTGATTACCAAAAATTCACAAAATCCTTGTCCAAAACAAAATCAATTCATCATAACAGTGATCTTGACCTCTAAAAAAAAGAATTGTAGAGCTTTACCAATCCATTCCAATACTTTCATTTAGGATTAAATTTCATTCTAGTTGCTTTCCTCATCCTTTTTCCTTGCAGAAATTAATCCTAGACCTTAGGTTGCACCTACCTATTAGATTTCAGACATAGGAATATTGCTAAGCCTTTGAACAGTCCATGGTTGCTTATCCAACTTGTCATTGACCTTCATATTTTATTTTATCAACCTTTGTCATTGTCATCTTGGTCAATACTTGAGTCTCAAAATTGTTTCCTAGTTTAGACTCGCCATGTCAAAACCATTACCTCGGTCATCACAAAGGTCAATGACATTTGGGGTAGCTATCTTGGACCTACAACAACTTGGTTATCATCCTTTTTCTTAAATATTAAGGTTCATATCCTTAGTGTCATCTTGCTAGTCTCATTTAGCTTCAATCATCTCCTTTATCCATGGCATCATTATCATCCTTTCATTCCTTGATCTTAGATTGCATTTTTACCTTGCACCCTTATATATCCCAAAAATACAAAAATCATAGCTTAATTTCATTTTTGTCTTAGTTGCACCACTACCTTTGATCATTATCTTAGCATCATCTAGTCTCTATATCATTTTCCTTGATCATAAATTAGTCTACCTTTGGTATCATTTTCATCCATTAGCTTCATTTAGCTTCATCTTTGGTCATCATTATCCTTGCATGATCACCTTTCATTCTTATACCCAAAAAATCTAAAAAATACAATTTAGTTTCATATCACATTGCATTACCTTCCAACTTGGAAGTCTTACATGGTTGAAACAAGGTCACAAACTAAAAGAAAGGACATGGATTCCTTAAATGACCCCTTTTCTAGTCCACATCATGAAACCAACTTTGGATCAAACTCAAATTAGTCTACTCCACAAAGAGAAACACCACAAAGAGAAACACCACAAAGAGACCCAACCAACATGTTGGACAATCTAAGTTTAGATGAATTCAACAAGAAAATGAATCGAAGAAATTGAACGAGCTTACCAAGATCCAAGGATTTTACACATGGTTGATGAGCTCATTAGTGCTAATCCTAATAGATTCTTCTATGCACTAGCCAAAAAGGGTGCTAAACTCCCTCAAGGATTTGATGTCTCCACAATTGTGGAAGGAGATACTCAAAATCTATTTGCATTAGGGATTCCATCTTCACAATAAATGTCTACTACATTACCACTTGAGACAACAACACACATGGCCACAACTACCACACATATCCCTAATATCTCCACACTTGGAAACAAGATAACCCATGCGAAAACACAAGCACACAATTTTACATTTGGTAGCACATCAAATTCCATGGGTAAGACCTTCACAAATCCTCTTTTTCAAAATACAAACCAAGGTCCCACATATTTACTTCAAAATACAAACCAAGGTCCCATGCCTACACTTAAAAACATGAATCAAGGTCCCTCATTCCAATTCCAAATCACACCCTCATCAAATCAAAATCACCCAAACAAATCTAGGAGACACATTGTCCCATGAAAAATACCACATCAAAACAACAACCAAGGGCCCACTCTTACATTGCAAGGACCTACATTCTCAAAAACCAATCTAGGACCCACCCCATCATTCTAAAATACCAATCAAGGACCTAAATTTTTAAATACCAATCAAGGACCCACATCATATTTCCAAAACATGAATTGGACCAACCTTTCAAATCCAAGGAATAAATCAAGGGCCCAAACCATAATTTCAAAATTCCATACCAAATACAAACATGACCTTTGGGACCAATCTAAATGCCAATTTCCCTAAAAATCAAGCCAACACAAATTTCATATTTACACATCAATATCAACAAGATAAAAAAGGTCCTATTCCACAAAACACCAATTCAAATCCAAATTATGACCTCAACACCAACGTCATAACACCAAATTAAACCAACAAAACACCATCTCTTGCAGATACCTTGATGCAAAAAATATAAGCCATCAAAAAAAAAATAACAAACATGCAATTAGTGACCAACAAGAGAACTTATTCCATGGAGGAATTGTGCCCCTATCCATTTGACATAAATCTATACATGCCACCCTTTCCCCCTCACTTCACGACATCGAATTTAATAAAGTATAAAGGGAAAGGGGATCCAGTGGAACACATATGAGAATTTAATACTACATGTATGGAAATAGCATATGATCCTACCTATTTGATGAGAATATTTCCATGAAGTCTCATGGGACCATCCCTAGATTGGTTTTCACATCTTGCTCCATGGATTAGAACATTTAAAGTGATGTAACCCTCACAACATTATGCACAACCAAACAAGAAGAAGGAAAGTCACTTACCTTATTTTACCAAAGATGGCAAAGTCTAGCTAGAAAGTTCCCTTATCACATTCCTAAGAAATAATTAGTAACCATGTTTATGGAAAACCTTAACAGAGAAATGATGAGTGGTCTTCAAATCCAATGTTGCACAACTTTTGATGAAATCCTTGAGAAAGGTGTCCTTATTGAAAAAGGTCTTGTCGCAAAATGACGTAAAAATACACAAAGAGACTCCAAAGCCCAATAATGGAAAAATAAAATATTGGTCCTAAAAAAAAAATGTCACTAATGATGTAGTTTTTGATGCTAAAGTGATAAAAAAAGGTCCTACCATTCATCTCAAAGGTCCATCCACATCAAACACATCAAACAGATCAAATAACCAAACACAAGGTCAAGGTCAAACATTGAATGCAATCCAAAACAACCAACAACGCAAAGGTCCTCCCCATGCCAAGAGAACATACACTCGATTGGGTGAAACCATTGAATCAATATTAAAGACACTCTTGCAAACCAATTCCATCAAACTACCAAACATAAAAAACTATGAACCCTCATTGATCAAACCCGATTGGTGGAAAGAAGATGAATATTATGAATATCAATGCGAGAAAGGACATGAAACATCTAGATGTTAGACACTCAAAAATGTCATTCAAGACCTCATTGAAAATGGAATCATTTCAATAGACAATTCATAAAGCAAGAAAAATGTTGATTATATCATATTTAAAACTCCCTTACAAGATCATGACAAAGGAAAAGCCTCTAGTTTAGGGAATCACAATAGTTCTAATTATACTAATGACAAACATGATTATAGCACTATTATCCTTAACATAAGACCCTTTGATGACCGCGTTGCCACCATTACCACAAATAAGAAAAGTTTAGAGTGTGTTGTCACCACTCACAGAGCCAAGATAACTCTTCTAGGACCTCCTTCCAATCCACAGCCAAGAAGCCAGTACAATCTCCTAGACTAGCTAGGGAAGACTCCTACATAGATCTCCATTCTAGAACTCCTTCACATATCGCCTCAACATAGAGCCATCCTTGATAAATAATTGTAAGAAGCATCCATACCCACCAATCTGGATGTCAATGAATTTCAGGCCATGGTTAGATACCTAGCTATGTTGCATCATGCCATATTTTCTCAACAAGACTTTGCCACACAAAAGCCAGATCATAACAACACCCTACACCTTGAAGTCTATGTTAATAAACATAAGATCAAATGAGTCCTAGTATATAATGGAGTAGCCGTGAACATTTTTTTCCCTAAAATCGGTAAAATTGTTGGGATACTCTAAGAATTACATAAATCAAACTAAGAAAATTCTTATCAAGGCTTATGATGACAATGAACACTCGTCTGAGGGAGTTATTTTACTTCTCGTAAGAGTTGGTCCAACTATACAAAACACACCATTTCATGTATTAGATCTAGATTTATACTACAACCTTCTCCTTGGCCACCCTTGGATTCATGCTATGAGGGCTATACCATCCACATACCACCAATGCCTCAAGTTTCCATATAATGGCACCAGAGTTACTATTCCTGGTGTTCAATATTGCACAAACCTAAAAGGAATTGTCAAATGACAAGTGACCATAAATAAGGAGGCCCCATCTTCCACATCATCCCACTACATTGATCCATCTAATCTCACCAAATCATCCACTCCATTCACCCCACCGTCCAAACCCAAAATCCAAATTCATGACAAAGGATGCAAAGAATACAACATGAATAGTCTCTTTTGCATTGGAAAGCTACCTAAATCACCAAAGTCTTACGAAAAGCCGCATCCTGTACAACCTAAATTCATCATCCACAATCCCCATACTACCTTCAATAAATGGGGGGAGTTAGCTAAAGAATCTTTGGATGACCACATTTACACATGGCTATATAAAGAAGAGGAGGACAAAGAACCTAGGCAACTACCAGTTGAACAATATCCAAAAGGGTTCCTCTTAATGAAGCAACAAGGATATGATGGACACAGTGGCCTTGGTCTAAAAAAAGGAATGTTGGAACCCTTACAGCTGCCTAAATTACTAAATTATCAAGGGTTAGGGTTTGTACCAGTAAAAGTGACTATCCAGGGTATTGGGTTATTCTCGAGTGAGACTGTTAATGCTTCAAATTAAATCGAGACATATGCATAATATTATATCGATTATGAATATAATGAGTGGGAATGGGATTTGGAATCTAGTAGATTTATCGGTAATTATAACCTTCAGGAAACATTTAGAGAACCTAGTGAGCCTACCTTTGAGGAAAGATTCAGCCACATGTTTAAAATTGGTCCCCCATTGTCCTTACCAAAAGGTCCCCTTAAAAAGGGAAGCTTGGATTAAACAATTCTGGGAAATTGATGATTCTACCTTTTGGGAACCTGATGAATCCACCTTTGTCTTCACCCTATCTTCCTACACCATTTCCCTTCACAACACTAATGATGGATTTCCCCTTGTTTACCCGCAATTAATAGATTGGGATCAGCAAGAACCACCGAGTTTAGACACATTCGAGAATGATGAAGCAACTGTTGATTTCATGGGACTTCATGAAGGAATACTAAGTGGGGATCATAAGGTTGGATTTGTCATAGAACTCAATAGTGCAACATACTTTGGTGAGGTTTTCCTTTCCTCTAGTCATAAAAGTGAAAAAAATCAAAATAAAAAGAATAGGTCTTGAGGTGAAAACCGAAAGGCGCCTGCTGACTGTGAAAAAGTAAAAATAAAGGACGTATTCAAAGGTGAAAACCTCTCTGAGGAACCTGAGGATGGAGGACTGGACAATCTCCCTATAGATCGAGAGAGATCACTATTTCTTATAGAAGAAACAAAAGAAGTGAGCATTGGGATCAAGAAAACTCTAGAATCATACAACTGGTAGCATCTTTGACCACCACAAAAAATCTAGAGTTTATGAAATTGTTTTCAAAAACACAAGTAAATTTCACATGGTCATATTTTGATATGCCTGGATTGGACCCTGAGCTTGTTCTACATGACTTGCCATTGATACCAAATGCTAAACCATATAAAAAAAAGCTAAGGAAAATGCACCCATAGATTGCACTCCTGGTCAGTCAAAGTGAAACTAAAGAAACTCTTGGATGTTGGATTCATAAACTCTATTGATTATGTAGATTGGATATATAATCTTCTTCTTGTCACAAAACTAAATTGTCAAATCAAATTATGTACGGATTTCAGGGATCTCAACAAAGCTTGTCCTAAAGATGATTTCCCCTTACCAAATATTGACATCATAGTTGACCTCACTGTTGGATATGAAACGCTATCACTTATGGATGGATTCTCGAGCTAAAATTAGATAAGAATTTCTCCTAAAGATCAACCAAATACAACCTTTAGATATTCTTGGGGAACCTTCTATTGGAACATAATTCCATTTGGATTAAAGAATGCTAGAGCTACATATCAAAGAGCCATGACTACCATTTTATATGATTATATGCATGAACTTATGGAGGATTATGTTGATGATATTCTCTCAAAATCTCTAGAACGAATTGGTCAACTACTAGTCTTGGATAAGTTTTTTACATGACTTGAAAATTACAAACTTAAGTTAAATCCAAAGAAATGTGTTTTTGAGGTCCAATCGAGCAAACTCTTAGGATACATTGTCTCTCGTAGAGGAATAGAGGTTGATCTGCAAAAGTAACAACTATCTTGGACATGCCACCACCAACCAACATCAGTTAGTTAAGAACTTTACAAGGAAGACTATAATCAATCCATAGGTTCATTACCCAACTAGTAGACAAGATCCACCCATTTCAAAACTTATTACAAAAAGGAATTCCCTTCATTTGGATAGAGAAATGTCAAGAAGCATGTGATCAAATCAAGAATTATCTACTAACTCCACCAGTTCTTATGCCTCCTATTGATGGTATAAATTTGATATTGTATGTGACAACAACTATATCAACACTGGGGGCATTATTAGCACAAAATGACAATGATGGAAAAGAATGGGTGATCTACTAAATCAGTTGTACCCTGGTCAGATATGAGTTAAATTAAACCCTTATTGAACAAGCATGTTTCATAGTTGTATTTACAACCCAAAAATTGAGATATTGCATGCTAAACCATAAGACAAACTTGATAGCCAAAATTGATCCTCTAAAATATCTTATCAGTAAAGAAGCTTTGACATGATAGTTAGCTAAGTGGGTTATGATATTAAGTGAATATGTTGTCTGAAAAGAAATAAAAGGACAAGTTATAGGGGATCAACTAAAAAATGCACCTGTGAAGGTAGACCATCCTTTAATATCTGACTTCTGAGATGAATTAATCTTTGTCATAGAAACACTAACGGCATGTAATTTGTACTTCAATGGGTCCAACACAAGTCATGGTTTAGGAGCTATCATTTTATTCATCACACCTCAAGGGGATTCCATTCCTAAATCATTTTGTATAAAATTTCCATGCACTAATAACATAGCTGAGTATGAGACACTATTGACAAGAATCTGAATGGAAATAAAATGGAAAATTAGGGATCTTCAAGTTTATGATGATTCCCAGTTAGTGATCAAGCAAGTCAGTGATGATTACAACACCAAGGATGAGAAGCTAATGCCCTACAAGTGTATGTTTGATAGTTTTAGACTATAATTTGAATCTATTATCTTTGAATAGATACTAAGAATCCAAAACAAGATAGCTGACACAATGGAAACAATTGGATCTCTCTTAGATATTCCTAACAATGCGTCACAATATGATTTCTTGGTAGAACAATTGTTGGTCCCAACATTCGATGTCCCTCAAACTAAACTTGTGTGTGAACTTGTTGGTTTCAAATCTACCTAGTACAAAGACATTTACAATTATTTGCATGACTAGATTATCCCTCCTGACTTGTCCTCCAACTAATGAAAAACATTTATCCAACAAGCCTCCAAGTATGCCATCATCAGTGATACCCTTTATCGTCATAGTTTATATAGCACCCTCCTCTAATGTCTCGAATCATATGAAGCAAACACAACCTTACAAGAGGTTCATCATAGTATATGTGGAGCTCACTCTGCTAGTCCTAACTTAGCTAAAAATCTTATGAGGATGAGATATTATTGGCCTACGATGGAACATGATGCCTATCACTTTGTGAAGAGATGTCGCCAATGTTAAATTCATGGAGATCTAATACATGCACTAGCTCAAGAATTGTAACCTCTCACATCACCATGGCCATTTTCTCAATAGGGACTCGACCTCGTAGGAAAGATCCATCTCACTTCTACAAATGGACATAAGTTTATCCTTATTGCTAGAAAATACTTTACCAAGTGGATCAAAGCCATCCTAATGACCTACATTAATAGAAAGAAGATATCTAGATTCATCTTGGATTACATTATATGTCTCTATGGTATCCCGTAGTCCATCATTGCAAACAATGGTCACCCTTTTAAGAATCGAGATGTCCGTGAACTCTATGAAAAATTTCATATCCAACACCATTTCACTACCCCATATTACCTCAAGGTAATGGTCAAGCTGAGGCATCTAATAAGACTATCCTTAAAATCCTGTTGATGATGCTGTCCATGACTGGCACCTCCAACTCAATCCTACTTTACGGGCCTACCGTACCAGTGTTTGTACCCCTACAAGAGACACTCCATACTCCCTTGTCTTCAAATATGAGGCCATACTTCCTAATGAGGTTGAGTTACCATCCCTAAGAGTATGAATAAAAGGATTGATTGATCAAGAAGAATACTATGTATCCCATCTACATGAGCTAGAGTTACTGAATGAAAAGAGACAAAATGCCTTGACACATTTGCAAGCATATCAGAACCGTCTTCTATGCAACTACAATAAGAAGGTACGACCTAGAAGATTTGACATTGGTGACTTAGTCCTGAAAGAAAATCTAAAGAATCAGATAGATTGAGAAAATCCCAGAAAGTTTGAACCTAATTGGTTGGGCCCTTATATCATCACAGTAGCATATGGATCCAATGCTTATTAGCTCTCAACTCTTGAAGGTGAACCATTTTTTGAACCCATCAACAACATGCACCTTCGCAAGTACTACACTGAATTATCAGAGTATCCCTTCAAAAAGTCAAAAAATACAAAAAAATAAAAACCCTAATGAGAACTTGGAAGAAAGGTGTCTTGGTGACAACAAAAAAATTAGAAAAATGAAAAATAAAATAAAATAGTAAAGGGGAAATAATTCATCCAAAAGTGAAACCCACTTTAGTGGCACTTTGGATAAGTACCATGGTGAAAACCTAGAAAATAGGCACCATGTGTAGTCAATCTATGCTCCTCTATCTACTATCACTCTACCTGGTCTTCCATCCCTCATCCATTCACCCATATCATCCATAATAAAGCTTTTTCATCCTTTCCATGGCCTAAGAACCACAAACATTTGGTACCCCTTGCCTTCATAACCATCCTTTGCATTCATACATTGATTCCCCCCACACATAATACATTGGTCTTACACTTGCCCAGGGGCAATTCGTTGAATTATGTCTTCATGGAATCTGACGCATGGTCTCAACCTTTTAAAAACATCAGAGTCCAAAAATTGATAAAAACAACAAAATCCAAAAAAATATAAAACCTCAAAATCCAAAAAAATAAAAAAACATCAAAATCCAAAAAAGTCATAAAACATCAAAATCCAAAAACTTCAGAAAACTCCAAAAACAAAGTCATGGTTTGAGTCAATTTGTGTTAGTGTGGTTGAACTACATTGTCTTTGGGAATTTTCTATGTAGGCAAGGCCCTCACTTGGTGGGCTCCTGAGACATTAGGTATGTCTATAGGATTTTTTTGCACCACATCAATTTTGGTTTACATCATGTCAAACTACAAGGTCTGTGAATGCCTAACATAGGCAAGGCCATCAATCGATTAAACCCTGAGGCCCTAGGTCAATCCTTAGGGTTTTTCAAGTCTGGTTCTATTCTTTATCCACAAGCAATCATTATTCAAACCGAATCAAAAATTATGAAAGAAACATATCCAATAAATATTTAATCTTCAATCAATATTCAAATCAATCAATTTCCTTATTATCAGTCACTATCGGGTCATTGGTCTTATATTAGAATGGGGCATTATGCCATTTTTCTCATTCGGTCTTATCACTTGTATTTTATCAGGATGTGTCCTTCCTGAGATTAGACATTGTCTTCGGTCAATCTTTTCATTCATCTTAAGCAAAATATGTTTATCTTGGAACTAGGTGTTTATGAAAGTGGTCAATTAGTCAACTTTATCAAATGTTTCCTTCAACATCAACATGATGTCTTTCTTGAAACTAGGCATCATCACATCGATCAATCAAATCAACAACCCTTTTATCAAATCAATTTACGTTCGTCACTTGGTCAATCAATCTTGTCATCTTGGTCGATTAACCTTTCCTTATTCAGGATGTGTCTTTCCTGAAACTAGGCATAGTCAATCAAATCAGTTAATCAACCTTTTTCAACCTATCAATCAACTTTGGTCAAGAAATCAATAAGTTTTTCATCTCGTTCATCTTGGTCAAACTAATCAACCTAATCAATTAATCTTATCAATACTATTGAAAAACATTATCTCTCAGGCAAACACTTTGTTGGTCTAAGTTTATCTTATCTTTTGGGTTGATTTTTGGTCATGTTACTAGCTACCCCGAGGATGTCCTATCATGGATTTAGAGGGGTGATGATGGATCATGATCTCTTTTCTTTTCTTACTATATGTGGTTTGTCTTGGTAAAAATACTGAGATAATTGGGTCCTTAGTATGAGCTGAGGCATTCTTTGTCTTTTGGCTTAGTCTTTTGATTGCTTGTCTCTCACAAATGGTTACCTTTCATATCTTGGTCTATGTCATACCATGGTGTTTGTGCTCCATTTGCGATAATTTTGACACCCGATGATGATAAAAATAAAAGCATGAAATTCTATCCTTTTTCATTTCCCATTTGACATCCCATTTTATTTTCCATTCTCCATTCTAACATCTATCCCTTCCATGCTAACATTTCTTCTCTCCGCATCTTGACAGAGTCCTGTGACACAAAAAAATAATTGCATAAAAGATCATGTTAGGAAGCATTATAGAAATAATCACTATCATATAGATCATCATCATAATAGACTACACATATTTGCATGAGAAAATACAAAAAAAATAGAGTGCATCCATATCACATTATCATTTCATCACATAACCAATCATGGCATTGCATTTTACATTATGATCATAGTTCATTTCCGTTTATAAAATTTCATATATATGGCATCACATTTCATACACATTGCATAACAATAATCACATTATTGGATATCATGTTTTGGCATTCATATTACACATTTCTAATCATCACTTGCATATCCTATAGGCATCACATTACATCAACACTAATTGCATTCATATATCACATCACATCATAAAATTAAGTTATCCATACTGCATTTATAATCCATATATACCATAAAGGCATGAACATCCATAACATAATCATAAAGGCATAACCATCTATCATATCCAACCATCACATAATCATATGGAATGCATACACATCATAAAAACATGAACATCCATAGCATAAAATAATCATAAACATAAAGAATAATCACATAGGACTGCATATCATCAACCGTCACGAAAACTCATATCATATTACTAAAAATGTGTCATAGTACACTATCAAGATGTATCATATCTCCCAAAATGGAGTTCCTAGGCTCGATAATCAAAATACAGTGTCATAACATATGATGTAAAAATAGGCTCTAGGTTGAGCTGCCCTACTCCCTTAACCTTTATGCATCCCTGTCCTCTCGCTGTGGAAAGCTTGGAGACCTATGCTATGAGGTAGATGGCCTATCATATGGAGTAGATCGTCTTAGACCTGATATCTCTCCACCCCGTGACCTACTGTGGGAGATTGGGAGTGCCTTCTATGAGACCTACTTTTTGATATGCTCTGGGATGCACCTGAAATATGTGAGAAGCTTGCCTCTATCCTCTTTTCTAGTACCACCCTCTCATACAAGTCCCTATAGTACTGCATCCCTCTGCTAGCTTTGGCATACTTCTGTGAAACATATACCACTGACTCACTACATGTCACTATAAAATCTATCATCCTCTAGTCAGTATGTTGCTAGCTGATGATGGCTAAGTCCCTCTCTATTTGGAGAGTGTCTCTCTTAGCCTTTAGACCATATCACTCTACCATCAGTGCCCTCACCTTTGCTTCTAATGACTGAACCTAGGCTTGTAGGGTAGCCATCCTCTAATCCACTATCTCATCCCCGAATTTGACCCTGATCTCCTCTGATCCCTCCTCAATATCCACTCCCAAGAAAATCCTCTCCCAAAGGACTCTCTCTACCTCTCCCATCACTGGATCCTTCCAATGATCCTCTCACCTCTCCTCTCCATGCTCCTTAAACTCTATCATCTCAACCTCCTGGTGACCTACCTCTAGAGCCAACATCTCTACATGATGCTCCCCCTCCTCCATCATCACCTCCCCAATCACCCTCTCCTCATGCTACTCTCCCTCATCCTTTGGGTGCTCCTACTCCTCCTCATGGATCACATTCTCACCCCTTGCCATCTCCCATCTCTCCTCCTCCTACATCGGTCTCCTCCTGTGTCAGTCTCCTCCTCGTTGGTCTCCTCCTTGACCTCCCCGACCATCCCCTATGTCATCTCCTTTGTCTCCCCATCTGCCATCTCCCCATCCTCCATCTCTTCACCCTCCACCCCTCCATCCCCTATCTCCTATCTGACCTTGTGGGACTCTGCCTCTACGCTCTACCGACATTTTCTGCTCTAGATCTATATATGGACTAGGCCTATGAACCAACCACTAGGCATAGTACTTTGGTGTCATGTCTGCATCTGCATCACCCCCTCTCCATCCCCATTGTACCGGTTGTAGACCATCAATATCCTACTTGACAGTAGTCATTGATATCATTTTTCCCCACATATGCACCTCTTGAGATGATCATGCAAACTTGACTGTACCTATAGGAATACCTTGTCTCTTTTCAAACTGTCATCTAATACACTTTGGAAAATACATCTCTATGATGTGTTGTGACTGTACTATCCTACCAATCAGATACTTGGGTTATCGACACCATGGAAAATGCTCGTCCTTACCCACCCATAATCACAGTTCTTGTAAGGCCTCCAGACGAATCTCACTAATGTGTCAATCATGTGTCTCTAGTATCTAGTGTCTCCCACATGTGTCTACATGATGGCACCTTTGATATAGAAATACATATGGAGCACCAACTCCCAATTATCATGCTAGTGATGGTCAGAACATTGCTATATGCTCCCACACCCATATCATAAGTAATGTAACCCCACAACTCATGCTATGACCACCTTTCTATGCAATGCAATGAAGTTAGAAGTAAAGCATGTTGTATCTCTCGACGAGGGTCTCCCATTTGATCTCATAACCCTAAGTACCCAGCTCTGACTCATCCTTATAATCATAAAAGTCATAAATAGCTTGTAGTCCTCACACAGGGTCATATCATACTCACTCTCTATGAATTGACAACTGCAAAATCTTGTAAAAATCCTCTTATATCATAGTGGCCTCCCCTGTGGGCAGATCAAAAGTACATGTCTCAGAGTACCACCGCTCCACCAGCATCGTCAGCATGCCCCTGTTTTCCCTAATAACAGGCATATAGGTCACATAGAATAATCCAAGATCTAGAAGAACCCACCTCATAACCTCATCTACCTGATCCAAAAGTCAAAATATCTTCGACTGTGACTCCCGAGTGTAAATAGGAGGTAGTACAACCTAAAGTCACCACAAAATCCATCACATCAATCTAAATCTTCATTTGACCTATTGGACCTAACTTGAACAAGTCACTTTATCATAAACTGGGGTAAATTTTTCATCAGTCAATTGTGTCACAAAAATTATTGGTGTCACTGAACTTGCGCATGCATCATGAAACTACAATTACATCATTTATTTGTGCATGTGTCATTTCCAATCATGCTTGCATCGCTAAATTTTGATTGCATCATTTTCAGCCGCATATGCAACTCAAAAATCAAATGTGGCACACCCTTCAGATGTGTCTCATTGCAACTGTCCCTACCCTAGACCTATGCAATTACATCATGATGAGGTGATTAATGCAAACCACATCACTTGCATCGTTCATGCACATAATTGCATCGCACACCGTGCAACGCAATTGCCTACTAAATTTTTCCCTAGCTAAAATACGTGAAAATAAAAAAAAATCACATTTTAGGTTTCAAGTACTTACTGGGATAGGTGCTCGCTCAGGATGACAGAATGTGTGAATGTGGTAACCTATGTGTGTAGAGTCTGGAACAGATGACATCTCCTCTTCTTTCTTCACCCAAAGCTCCTAAGATTTCTAAATTTGGAATGAATAAATGACTTATTTTCTTAATCAAGCTTCTATATATAGCCTAAAAAATTAGGGTTTATAGTTGGCATGTGTATTGGGTGCACTCTTGGACCTCTTTGAACCTAAATTTGACCCCCTTAATGACCTCAAAATTCATTTTCGTCAGTACCATTGAACTCCTAATTATCAAATTACCTTATCGGGACAATTTTCCAAATTTTTTGATTTGTTTTGAAAATTTGTGAAATTCTCCCGAGGGGGCATGCATCCACCCTACTTTCACTGGGGCATATTTTGACTAATTTTTTTGACATAATGCAATGAACTACATTATGTCAAAGAGGGGAAAAATGTAGACACTAAAAAATGTCTTGGTTTGCGAGTGCCAATTTTCTTGGTCTTCTTCTCCGCATAATTAAATAATTTTAATTATTTAATTATCTTTGATCTTGTTCCTCTATTAATTAAATAATTTTAATTTTAATTATTTAATCAATTCACATCCTAACCTTTATTCTACTATGATCAATTAAATAAATTTAACTGTGTCACTAATCTCTTTTTCTTCAATAATTAAATAAATTATTATTTATTTAATTATTTACCTTTCACTATTCGTCTATATTCAAATAATAATTATTAATTGTTTGTCTATTCATAAATCTTTTAATTCTTCTATAGTCAAATAAATTTTAAATTATTTGACTATCTCTTGACATTTCTTCCCCATTAAATAATTAATCCAAATTCCATTTCACTATTTCCTCCTATTTAATTAAAATGGTTACATAAATCATTTTAATTAAATGCCCACTTTCTTTTTCTTCAAATAAATAATTTATGCCTCCACTTGGTCAAGGATTCCTTCTCCTAAATTAAATAGTTTTAATTTTTAATTTCTCCATTATTTCCCTCCACTATCCCATTTTTGAATCTCAACCATCAATTGACTCTAGTCTCTTCTCGATCTCGACCTTTCATTTCATAACCCCATTCCTTTGTGTTGCATGTCTTCTCAACCATCGATCTTGGAATCTTTCTAGAAGCTCGATCTCATCCGTCCATTTGAATGGCTATCTATGGAAGAATCCTTCCTCCTCTATTTTTTGATTGAACAACCACTTCTCTCCAACTTTCATGCTTATTGTTTATAGGTATTTGCACACACATTTGATGATTTAAGGGAAACTTGCAAAGGAAACTTGAGGAGATACAAGAGAAGTGATTCAATTTCACTATGGGGAGTGCATTATTTTTTTATTTTGATTTTTCTCCTTTATTTTGATTGTTTTCTCTTGTTTAGATTGGATTTCTAGCTTAGATAGTGTTGTGATTGTCACTAGATCTATGCTGATAAAAAATTACCTTCTTACAAAACAAAAATATAAATATTGAACAATATTGAATTGTAATTACATATGATAATAGATGAATGGTTGTACCAAGTGTGAATGAATATTATTTGATTTTGTTAAATGAAATGATACAAGAATTCTTGGTAGATTATAGCACATTAGAATTTTGCTAATAGATGGTCTAAAGGGAGGGATACCCCTTGATATGATAAGATTTTCTTCCAAGAATGGGTTCTAAAGAGAGTAGATTTTATTTTCCAAATCTAACCATAGTTGTATTTCATACAACATGAGCTTGGCCAAACTTTGCAATCACTTTTATATGTTTGTATATAGAACAAAATATTATTTATCCTCTCTCTATTGTATTGATTTACCTAACATGGAACTTGCATATTCTAACAAAGTAGATAGAAATGCATGTAGTTTAGGCACACATAGATTCCACCTTGCAAACTATATCTCTTGCTAAGTGTTACGTGCAGGTTCGAGTATTCTTCAGCTGAATGAAGAATTCTGAGGAAGCATTGCTTTGTGGTTGGGTGGAAAAGCACCTCAATCATGTTCTCATCCACTAGTGGAGGTGAGATGTCATGAAGGAATCATATTAGAATTCTATTATGTATTGTATCATTGATGTAAAATAACAAATGATGCATTTGTAAGAGAACTATATAAAGTGATATTGACTATGAGGCATTGAATGCCTAGTCAAACATGTATGTAACTATTGACATATGGAATTGAATATATATATTTTAAATTTATTTATGATTTATGACATAAAATTAGCTATGGGATTTGTGTCACAAATTTGATATTCATGATGTCAATATTTATTTATTTTCGAATTAAATATAGTTAGGCTATTACATTTGGTATCAGAGCTCAAGGTTCAACTCTAGGCCTATGAGCCCACGATGATTGAATTAGGGAATAGTGGAACCTTAACTAGATTTAAGTTACCTAGAAGATGACCAATTTGATTTGGTTGCAGGAAATGGGAAGGTCTAATTCAGGAAGAAAGAAGAGAAAGACCAATAGGGCTATAAGGAATTCAGTCGCTATAGAAGGGAATCCCAAACCTAAGAACCAACCATAGATTCCAAAAAAAGAAACTATAGCACACACCCTCCCATGTCTTAATCTGGAGAGAGGAAAAAAATAAAGGAGGCAAAATGAACTCCTAAGACTAAGAAACCCTCCACATTTGGAGATTGGGTAGTAGGATGTGGACCTAGTGTGCCATTGATGACTAAAGAGGAGAAGGAGTGCCTACATGCACGTCCTACCTCACCCAAGAGGAAAGATGTAGATTTGAATGATGACCTTGAGGAATGCCCTCTATCCGATAATGAAGGAACTTCTTAGAGCAGAAAAAATCTTTTGTAAATGAGGATCAATGTAAATCCAAAATTACTATAAATAAAGAAAAGTCTTTTTGTTGATTTAAAGGAATGAAGCTTGAAGGATTTTCTTGTTGAATGAACATGCATATTTTGTTTTCCTATTAGTTTGAATGTTGTGTGCTTTGTATTTTGAGAATGCAATAGCATAAAAAAAAAAAAAACCTTGTTCTTGAATGCTAAATGTGGTTGTGACAAAGGTCGAGTGTGAGTCACCATGGTGACCACCAGATAAGATGCAGGCAGTAGTGGACATGAAAATGGGCCAAGTAAGAGGTTAGACCAAATTATGGAACTCTTGAACCAACAAGAATCTCGAATGGAACATTTGGAACAAGAGGTCTGAGGGGTGAAGGAAGACCAAAACCTCAGGAATGAGATACCTGACCAAGGATAAGGGGATCACAATCAAGGTTGGATTGAGGAAGAATTGGGAAAAGATCTTAAGAAGGTAGCTCCACCAAAGTTCGATGGCAAGGCTATCGAAGATGGGGTTGGGGCCTAGATCATAAAGATGGAAAAATATTTTGGGCTTCATAACCTATTAGATCAAACCAAGGCTGCTTGGGCATCATGTCAATTGTCTAGAGAGACAAATACTTGGTGGGACAACGAGAAGGAAGAAGGGAGACTTCCACAAGAAGAAATCACATGGGAGTTCTTCCTCCACTCTTTTAGGAAGAGGTGGCTACCATAAATTTTCTTTGACAAGAAAATGACTGAATCTCATAATCTAACCCTAGGAGGACTGGTAGTAGTGCAGTACTAGGAGAAGTTTACCAACTTGCTTAAGTATGTGTCATAATATCAATTTGATGAGCATTTTTACATTCCAAATTTTATAGTGGGACTAAGACCCCACATTGGAGTTGAAGTGGATCTTCACAATCCTCCTACTATGGCAGAAGCTTTTGAAAAGGCTATTAAGCAAGAATAAAAGCTACAACAAATTTCCAATCTTCGCAAAGGATCAGATTCAAAGCCTCGGTATAGAAACAAAAGGTTTCAAAAGGGTGATAGACAAAAAGGAAACAAGTTCCATCAGATTAGAAGTTTGAAAAGGGAAGGGGACCCTTTGGAGAAGGAATAAGGAAACTAAGGCAAAAGGAATAAAAAGGTTAACAAGGGCAATAACAACTATAATAGTAGCCAGAGGTACCCAAAAGAGGATAAGGATAAGGGTTGCAAAGGACCTTGAGATGGGTGCTACACTTGTGGGGGAGACCATTATGCATCTAACTACCTTTAGAAGTTGAGGACAAAAAAGGGAGGGGAACCAGAAGCAGACCTCGCAACATAGGATTCATGCAGTGGTGGATAACAAGAAAGTAGAGTATTAGGCTTCTCTAATTCAATCAACGAGTAAGCCCTATGGTCGAACCATTTCAATTTTGGTAGATACTGGAGCTATTGAGTGCTTCATAGATCCTAGAATGATTTCTAAGTTACCCATTCGACCCAAATATATAAAAAATTCATGGTCTTTTCAGTATGAAAATCGAGGAGAGCAAGTAGTAGATTCATGTCTCTTTTGTAGAAAGTTGGAACTTCCCAACTTTATGACCCAAGTTAAACTTTATGTTGCACCATTAGGATCGTATGAAATAATATTAGGAATCAATTGGTTGACTGAACACAAGGCTATTATAAATTGTGAGGATAAGATGGTGAGTTGTTTGGATGACTATGGGAACCTGATTGAGATACATGGGGTACAATGACCCCTGGAACTTAGATAGATCTCAGCTATGCAACTTAAGAGAGCTCAGAGGAAGGGTTGTGTCATACATATTGTACACATCAGTGAACCTGACAATGAGAAACCATATCTTGATGATTATCTAATTCTTAGGGAATTTTGAGATGTTTTTCCTGAAGATCTTACCGAGATGCCTCCGAAGTGAGAATTATCTTTCTCCATTGACTTAATGCCAGGAGCTGAGCCATAGTCTAAGGCCCCATATAGGATAACCGCCATGGAGCTATATGAATTGAAAGCCCAACTACATGAGTTATTACATAAGGGGATTATCAGACCTAGTGTGTCACCTTGGGGAGCACCAATAATATTTTTGAAAAATAAGGATGGAACCTTGCGTCTATGTATTGATTATTGGATTTTGAACAAGGCGGCCATCAAGAATCGCTACCCACTTTTGAAGATCGAAAAATTGTTTGAACAAATGAAGGAAGCAATAGTATTCTCAAAAATAGATCTTGGGTTTGGTTACCATCAGTTGAGAATTAATTAGGAAGATATTTTGAAGATGGCTTTTCAAACTCACTATAGGCATTACGAATTCACTGTTGTACCCTTTGGGTTGACCAACACACTTGTAGCCTTCATGAATCTTATGAATAGTGTTTTCAGGGACTGCCTGGATTATTTTGTCCTAATATTTATCAATTATATTCTAGTTTATTCCAAGTCTATTAAGGAACATGATGAAATATTGAGGATAGTATTACAACATCTGAGAGAAAAGAATCTCTTTGGGAAGCTATCCAAGTGCTTGTTCTATCAGGATAAGGTGCATTACCTTGGCTGCATTATCTCAAGTGAGGGATTCTCTGTGGACCCTAAGAGGATACAATCAATTATAGAATGGTCGGTGCCTCAAAATGTGTCAGAGGTGTGAAGTTTTATGGGCCTTGTTGGATATTATAGAAAATTTTTGCAAGGGTTTTCTAAAATAGAAAACCCAATAACGTATCTTTAAAAGAAAGGAAAGAGGTTTAAATGGACTAAGAAGTGTGATAAATATTTCCAGCTCCTTAAGGAGAAGCAACCTGAAGCTCCAGTACTCATTATTCTAGATCCTAATGGCCAATTTTCAATGATCATGGATGCTTCAAGAGATGGAGTAGGAGTGGTGTTAATGCAATAAGGGAAAGTGGTGGCGTATGAGTCTAGGAAGCTAAAACAACACAAAGTAAACTATGCACCACATGACTTGGAATTAGCAGCTATAGTGCACGACCTACAGATGTGGAGACATTATCTTCTGGAAAAGTCATTTGAGCTCAAAATAGATCACCTAGGATTGAGATACATTTTTACTCAACCTAACCTTAATGCACACTAGAGGAGGTGGCTAGAATTCCTTAATGAGTATGACTTTGGAATTGAGTATATAAAAGGAAACAAAAATTGAGTGGCAAATGCTCTTAGTAGATGAAGACATGTGGTAGCCATGACCTCTATGAGATTCAATCTAAAACAAAAAGCGATGCAACACTTGCAAGGTGATGAGCATTATGAGAAGGTGAAAAAGGCTCTAGAAGAGAATCTGTTAGACCATTGATTTAATGGATATGAGATTAAATTGAATTGTTGTAGACATTAAAAAATGTCTTGATTTACGAGCATCATTTCTCTTGGTCTTTTTCTCTGCATAATTAAATAATTTTAATTATTTAATTGTCCTTGATCATGTTCCTCTATTAATTAAATAATTTTAATTATTTAATTAATTCATCTCTTGGCCTTTATTCTACTATGATCAATTAAATAAATTTAATTACGTCGCTAACCTCTTTTTCTTCAATAATTAAATAAATTATTATTTATTTAATTATTTATCTTTCATCATTTGTCTATAGTTAAATAATTATTTTTAATTATTTATCTATTCATTAACCTTTTAATTCTTCTATAGTTAAATAATTTTTAAATTATTTAACTACCTCTTGTCACTTCTCCCCTATTAAATAATTAATCTAAATTATTTATTTAATTATTTTTCTCTATTTCCTCCTATTTAATTAAAATGGTTGCATAAATCATTTTAATTAAATTCCCACTTTCTTTTCCACAAAATTAATAAAATAAATAAATAATTTATGCCTCCACCTGGTCAAAGATTCATTCTCATGAATTAAATGATTTTAATTTTTAATTTCTCCATTATCTCCCTCCACTATCTCATTTTCGAATCTCAGCCATCAATTGAATTTGGTTTCTTCTTGAACTTGACTGTTAATTTCAACACTCCCACTCCTCTATGTTGCATGTCTTCGATCTTGAAAACTTTCTTAAACTTCGATCTTGATCATCCATTCTAATGGTTGTCTTTAAAATAATCTCTTCTCCTCCATTTTCAATTTAACAACCACTTATCTCCAACTTTCACGCTTATTATTTGCATGTATTTACACACACTTAGAATGATCTGAGGGAAACTTGCAAAGGAAGCTTGAGGAGAGACAAAATAAGTGATTCAACTTCAATATGGTGGGTATTTTCAATTTGAATGCTTTTTTTCTTCTTATTTGATTATTTTCTCTTGTTTTAGATTGGGATTTTAGCTTAGATAACACTCTGGTTGTCACTTAGTTTATGCTCACTTGATTTTTCCCATCTTACATTGGTGAACCTAACGTGAAAGTGTGGTTTTTTGCAAGAAATCCCATGTTTCTTTCTATTTTTTTCCATGTAACAGGTCCATGAGCCACAACTGAGACGTGTAGTGACACAATTGAAGAGAAACAACACAACTGCCGAAAACAATGACCTAACTGTAGGCCATAATCTAAAATTTGAAATAGCGACACAATCGAGATGCACAATACTGCATCTAAAGTTGGGAGATTCAAATTTGAAATAGCGACACATCTACAAGCTCCTAAGATGCAACTAAAATGACATAATTGATCCAAACTGTATCGTAGTACAGTGTCACAACTGAATCCGAACGACACATCTTCCTAGTTAGGTATAATTTTTCTATTTTTAGTTTCATTTGATTTTATTCTTTTGGGTTTTTATTAGAATAGGGTTTTTGGTGTGCTAATCATCTCTTTTCAACGTGTGGTATTGGATTTAAGGAGTTTTAAAATTGTTTCTTTAGAAATAATCGAGCTCATCATATCTTCATTTAAGTTATCAACTTTGTTTTACTTGTTTTACAACAACTACAAACTTGCATCACATTCATAAGGTTAAAATGATCATGCATTATCATTCATAAGGATAAAATTGAACAACTAAATGTATACTTCACTCATGGTATCTAAAATAAACTTCCATCACATGTTATTGGTCTAAAATGAATCCAAATATTTATTTGAGATCATAAGCAAGGTTAAAATTAATAAGTGTTTGCCATGTTCTATGGTTTACATGTCACCATTGGACGTGTATGCTCTTCTCTTGTGCCACTTGGCGATCTTGAGAATCAAAAACATTCTTTTGGCACTTGTATAACCACCCACATATTTTGATTTTGATTTAAAATGAGCCCTATGCAAGTGCGAGGAAAAGGCATTATGTATGCTCTCTCCTTGCGCTTCGTGCAATCTGGGAGATCAAAAACAATGTACTTTCTTGCTTTTGTTTACCCTTTAGAGGGCCTACTGTTGATGGTGAAGATGACAGAAACAACGTTAAAACTGAATATTTCTACTCTATTTCTCTTGAAAAAGAAAGACAACATATAGTAGCCTAACTCCCAAGGTCCTGGTAGTTGGTTTTCAACTGTTTGGTGTCACTCAATCGGTTCATGCAACTGTAATATTCAAGGGGCCTGTGCTGGTAACAAAAGATTCAAGCAATGACTCATTTTACCAAACTATTTTAGTAAATCATTGGGGTTTGAAATAAAAGAAAAAGATAGGACAAAGGGGTAAACCAGTAAGTATGAATCAAATTTATCTAGCACCTGGACATATACCTTCAACAATGAATGTTTCCTAATAGATCATAAAACCAAAGCATGACACAATCTACAACATAAACTATATCATTGCATGCATCTAAGGTGCTTAATTCAATATCACTTTTCACTTATCACAACTATCTCCCCGATTTCAAAACATACATCCATTCATTGCTAAGGTCATAGATCAACAGACTTTAATAACTTTAACTCAATGATAATCTAATAAGATGACCCTTAAATATGATTCCTTCAAATGACTTTCATCATTCAAGAAACTCTTATGTTCAACACAATCACTGCATACAGATAGATTATAACTTATCAACCTTATCAAACAAACAATTTAATTCTAAATACCATATTTTGAGAAAACCTATAATTCTATTAACTGTAAAAGATCAAGTACAATGTATCTCTGTAAAATCACTACAAAATTCTATCTCCTAATCTCAGGTAAGCCAATTCTATTCTCAATTAGCTGACCCTTACAATATGATACCCATCGGGTATTTATA
Source organism: Sequoiadendron giganteum (assembly GCA_007115665.2). Taxonomy (NCBI): domain Eukaryota; kingdom Viridiplantae; phylum Streptophyta; class Pinopsida; order Cupressales; family Cupressaceae; genus Sequoiadendron; species Sequoiadendron giganteum. The sequence continues at coordinate 368,250,454 of CM021109.1, read as the reverse complement.
GATTATACAAAAAGTTCGAACTTCACTTCTATTTTAGGCTTTCCACCTTTTTAGGAACAACAACTTTCTTGGAAACTCAGATTCAATTTGATCTTGAGTTCTTACATTAGACGTTCAGTCTAACTGGAGAATAGAAAAATAGAAGGAAAATATGTCATGTGCCTCAACTGTCAATGCTACATGCAACATGCAAAGAAGAAGGAAATCATGCATGCAAGAGATTTATGCATGTGAAGCTGGATCTACAATGAACTCATCATAACTGGTGAAGACTTGCTGTAATGTATCTATTTCTGGCCCACCGACCCAACTATCTTCAAATTTGATTCGATCCAATTTTGCTGCAGCAAACTCCCTCATACCTTTTACCTTTCTCAATTCTCTTCCGGTAGCTTTTATTTCTTCTTTGATATCCATTAACCGATCCAACATCAAATCTCCATCATCATCTCCTTTCTGCATCAATCCTCTGAATCTTTCATCCCATTTCTCTTTTACTTGACCCAAAGACATGCCTTCTTTTGTAAATGCATTTACATCTATAATAATAGCAATGACCGCTTCCAGCTTTTCCAATTGCTCAGTCAAATTATTAACAGCCTCTTGGATTTCATCCTTATGTTTACACAAGAAGCTAGTTCTAAAATAGAGTATATGAGAGGTTTTTCCAATAAAATCTTTATTCTCCTCCTCAAGTATGGACTGTTCAAGAAGAGTAGCTAAAGGTAATGCATTAACCTTCTCCAATTTCTGATTGTATTCTTTATACTCTTCTTCTTGTTTTTCCAACGCTTCAATGTATTGATACATCTATTTTATCAACTCTTCAGTGCCTTTGTAGGTCTCCAAACCCTCAACCAAAACTTCACCTACCTCTTGATTCAACTTGTCCATCCACCTATCTACCATCTCCACTTTGCCTCTTACTTGCACCAAGTCATCTACCTCCTTTTTGCTTAAAAAATAGGAGTCTCAATGGCAGTTAGCTGTTGTGATCTTGGAGAGGAAACACATTTCAAGAATGAATGTAATTGATCCAATTGAGCCTTAAGCTCGTCTTTCTTTTGCTTGTCCTTTATCATTCTTGATTTGGTCGTTGAAGCCACCACATCAATCAAGTTCATTTGTTGATTCCTAGCGGGCCTTCCCAAGTTTACAGTACTCAACTGATAATTCGTTAGCTACATGTCCCCTACCTCCTTTTCTGTCATTGGCATGGCACATTCGGCAACAATTTCTCCTTTGTCTGTGAGTCGAGTAGAATGTAGAATCTTAGCCTTCTTTTTAGGCCTCTCCTGCTCAATTCCTTTCATCATGTCCTCCCAATTGAGAGGTTCTGAAGGGGTTACTGCCCTCTTCTATAAGTCCAATTTTAGCCACGTAGGAGCACTTGGAGCAATAGTCATCATAGAGGAAGAGGGAGCAATAACTGTAGAAGGTGGCTGCATATTTACCTGGGATTAAGAGTCAACCCTTGCTTTCTCTTATTGTTCTTGTAGTATATGCATTTGCACAAGCTTTTTAGCTTCTTCCCTATCCTTCTGTTCTTGCCTTTTCTTATCTTCCTCTTCTTTCCTCAACCTTTGTTCCTCCAACTGATTTCTCTCTACTTTTTCCTTTTCCAACCTTTCCTTTTCTAATTCTTCCTTCTCTATTCTTTCTCTTTGTAGAGCTTCCCTTTCTAATTTCTCTTTTTCTAAAGCCTCTAGCCTTTCCTTTTCTAATCTTTCCACCTCCAAAGCCTTAAGTTGTTCTACCTTTGCTTCTTCTTCTTGCTGCTTCCTAACCAACTCTGCAGTATCTTTCTCTTTTTGCAATCGTACTACTTCTTCTTCCTTTTGGCGAGCTTCTTTTGCAAGTTTCAACCTAGCAATCAAGATTTCTTTCTCCCTTCGATTTCTTGCTTTCTCCTCCTCAAGATCATGGATCTTTTGTATCAACTCTAACTTGTCATTCTCTTCCTTCATCTTGAGCTCTTGTTCTTGTTGCCTTCTTTGTTTCTCCACTCCATCAACTATTGCCTTTTCTTTAACTTGTTTGGCTTTCAATTGTTGCTGGTGCAGTATAGCATCAACTTGTACCTTGGCTTCCATTAATTTTTGTTTCTCCACTACAACCCTTGCATCAAAATCTCTTTTTGCATCCTCAAACAACTTCCATTGCTCTTCTTGTGTCAAAACCTGCTCAATATCCTCCTCTAGAGGCATGTTCTCTTGCATATCTTTTTCTAACAGAGTCTCATCTGAATTTGTCTCAACCTCTAGAATTTCCTCCTCTACTTCTTTTCCCTTTCTAGCTTCAGCCATGCTATGAAGAGCTCCTTCTTTAATTTCTTTACTCTTCTTCCTTGTTAGTGGAACTTGTGTAGATGACTCACCTAATGTGGGTGTCAAAGCAGTAGATCCTACTAGAACATCCCCTTCTTGTGCTTCTTCTTCATCATCCACCCCCTCAAGTTCTATCTCTTCGATGTCCAGAGGAAGGAACTCCAATGGCTCTTTGGGAGGTGTCTTCCTTTTGATTCTTTTGTATCCCTTACCCTTTTTAGGGGCTGGTTCTTGAGGAGCTTGAGTTTTTAACATTAACCACTGCACACTCTTATCCAATATTGTCCTTCTAATCTTCTTAATATCAATTGTTTCTTCAGCATCCTAGTCAATTGGATCCAGGCTCTTGGTGCCAATGTTCAATGCTTCATAGGATGGATCCAATACAATTCCATCATCCACCAATGTGTCAGGAATGTTCTTTTTAACACCTAGCTTTGACATGAGTGCGATAGGAAATCTTTCATAGTTCTTCTTTCTCAAATCATACTCATCCTGCTGATCACTCCAAAAGTCTTCTAACAAATTGAAATGTCTGGTAAATACTGAAGGCAACAAAGCATACATCTTACCCTTTGGATCAAAACACTTATGAGCTATGTATAATCCCAATTTCAACTGTATTAATTCATTACATACCACCTTTGCTCCTACCAAGTGTTGACAACCATACTCACCCAACTTCATGGGAAACTTATGACACCTAGTTTTATGTTTGATCCCAAACCGAGCATTAAATCCAATAGCCTGATATACAAACTCCATTAGCACTATCCTGTTATTGCAGCATCTTGGAAGCAAATGTGGATGGCCTTCAAAACTGGCCAACCTGAAGTATGTAAATTTGGGGTACTGGATGTACCAACATCCCCATTCAGCAATGAATGCCATGGCTTCTTGACTCAACTGGTATCCTGCATCTCCATTCAATTGGTTAATGATCACATATAAAAATGCATCATTGACTAATCTGAAATGAGTCTCAGCAACTTGAAGGGACAACTGATCATAGTGTTCCCATACCTTCTTCTGTCGATCCAAGGCTCCCATTATACCCACTCTGTTTAAGCCTGGGAAAATCCCCAATCTTGCTATTGCATACACCACATAAGAAGTCATAAAGAAACACTTAGTGTTTCTGATGTTATTTAGCTGATCATGGATAGCATTTGACACAATCATTGGCCAATCAAACTGATAATCACCCTGTAAGATTATTTGGATGAAAGGAAACATCCATTCCTTGAAGTGGAACGTATCCCTCTTCCCAAATACCCTGGACAACATTAGTATTAAATCCGATATTTCCTTCTTGAAATCTACCCTCTTAGGTTGGTGTGCAAGCTTGGATAGAGATTTATTTTCTATCTTCAACCACTTTTTGTTCAAATGAGACCTATTAGAGTCCTTATATTTACTATATTTCTCTAAGGCCTCTGCCTCACCCAACTGCACTAAACTCTTAGGATCCGGGACATTAAATATATTTTGAAACATCTGAGGAGTAAGATCAATGATCACCCTATCTTGTGAATCCATGCATAGTCTTGTAGCAGAATTGTAGACACTAGCTGCTGTTAAGATCAACTCCGGGCACTGGACTGATAAAGGAAACACAGTAATATGTGCCAACCCAGAATCAACAATCCTTTGCGTCCTTCCTGTTAGATGTACTCGTTCTGCAAAGGTTTCTCCATGTAACTCCTCAAAGTTGTACTGACCCAAGTTCGTATCAGTGATGTCTGACCAGTCTGATTCCACCTTGCTCACCTTCACAACTGGACTCCTATGATTATACCTCAAGGTATAAGGTAGTTGTTCTAGCTTTAACTTCTTTGGTTTTGGTGCTGCCTTTGATGTTCCTGTAGGCTAGTTCCTTCGAGCAGCTTCCCCTGATGTTCCTGACATCTTTCAACTTTCCTGCAAGAAAAACCTCTAATTAGATCTTTAGATATTATCATAAAACATTCTTTAAAAACCATACCTTTCATATATGCACCGGAGGTGGAACCAGGCAGAAACACAACCTAAAAAAGTCTCTTTTTACAACACTACCAGACTTGGAGCCAAAACCGATATAGACATTTTACTAAAAATGAACGGGCTTGAAGTCGGAATCGGGAAGGTTATCAAAACCGGGATCGGAATGGAAAATGGATTTGGTTTTCTTCAAATTTTCATTTTTTCATATTCTATTTCCGTTCCGCTTCCGCTTCCGCTTCCAACTTGGTCATCGTTATTTCGATAGAAGACTTCTTTATTATACACAGAGCCAGAAACAGGATGAAAATGGAATCGATACCTTTTGAAAAATAGAATTCTCAATTTCAAGTTCGATTTCGATCCCGTCTCCGCCTAGGTTGACCATGATGTCATCAAAGGTTTTATCGATTTAACCTATAACTCCATGACTAAAACCAAGGTCGTATTAGATGAAAAGAGCCTTTAAAACACTATACTCATATGACCATGGGGAATGACTGAATCCTAGGGTATCATATTTTAATCATTTAAAAGTGATCACTGAAACACACGAAACCCTAATCTAACAAACACGATAAAACTAGGGCACGGATTTTAAACCTTGCCATTTTACCAAACTGAACGCGATAAAACCCTAAGTAAACATGAGATTCAATTAACCCTAACTCACTGTAAATCTCTAATCTACCTCATTGTAAATTTCTAATCCAACTAATCACCATTTAAAACCTAAAATTAATCTAACTTACTGCAAATTCAAAATAGCACGACGCGATCATGACTAAAACGTGAAAGCGACCGTGCCCTAAAATAGAAAGAACTAAAAATAAAAGAAAAAAGAAACAAGGAACCAACCAGACAAACAGAATAAAGCACTCATTCAAACAAGCACGCCAAGAATCATGAACTTGTTTAAAATGAAACGATAAAAACAACATGCTTCCAAACACGGGCAAATATATACAAAAAATGTAATAGTAAATAAAACGAAGAACAACAATAAGAAAACCTACCTCGAAAACAAAAGAAACCAGCTAACCTTCTGGACTGATCCACAAGCAATAATCTTCTCCTTGTTCAAATCGATTCGCTGAAATGAACTCTGCCACTGCTCTTCCTTTCTCTTCAATCTCTTAATAATGATAATAATGACTCGTTTAATCCTTAAATGAAGGTAAAAATGAAGATTTCTACCTACATGAGTAGTTGTCATTAATGCATTAACATGCAATTAAGGCTGAGTCATAACTGAAAGAGAACCAACACTTCACAACAGTGTGACTTTAGTCAAAGAGTCAATGATCCAAAAGTGGCGGGGGTGGAACTAAAATGGAAACTGATTCGAAACCTTTTAAGAAATTTACAAACTTCATTCCAATTCCGGTTCTGGGTCCACCAACTAAACACAAAACAAAACCAAACACAAAAAGTAAAACAAAAGACTGATATAATAAAACTAAACAAAAAGACAAAGATTAAAACCAAAAGCCAAAATAGCAGAGGTGGGAGTGGAATCAATTATGATTTTGCTATTTTCGATAAAAGACCAACTTAACACCCACTCCGGCTCCGGCTCCGCTGAAGACAAAACAAAAGACACCAACGAAATACTGTAGGGATGGAAACCAAAACAAGTTTCAAAAGAACTTTCAGAACCCGATCTAGTTCCGGTTCTGATTCCGACAGAGAAACCAAAGAAAAACAAAGTATTGGCAAAACAAGACTCCAAAATTTGTTTCAAAAACAACTAAGTACAAAAATAACGAAGGGGACCCATTTTGACCAAGGCAAAAGATGGGGTGGTTATGCAAGGCATAACACCTACCTCAAAAGAGGGAACAACCCAAGCGACACTGTTTTGGTCTGCTATATAAATTGTCATGATCATTGGGAAAGTATTTGATCACCTAGTGAGGATGTCCTATGAAGACAAGTGCCACCCCTAGTGTCTGCATGACACGTCAAAATACTTTCTTAGGAAGGGATTGTGATTCCTCTCAATTGAGCTAATCTTTCCTCATGCATAAGCACTATTATTTCCCTAAAACACAAAATAAGAACCAATTGTTTACTTGCCAAAACCCCATTTACTTGTTGACACAGGAACAATCATTTGGAAGCCACCCTGCATTCCACCATTCATTGTAGAGATAAGGAATCCCTCAAGGTTTTCAAATATTAGGGGGTAAGAGATCTTGGTGAGCCCATGCCATGTAAGGGGGAGCTAATGCCACCAAAGTCTCTAGCTGTCCACTCCATTTTGGTGTTTGGAGCAATCCAAGTAGGGATCCAACAGGTAGTATCTTTTCCAGCCTAGGTTGTGGATTTTCTACGAGTGTCTTTATACACATTATACATTTTTCACACTCAAAATCATACCAAAACAAGTGTTTTTTGACTGTTTCTATGTTTTCCAAACTTCATCCCAAAAAATCTCATCAAAACTTGTCAAAAATTTATTCAAAAATCAGTCCAAAACATCAAAATCTATGAACTGCAACTGATAAAAATAAGCCCACAAATGCAATTCTATGTTGCAACTGTTAACCAAAGAACCACAACTAAAATAGTAAAATGTAATTGATTAAAATAGAGCCGCAACTACCATTGTAAACTATAACTTCTCATCAGAAACTCACAACTGAAATGATGCATTTGAGAAAAAAGTGTTGCAATTTCTTGAATATCATAAATTCATAAAATACTTGTCCAAAATTGAATCAAATCATTTTGGCAGTGATCTTGAACTCGAAACCAGAGACTTGTAGAGCTTTCCTAGTCCGTTCCATCACTTTCATTTAGGGTTGCATCACATTTTAGGGTTTCCTTTCTCATCCTTTTCCTTGGATAAATTAATCCTAGACCTTAGGTTGCACATACCTCTTATATTTCACACATAGGAGACCTATTAAGCCTTTGGAAAATCCATGGTTACCTATCGAACTTGTCATTGACCTTCATTTTTTAATTTATCAACCATTGTCATTGTCATCTTGGTCAAAACTTGAGTCTCAAACTTGTGTCCTAGTTTAGACTCACTTTTTCAAATCTATCCTCTTGGTCATCACAAAGGTTAGTGACATTAGGGTTTGTTATCTTGGACCTAAAAGAACTTGATTTTATCCCTTTTCTTAAATATTAAGGTTCATATCCTTAGTTCCATCTTACAAGTCTCATTTAGCTTCACATCATACCCTTTGACCATATCATCATTATCATCCTATCATTCCTTGACCTTGTATTTATATTGCAGTTTCACATTGCATCCTTATATCCCAAAAACACAAAAATATATATAGCTCATCCTCATCCTAAACTTAGTTGCACCATAACCTTTGATCATTGATTTAGTATCATCTAGCTTCAATTATCATTATCTTTGGCCATAGATTAATCTCCCTTTGGTACCATTTGATATCCTCTAGCTTCATTTAACCCCATCATTTGGTCTTAAGGCCATATTTAACCTTGCATGATCACCTTGCATCCTTATACCCAAAAAATCCCAAAAACATAGTTTAGCTTCATATCACCTTGCATTACCTTCCAAACTTGTAAGTCTTACATGGTTGAAACAAGGTCACAAACTAAAATAAAGGACATGGATTATTCAAATGGCCCCTTTTGTAGTCCACATCATAACACCAATTTTGGACCAAATTCAAATCAATCTACACCATAAAGAGACCCAATTGACACACATGACAATATAGGGTTATATGAATTCAACAAGAAAATGACTTCTGAAGAGATTGAAAGATCTTACCAAGATACAAGGATTTATGCCTTGATGAACTTGTTGGTGCTGATCCTAATAGATACTTTATGCACTAGCCAAAAAAGGGGCTAAAATCCCTCAAGGCTTTGATATCTCCACAATTGTGGAAGGAAACACTCAAAACCCATTCACATTAGGGATGCTATCTTCACAAAAAAATTCAACTATATCACTTGGGACAACAACACAAATGGTAACCACTACCAATCATATACCTAGTATCCCACATTTGGAAACAAGGTGACTCATGCAACAACAAAAAGACAAAATTTCACATTTGGAAGCTCATCAAATTCCATGGGTAAGACCTTCACAAATCCTCTTTTTCAAAACACAAACCAAGGTCCTACATCACAAGGTCCTTTATCTCAAGGCCAGATAAGGTCCCATACCCACACTTCAAAACATGAATCAAGGTCCCACATTACAATTTCAAAACAATACCCCATCAAATCAAAATCAACCAAACAAATCTAGGAGAATTCACATTTTCCCACAAAAAATTCCAAATCAAAACACCAACCAAGGGCCCATTCTTACATTGCAAGGAACTACATTATCAAATACCAATCAAGGACCTAAATTTTGAAATACCAATCAAAGACCAATACCATCTTTCCAAAACATGAATCAAGGACCAACCTTTCAAATCCAAGGAACAAATCAAGGGCCCACACCAAAATTTCAAAACACCATACCAAATACAAACATGACCTTTGGGACCAATCTAAATGCCAATTTCCATCCAAATAAAACTAACACAAATTCCACATTTACAATCAATATCAACAAGGTAACCAAGGTCCCATGCCATAAAATGCCAATCCCAATCCAAATCCAACATAAGACCTCCACACCAACATCATAACACCAAATTAAACCAACACAACACCATCTCTTGTGGACACTTTGATGCAACAAATAAAATCCATACAACAACAAATGAAAAACATGGAATTGGGAACCAACATGAAAATGTATTCCATGGAAGAATTGTGCCACTATCCATTTGATAGAAATCTCTATATGTCGCCCTTTCCCCCTCACTTCATGACATCAAGTTTACCCAAATATAAAGGGAAAGGAGATCCAATGGAACACATATAATAATTTAATATGATATGTATGGAAATCACATATGATCCTACTTACTTGATGAGACTATTTCCATGAAGTCTCATGGGTTTGACCCTAGATTGGTTCACACACCTTCCTCTAGGGATTAGAACATGGGGGAACTGGTTGGTAAAGTTATTAATCACTTTTCCTTTAACATTGAAAGTGACGTGACCCTCACAATATTATGTGCAACCAAACAAGAAGAAGGGGAATCACTTACCTCATTTTACCAAACATGGAAAAGTCTAGCTAGCAAGTTCACTTGTCACATTTCAAAGAAACAACTAGTCACCATGTTTGTGGAAAATATTAATGGAGAAATGATGAGTGGTCTTTAAATCCAATGTTGCACAACTTTTGAAGAAATCCTTGAAAAAGGTGTCCTTATTGAAAAAGGTCTTGTCGCAAAGGAACTAGTCAAAGTATAGAAAGAGAATCCAAAGCCCAACAATGGAAAAGGTAAATATTGGTCCTGAAACAAGAATGTCACTAATGATGGAGTTTTCGATGCTAAATTGATAAAAAAATGGTCCTCCCATTCACCTTCAAGGTCCTTCCACTTCAAACACGTCAAACACTTCAAATACCCAACACAAGGTTAAGGTCAAATATTGAGTGTAGTCCAAAACAAGCAACAACACAAAGGTCCTTCTTGCACCAATATATTATACACCCCATTGGGTGAACCCATTGAATCAATCCTAAAAACACTCTTGCAATCTAATATCATCTGACTACCAGACACCAAAAAATATGATCCCTCATTGATCAAACCCGACTGGTGGAAAGAAGATGAATATTGTGAATATCACCACAGAAAAGGACATAAGACATCTAGATACTGGACACTCAAAAATTTCATTCAAGACCTCATCAAATAGGGAATCATTTCAATAGACAATTCACAAGGCAAGACAAATGTTGATCATACCATATTTAAAACTCCCTTGCAAGATCACGACAAAGGAAAAGCGTCTAGTTCAGGGAATAACAATAGTGTCAAGTATACCAATGTCAAACATGATTATAACACTATTATCCTCAACATAAGACCCTTTGATGATCACATCGCTACTATTACCATAAATAAGAAAAGATTAGAATGTGTTGTCACCACTCGTCGAGCCAATGTGACTCTACCAGGGGTTCCTTCTAATCCACAATAAAAAATCTAGTACAATCTCTTAGAGAAGTTAGGGAAGACTCTTGTTAGTGTAATTAATATTTAATTGTCTGATCTAGGGTTTCTAACATGGTATCAGAGCCTTGACATGCAACCCCTTCTCAAATTCTAGAGAAAACCATTGCAGATTTTGTTCGGGGTTCCTTGAGGATTTCATGCCTTGAGTTCATCTATGCAGCATTTTGGATTAGATCGGGCCTCACCATTGGATTCAGAGCGCTGGAAAAAGTCAGGTTTGGCTTTTATTTTGCAGATTTTGGTCATCGTTTGCCAGATCTGTGAGGGTTTCAGTTTTGGTAATTTTTTGCAAACTCTGGAGGTCGCCATTTTTTTGGAGCATTTTGAGCCCAAACAGAGGTCACCAATGCGTTCTCAATGGCTAGAAACCCTAAGATTTCCTTTCATTTCATTGATTTTGATGAAGTTGGTTCGGAGGGCAAAATTTGTTTGCCAGAGAAGCCGTACGGCCTCCCCAGCACGCGTTTCGAGGCACAAATTTTGAAAAAAATGCAAAAAACTCTATTTTTGGGGATCCACGCCGGCTCCTCCAGTTCAGAAGTCACGCGCCACCAGGAAGCCACTCGGCCACCACCCTGCAGCCACCGTCGCTGGTGGCTCCCCCACCTAGCTCCGCCCGCCAACGCTCAGCCCCCACGGGCTCCAACTCAACCAGCTACGGTCATATGGGGGACCGGGCGCTATGCACCCAACCCCCGATCGGCTCCTCTGCATGCATCGTGGTCATATGGGCGACCAGGGGCTCTACCCCAGCCCCCTGTCCACTAGCCCCTGGTCGCATGCAGGACCAGGGGCCGATTGTTTTTAGCCCCTTGGGCTGCTGCAAGCCTTATTGGCCATTCTGGAGCACTTTTACAAAATCGGGCGTAACTTTTGCATACGGTGTCCGTTTTTCACAAACGAGATATTGTTGGAAAGCTGATTCTAGCATCAATCTATTCAATATTTTAGTTTTTCTATATTTTGCTCCAATTTTATTTTTCAGGTCTTTGAACTCAGAACTTCTATTTTTCACTCCGGAGGGCATATCTTTTGACTCGGTGATCTTTTTTTCGCCATTCTTGCGGCATTGGAAAGCTGGTTTAGTCCTATACACAGATCTAAGGTCTATTAGTATTTTTTGTTTATGCATGTTAGGAATTCTCTCCTTTTGCAGTCATTGGGGATTGTAATAAATGAATTGATATAAAGTTCCTTCGGGGGGTTTCTTGCATAATAATCTTCATCATGTTTTGATGGAAAATTGCATGGGTTGTAATCCGGTTTCTTAGTTTCTTTTGGCCACTTTTTTGTCTGAGCTTGACACATATCAGATTCATTTTGGTTCACACTTTAGATTGAGAACCTATGGTTAGTGATTCACATCAGATCCATCTCAGTTTGAGGGCCACTAAATTTGTGGTTATTGTTCCCGAGTCTGTATGGTACTTTTTCCCATGGAAGAGTTTCAGTCTTAGTTTTAACATCGGCATCAAGATTCATGGCTTCCAGATTATGTCATCATGATATCATCTACCGTTGCTCTATGGATTCTAGGGTTGTTCCAGTTTGGTGTTTTCGAGTGTTCCGTGGCATCGGGTCTGTTGTTGCATTATTATGATTCTGATATGGTTTCTTGTAGACAGAAGTATCTTTCCTTGCTTGTCGGATTGCGGTTCCAGTGTTACTCCACAGTGTTCTTCCAGTGCTTCTTTGCAGCAGTCATCTCATTGTAGGGGGGGTTGTCCTTCTCTACCTCATTATTGCATTTGTACATGGGTACCTGATCAGGCCTTGTTGCCAGGACCCATTCATGCTTTCTTGCATTCATCTTAGTTTTAGGTGCATGCTTATTTAGTCTCCCTAAGTTGCACTTATGGGGGGGTGTTAGTGTAATTAATATTTAATTACACTTGCATAACTTTACTTAGGTTGAGCTAATTTTAGGTCAACATTAGGGTTGCATACTTTGCTTTTATAAAGCAAATCATCTCATTGTAATATTGAATTCCTGAATATATCATTTTTCACATTCGCATGCAAAGCTCTGCTTTTCTTATGTTTTCTCTTCTGTGGAAGGTGTTTAGGTTTGCATGTTTGATCTAGGGTTTCTAACAACTCCCACATAGATTTCTATCCTGGAACTCCTTTGCACATCCCCTCAATATAGAGCTATCCTTGATAAATCCTTTCAGGAAGCGTTCGTACCTGCCAATCTAGATGTCAATGAATTTTAGGCCATGGTTGGATACTTAGCTATTCCACATGATGTCACCTTCTTTGAACAAGACTTTTTCTCTCAAAATATAGATCATAATGATGCCCTACACCTTGAATTCTATGTTAATAAACATAAGATCAAATGAGTCCTGGTAGATGGTGGCTCAGGTCTGAATATTTGCTCCCTAAAGTTGGTAAAAGCATTGGGATACTTTGAGAATTGCATAGATAAAAATAAGAAAATTGTTATCAAAGCTTATGATGATGCAAAATGCTTGTCCAAAGGATTAATTTCACTTCCCATAAAATTTGGTCTAGCTATGCAGAACACAATTTTTCATGTCTTGGATCTGGATTTACACTACAACCTTATCCTTGGCCTCCCATGGATACATGCCATGAGTTCCATACCTTCCACATATCACCAATTCCTCAAGTTTCCACATAATGGCACTGAAGTTACTATTCTTGGCGATCCTAACCCCTTTCAATATTACACTAACGTAAAAGGAACCGTTGAGTGCCAAGTACCCATAACTTGAGAGGCCCCATCTTCCACCTCATCAAATCATCCACTCCATTCACCCACCATAAAAACCCAAAGTCCATATTCAAGACAAAGGATACAAAATACAACATGAAAAGTCTCTTTTGCATTGGAAAACTACCTAAATAACCAAAGTCTTATGGTAAGTCGCATCCTGTACAACCTAAATTCATCATCCAAAATACCCTTGCTACCTTCACTAAATGGGGGGAGTTAGCTAAAGAATATTTGGATGACCAAATTTATACATGGCTATATAAAGAAGAGGAAATAGAACTTAAGCAACTACTAGTTGAATGGTATCCAAAATGGTTCCTCTTAATGAAGCAACAAGGATATCATAGAAACAACAACCTTGGTATAAATGAACAAGGAATGTTGGAACCCTTACAACCTCCTAAATTACTAAAATATCAAGGGTTAAGGTTTGTACCAGTAAAAGTGACTATCTAGGGTACCCTTGAGTGAGACTGTTAGTGCTTCAAATGAAATTAAGATATTTAAAGACTATTATACCGAAACTAATTCTAATTAGTGGGAATAGTATTTGGAATCCAATAGATCAATGGGTAATTATAACCTTGAGGAAAAATTTAGAGAACCTGATGAGCCTACCTTTGAGGAAAGATTCAGCCGCATGTTTAAAATTGGTCCCTCATCAAGTCTCCACCAAAATTTCCCCTTGAAAAGGGAAGCTTGGATCAAAAACTTCTACTTGATGAATCTACCTCTATATTTATCCTATCTACCTACACCATGACCCTTGACAATACTGATGATGTCTTACCCCTCGTTTACCCATAATTAATAGATTGGGATCAACAAGAACCACTGAGTTTAGATGCACTCAAGAATGACGAAGCAATTGTTGAGATCATGGGACTTCATGAAGGAATACCGAGTGGGGATCATAAAGTTTTATTTGTCATAGAAATAAATTTGGTAAGGCTATCCTTTCGTCTAGTTGCAGAAGTGAAAATGAAAAAAGTCAAAATAAAAAGAATAGGTCTTCAGGTGAAAACTAAAAGGTACCCGTTGATCATGAAAAAGTAAAAATAAAGGATGTTTCCATAGGTAGAAACCTCTCTAAGGTTCTTGAGGATGGAGGATTGGAAAATATCCCTATAAATTGAGAGAGATTTCCATTTCTTATAGAAGAAACAAAAGAAGTGAACATTGGGACACAAGACAACTCTAGAATCATACAACTGGCAACATCTTTGACTGCCAAGGAAAAGCCTGAGTTTACAACATTCTTTTTAGAGAGACAAGTTAATTTTGCATGGTCATATGATGATATGCCTAGATTGGACACCAAGCTTGTTTTACATCACCTGCCATTGATACCAAATACCAAACCATATAAATAAAAGCTAAGGAAAATGCACCTGTAGATTCACTTTTGGTCAAGGTTGAACTAAAGAAACTCTTGGATGTTGGATTCATATGCTCTATTGATTATGTAAACTGGATATCAAATATTGTTCCTATCATGAAACCGAATGGTCAAATCAAAGTATGTACAAACTTCAGGGATCTTAACAAGGTTTTCCCTAAAGATGACTTTCCCTTACCAAATATTGACATCATAGTGGACCTCATTGGTGGATACAAAATGCTATCACTTATGGATGAATTCTCAGGTTATAATTAGATAAGGATTTCTCCTAAATATTAACCAAAGACAACCTTCACATGCGCTTGGGGAGTGTTTTGTTGGAATGCTATGCCATTTGGACTTAAGAATGTTGGAGCTACGTATAAAAGAGTCATGACTACCATTTTTCATGATTATATTTACATACTTATGGAGGATTATGTTGATGATCTTCTCTAAAAATATCTAGAAATAAGTGGTCACTTAGTAGTCCTAGATAATATTTTCACACAACTTGAAAAGTACAAACTCAAGTTAAATCCAAAGAAATGCGTTTTCGAGGTTCAATCATGCAACTTCTAGGATATATTGTCTCCCAAAATGGAATATAAGTTGATCCAACAAAAGTAAAAGCTATCTTAGACATGCCACTACCAACCAAAATTAGTCAGTTAAGGACTTTACAAGGATGATTGAAATCAATCCGTAGGTTCATTGCTTAGCTAGGAGATAAGATCCATCCATTTTTGCATTTGTTACGAAAAGGAATTCCCGTCGCTTGGAAAGAGAAATGTAAAGAAGAATTTGATCAAATCAAACATTATCTATTGAATCCACCAGTTCTTATAGCTCCTATTGATGACAAACATTTGATATTATATGTGATAGCAACTATATCGACACTAGGGCATTGTTGGCACAAAATGATAATGATGGTAAAGAATGAGAAATCTACTACATCAGTCCCACTTTGGTTGGATATGAGTTAAAATACAACCCTATTGAACAAGAATTCCTAGCAGTTGTATTTTCAACCCAGAAATTGAGACATTACATGCTAAACCACAAGGCAAACTTGATAGCCAAAATTGATCCTCTAAAGTATCTTCTCAAAAATGGGTTATGATCTTAAGTGAGTATGGAACCGAATATGTTGATCGAAAATCAATAAAAGGACAAGTGATAGCTGATCCACTCATAGATGCACTAGTGAAGGTAGAGCATCCTTTAATATCCAACTTCCTAGATGAATCAATCTTTGTCATAGAAACACCAACAACATGGAAATTGTACTTCGATGGTTCCTGCACAAGTCACGGTTCAAGAGATGGCATTTTATTCATCACACCTCAAGGGGATTCCACTCCTAAATCATTTTGAATAGAATTTCTGTGCACTAATAATATAGCTGAGTATGAAGCATTACTAATAGGACTTTGAATGGCAATAAAATGGAAAATCAAGGATCTTCAAGTTTATGGTGATTCCTAGTTAGTGATCAAGCAAGTCAATGATGATTTTGATAACAACGATGAGAAGTTGATGCCTTACAAGTGCATGGTTGATAGTTTTAGACTATACTTTGAAGCTATTACCTTTGAGTAGATATTGAGAATCTAAAACAAGGTAGTTGATGCAATGACAACAATTGGATCCCTCTTGGACATTCCTAACAATGCATCACATTATGAGTTCTTGGTAGAACAACTGTTGGTCCCTATGTTTGATGTCCCTAAAACTAAACTTGTGTGTGAACTTGGTCTTGAATCTCCCTCGTATAAAGACATTTACAATTATTTGCACAACCAAATTATCCCTCTTGACTTTTTCTCCAACCAATGCAAAACCTTTTGTCCGACAAGCCTCTAAGTATGCCATCATCAATGATACCCTTTACCACCGTAGATTGGATAACACCCTCCTTTGACATCTCGACTCAAATGAAGCACAAACATGCTTAGAAGAGGCTAAACATGGTATATACGAAGCTCACTCTGCTGTTCCTACCTTAGCTAAAAAGCTTATGAGGATAAAATATTATTGGCTACAATGGAACATGATGCCTATCAATTTATGAAGAGATGTTACTAGTGTCAAATTCATCGAGATCTAATACATGCACCAACTCAGGAATTGTAGCCTCTCACATCACCATGGAAATTATCTCAATGGGGACTTGACCTCGTAGGAAAGATCCATCGCACTTTTGCAAATGGGAATAAGTTTATCCTTATTGCTAAAAAAAATTTACTAAATGGGTTGAAGCCATCTCGATGACCTACATCACTAGTAAGAAGATATCCAAATTCATTCTGAATTACATTATATGCTACTATGGTATCTCATAATCCATTATTATAGACAATGGCCACCCCTTCAAGAATCAATATGTACGTGAACTTTATGAGAAGTTTCATATCAAACATCTTTTCGCTACCCCATATTACCCCTAGGGTAATAGTCAAGCTGAAGCATCTAATAATACTATCCTTAAAATCTTAAAGAATATTGTTGATGATGTTGGCCATGATTGGAATCTCCAACTCAATCTTGCTTTATGGGCCTATCGTACCAGTGTTCACACCCCTACAGGAGCCACTCAATATTCCATTGTGTTTGGATTTGAGGCCATACTTCCTATTGAGGCCGAGTTACCATCCCTAAGAGTATCTATGCAAGGATTGATTGATCAAGAAGAATATCGCGTATCCCATCTACATGAGCGAGAGTTACAAGATTAAAAGAGATAGAATGCCTTGACACATTTGAAATCATATCAAAACTACCTTCGACACAACTACAATAAGAAGGTTCAACCTAGAAGCTTTGACATTGGTGACTTAGTCCTGAAAGAAATCCAAAGAATCAGACAGATTGAGAAAAGCCCAAATTTTTTTAACCTAATTGGTGTGGCCCTTATATCATCACAGTGACATATGGATATGGTGCTTATCAACTCTTTACTCTTGAAGGTGAACTATTTTTTGAACCCATCAACAACATGCACCTTCACAAGTACTACATTGAATTCTCAGAGTATCCCTTCAAAAATTCAAAAAAATACAAAAAATAAAAAAAATAGTCATCTTGATGAAAACCTAGCAAACAGGCATCTTGGTGACAACAAAAAAAAAAATGGTAAAAACCAAAAAAATAGTAAAGAGAAATAATTCATCCAAAAGTGAAAACTACTTCAGTGGTGCTTTGGATAAGTACCATGGTGAAAACCTGACAAATAGGCACCATGCGTAGTCAGTCTATGCTCCTGTATCTACTATCACTCTACCTGATCTTCCATCCATCGCTCATCCATTCACCCATATCATCCATAATAAAGCTTTGTCATCCTTTCCATGGCCTTAGAACCACCAACATTTAGTATCCTTCGCCTTCATGACCATCCTTTGCCTTCATCCATTGATTCCCCTCACACATAATAAGTTGGTCCTATACCTGACTAGGGGAAATTCCTCGACTTATGTCTTCATGGGATCATACACATGGTATCAACGTTCTTAAAACATTGAAAAATCTAAAAAAATCATAAAACATCAAAATCCAAAAAAAATGCATCAAAAACCAAAAAAATCAGAAAACCCTCAAAATCCAAAAACACCATAAAATATCAAAAAATCCAAAAATAGAGTATGAGTCTGAGTTTGATTAGTTTGTGTTAGTGTGGTCAAACTACATTGTCTCTACGCATTTGCTACATAGGCAAGGCCTTCACTTGATGGGGCGTCGAGATATTAGGTCTATCCTTAGGATTTTGTTGAGTTGTATCACTTTTGGTTTGCATAATGTTGAAATATGGTCTTTGCGTGTATAACATAGGCAAGGCCATTAATTGATGAACCCTCAAGGCCCTAGGTCAGTCTTTTAGGGTTTTTTGAGTTTGGTGTTGTTCTTTGTCTGCAAATAATCATTATTCAAACCAAATCATGAATCAACAGACAAACATATCCAACAAATCTTTAATCTTCAATCAATCAATTACCTTATCATTAGTCACTATTAGGTCATTGGTCTTATATTAGAATGGGGCATTATTTCATTTGTCTCATTCGGTCTTATCACTTGTCTTTTGTCAGGATGTGTCCTTCATGAGATTAGACTTTGTCTTTGGTCAATTTTTCCATTCACCTTAAGCAAGATATGTCTCTCTTGTGACTAGGTATTTATCAAAATGGTCAATTGGTCAACCTTATTAGATGTGTTCCCCGCCTTACATAGAATATGTCTTTCCTGAAATTAGGCATCATCACATCGATCAATCATATCATCCAAACCTTATCAACTCAATTTAAGTTTGTCACTTGGTCAATTAATCTTGTCATCTTGGTCAAATAATTTGGATTTACATAAGATATGTCTTTCCTGAAGCTCGACCTAATCAATTAATCAATATTTTTCAACCTATCAATCAACTTCGGTCAAGAAATCAATTAATTGGTCATCTTGGTCAACCTAATCAACCTAGTCAATCAATCTTATCAATACCATCGACAAAAATTATCTCTCTGGAAAACACTTTGTTGGTTTGAGTTTGTCTTATCTTTTTTATTGGTTTTTGGTCATGTTACTAGCAACCTCGAGGATGTCTTGTCATGGATTTAGAGGGGTGATGATGGATCATGATATCTTTTCTTTGCTTTTTGTTTGTGGTTTGTCTTGGAAAAAATAATGGGATAATTGGGTCCTTAGTATAAGCTAGGGCATTCCTTGTCTTTTGGCTTATGATTTTGATTGCTTGACTCACAAATGGTCACCTTACACACCTTGGTCTATGTCATACCATGGTGTTTGTGCTCCATTTTTGATAATTTTGATGCTTGATGATGATAAACATAAAATAATGAAAGTCCATCCTTTGTCATTTCGTGTCTGCCTCTCCACCTTCTTTGTCATTCTCCATGCTAACATCCATTTATTCCATGCTAACATTTCTTCTCTTTGCATATTGATAGCACCCTATGACACAAAAAAATATCTTGCATACATGATCATGCATTACAAAAAACATTATCATCGTATCAATCATCACAATAAGCCACACATATATTTTCATGAGAAAATACAAAAACATAGAGTGCATCCATATATCATTATCATTTCATTGCATCATAACATAATCAACCATGGCATTGCATTTTACATTATGATCATAGTTCATTTCCATTTATCAAATCACATCGAAATTTCATATACATTACATAACATAATAACATAATAACATTATTACATATCATCTCATACATCATATTTTGCATTCACCTTAAACATTTCTAATCATTGTATACATAATTTATAGGTATCACATCACATTAACATTAATTGCATTCACATATCGTATTGCATCATAAAATTAGGTCATCCATACTACATTAATATATAACATAATTTCATAATCATATCAAATGCATAAACAACATTATACATGCATAATCATCCATCATATCAAACCATCATATGATCATATAGAAATGCATACATATCATAAAAGCATGAGCATCCATAACATAATCATAAACGTATGGCATAATCACATAGGACTACATGTCATAAATCCCTGCCAAAAATCATATCATATATTGCTCAAAATGTGTCATAGTACAATGTCAAGATGTATCGTATCTAACAAAATGGAGCTCACAAGCTCGATGATCAAAATATAGTGTCATAATACATCATGTCAAAATGAGTCCTATCCTGAGCTACCCCGCTCTCCTGATCTAGAAGCATCCCTGTCCTATCATCATGGTGAACTTGGAGACCTATGCTCTACTATTGATGGCCTATCATATGGAGTGGGCCACCTCAACCCTGATGTCTCACCACAAGTGACCTGCTGTGAGAGTGCCTACTATGAGACCTACTATGTGATCTACCCTAGGATCCACTTGACACCTGTGAGAATCTTGACACTCTCCTCTCTGGTGGCACCTCCCTCTCATACAAATCTCTATAGTATTGTAAATCCCTACTAGCTCTAGAAAAATCTCGTGCAACATCAACCACTGATCCACTACATGTAGCTATAAAGTCTAGCATCCTCTAGTCTGACTGTTGTTGGCTGATGACTACTAAGTCCCTCTCTATCTAGAGGGTGTGTCTCTCAGCCTTCAAGCTATCTTGCTCTATCATGAGAGTCCTCACCTCCACCTTTAGGGCTTGTACTTAGGCTTGAAGGGTGGCTATCCTTTGATCGACCACACCCTTATATGCTTTGGGCGCCTCTTCAACATCCACTCCCAAGATAATCCTCTCTCAAAGGATTTTCTCCACCTCTCCCATCACTCGATCATTTACATGCTCCTCCTCTTGTCTCTCCTCTGCATTCTCTACCTTTACCTCTATCATCCCCACCTCCTCATGACCCACCTCTAGGGTTGGAATCTCTGCATGCTACTATCCCTCCTCCACTACCATATCCACCACCACCCTCTCCTTTGGCTCATTCCCCTCACCCTCCTTGCTGATCAATGACAAAGTTCTCACCACTCGCCATCTCCCATCCCTCCTCCTAATACATTGATCTCCTCCTCGACCTCCCTGACTATCCCCTCCATCTCCCTGTGCACCATCCCCCTGTCCTTCATCTCCTCAACCTCCACCCTTCCATCCCTTGTCATCTCTCCAACCTCATGGGACCTTACATTTTCACTCTATAGGTTCTAGATGCTCTAGATCTATGTAAGGAGAGGGCGTATGTGTTTTCCATCATGCATCATATACTCTTGTGTCGTACTTGGATCTGCATAATTTCCTCTCCAATCCCACTGCACTAGTTGTAGTGCATCAATCTCCGTCTCGATAGTAGTCACTGGTATCTATTGTCCCCATGGGTGCACCTCTCAAGAGAAATGTTCAAACTCTGTTGTGCCTAAAAGAATCCCCTGAGTCTCTCTAAACTACCATCTAACATGCTCTAGCGAATACGTCTCTATGATATGATGCGATTGCACTATATGCCCAATCAAATACCTTGACTGATGGAACCATGGAAAATTCTCATCCTCATCTAACAGTCTCTATAAGGTCTCTAGATGAAGCTAACTAGTGTATCAATACTGTGTCTCCAATAGCCTATGTCTCCTACAAGCATTTGTGTGAGGGCACCCCAATACAAAATTGCATACAAAGCACCAACTCCTAACTATCATGCCACTGGCAATCAAAATACTGCTATATGATCCCATGCCCATATCATAAGAAAGGTCACATCATAGCTCATGCTCTCACCACCTTTGTATGTAATATCATGAAGTTAAAAGTAAAACATACCAATAAAAATGGCCCCCAGACATACACTATCTCATCCTGTACCATGACTGCAAGTACCTCTCCCCAACCCATTAGAAAACCATGACCCCTATGATATGGAATGATCACACCAACAATCGATGTACACAAAACATAGTCAAATATATCGTATCACTCTGCTAGGGTGTCCCATGTAATCTTGTAACCCTGAATCCCAAGCTCTACCTCATCCTCATAATCATAGATAGCCTGCAACCTTTGAACGAGATCATATCGTACCCGCTCTCCATTGAATAGGCAACCACAATATCCTATACACGTCCTGTAAGGTAAAAGTAGCCTCTCCAGTTGGTAGATGAAATGTGCATGTGTCAGAGTGCCACCGCTCAGCCAAAATTGTTAGCATGGCCCTGTTTTCCTGATCATGGGCATATATGTCACATAAAATAATCTGAGGTCCAGAAGTTCCCACCTCTCGTCATCACCCAGCTGATCTCAAAGCTATAATGTCTTTGGTCATGACTCCTAAATATAGATAGGAGGTAATACAACCCAAAGTCATCACAAAGTCAACACATCAATCTATAGTCTTCATTTTACCTATTGGACCTAAATTGAACAAGTCATTTTATCCTAAATTAGGACAAATTTTTCATTAGTCAATTGCATCATTTTTCTTGTCAAATGCGTCAAAAAATTTCTAGGCGTCACTATTTTAGCACATGTGTCATGCAGTTGAAATTACATCAAAAACCTCAGCTAGTGCATCACTAGGGTCAATTGAAGTCAACCCCTCTTTAATTCCGTTGGTTATTTGTACATGCATCATTGCCCCTTACATTTGCATCGCTAAATCTCGATTGCATTGTTTCCAACCACATATGCGACTCAGAAAGAAAATGCGATGCACCATTTTAGATGTGTCACACCACAACCAAACCCCTATTGAACTATTTAATTGCATCATGATGAGGTGATTGCAATGAACCAAATCATTTTTTTCATTCGTTCACACAATTGCGTCACACGTCATGGGATGCAATTGCCTGCTAAATGTTTCCCTAGCTAAAATGCACGAAAATTTAAAAAATCACAAGGTGGGTTCCGAGTACTTATTGGGGCAGGCACTCCCTTGAGACGGTGGAATGTTTAGATGTGGTAGCCTTTGTGTACAAATTTTGGAACCAACTACATCTCCTCAGCTTCTCTCTTTGAGGGCTCCTAATATTTCTAAATTGGGAATGCACAAATGACTAATTTTCTTAATCAAGCTCCTATTTATAGCCTAAAAAATTAGGGTTTGCACTTGGCATGTGTATTGGGTGCACTCTTGGACCAATTTGAACCTAAATTTGACCCCCTTAATGACCTGAAAATTCATTTTCCTCGGCACCATCGAACTCCAGGTTGTTAAATTATCTTATTGGGACAATTTTCCAAATTTTTTGATTTTTTTTGAAAATTTGCAAAATTTCCCCGAGGGGGCATACCTTCACCCTGCTTTTACTAGAGCATATTTTGACTAAATTTATTTGACACAACACAATGAACTACATTATGTCAAAGAGGGGTAAAATTTAGACACTGAAAAATGTCTTGGTCTGCGAGTGTCATTTTTCTTGATCTTTTTCTTCACATAATTAAATAATTTTAATTATTTAATTAATTCATCTCTTGAACTTTATTCTACTATGATCAATTAAATAAATTTAATTGTGTCACTAACCTCTTTTTCTTCAATAATTAAATTAATTATTATTTATTTAATTATTTATCTTTCATCATTCGTTTGTAGTTAAATAATTATTGTTAATTATTTATCTATCATTAACCTTTTAATTCTTCTATAGTTAAATAATTTTTAAATTATTTAATTACCTTTTGTAACTTCTCCCTTATCAAATAATTAATCTAAATTAATTATTAATTTTTTTCACTATTTCCTCCTATTTAATTAAAATGGTTGCATAAACCATTTTAATCAAATGCCTCTTTCTTTTCCATAAAATAAATAATTTATTCCTCCACTTGGTCAAAGATTCCTTCCCATAAATTAAATGATTTTAATTTTTAATTTCTCCATTATCTCCCTCCACTATCTCATTTTTGAATCTCAACAGTTGATTGACTCTGGTCTCTTCTCAATCTTGACCATTCATTTCATAACTCCCACTCCTTTGTGTTGCATGTCTTCTCAATCATCGATCTTGAAATCTTTCTAGAACTTTGATCTTGATCGTCCATTTGAATGGTTGTCTATAAAAGAAGCTCTTCTCCTCCATTTTTGATTTAACAACCACTTATCTCAGACTTTCATGCTTATTGTTTGTAGGTTTTTGCACACACGTAGAACGATCAGAGGGAAACTTGCAAAGGAAGCTTGAGGAGAGACAAGAGAAGTGATTCAACTTCAATATGGGGAGTGTTTTCAATTTGAATGTTTTTGTTCTTTACATTTGATTTTTTCTGTTGTTTTAGATTGGGATTTTAGCTTAGATAGTGTTGTTATTGTCACTTAGTCTATGCTAACTTGATTTTCCCATCTTACAATGGTATCTTAAGATACCAAAAATATATGTATATTCTAGATTCTGGAGAGCTTAGGAAGTTGGTCCTAGATGAGGTCCACAATGCACCATATTCGAGACACCCTGGATCTACAAAGATGATTGTCGAATTGAAAACCTTGTACTTTTGTCCAAGACTCAAAAGGGACGTAGCTGAATACGTATCCAAATGCTTGGAGTTTCAGCAAGTTAAGGCTGAGCATGTGCATCCAACAAGGCTCCTTTACCCTCATGATATACTTGAGTATAAATGACAAGTGATCAATATGGACTCTGTGCATGGGTTACCTTAAGCAAGAACAAGTGTGATGTCATTCTGGTGGTAGTCGATAAGTTGACTAAGGTGGCACATTTTATTCCAGGGAGCCTTAAGGATGGATCATTTACCTTGGCCAAGAAATTTTTCCAAGAGATCTTCTGCTTACATGTAGTGCTAGGGACCATTTTATCCGACAAAGATACACATATGGCATTAAGGTTGTGGTCCACTTTAAATGCAGCATTGGGGACTAAGTTGAACTTCAATTCAACCTACCATCCTCAGAATGATGGTCAAATTGATAGAGTGAATCATGTTGTAGAATGTCTCCTTTGGATGCACTATATGGATTAGTAGTATAAATGGGAAGAGTATCTACCATTGGTAGAATTTTCTTATAAAAAATCTCATCATGTATCCTTAGTTATGGCACCTTTTGAGGATTTGTATGGGAAAAAGTTTCATACTCTTATCAGTTGGGATATATTGGAAGATAGAATCACAGTGGGTCCTGAGATGCTAAAAGAAATGGAAGAGAAATTGAGGTTTATCAAGAGCAGACTAAAAGAGGCAACAAATAGGAAAAAGAGCTATGCCGATAGAAAAGAACCTTTAGACAATTTATAGTTAGAGACAAGGTCTTTCTAAAAATAAATCTACATAAGAGCTCAATTAACTTCTAGAAGTCATCAAAGTTGGCTACAAGATACTTAGGCCTGTTTGATGTGTTGGAAGTAATCAACTCGGTTGCATACAAACTTTCTCTACCCCCTGCTCTATCTTGACTCCATAATGTGGTTCATGTTTCCTTGTTAAAACCATACCACCCAGATGTGTCTCAAACACTTGATTGGTGTTCTTTACAGGTGGAGGATCCAGGAGTGGTGCTAGTGGAGCCCACTATAATTCTAGATAGACACAACAACAAGTTGCAAAATAGGGACACTATTTAGTACAAGGTCCAATGGGACCAATATAATGAGGAAAATGCTACTTGGGAAGATGCAAAGGAGATAGAACATTCTTTTCCACATTTTCTTATAGACTACCTATGAATATCTTATATTCTTATCTAATGTTTTGCAATTGGTATGATATGATGATGTTTTAGCTTGGAAGCAATATGATTGATAAATATGTGAAATAATTTTTGTTTGATTAGACATCGGGATGAGATATCTCTTTCTAGTGGGGAAGGATGTCATATCTCGATTTGATTATTGCATTTTAAATATTGAGGAAACTAAAATATTTGGAAAATAGAATTATCATTTCTATTTATAAATTTTGATAGAATGCAATTGATGAAATTGAAAATGAATATTATGCAACTTTCTGATTTAAGATATTATTTCATGGGATTATCGGTTAAAGGTTATTGATAAGTGGACAAGTGTAAGAATGTGTGTGCAAGAATAGGTTGAAGGACACAAACTTGATTGAGGTAGGCACGCTTAGATGGATGACCACGGTAAGTAAGAATGGAATTTGGAATATCACACACCACATTAGAATATGACATTTGCACATGTTTGAAAAGTTGACAAATTGTATTCATACTTGGTGTGAGAACTATAATTAATGGAAAGAACAAATTTGTGCGCTCTCATCTTACTTTATCTACTTTGAAACTTATATTCAATTAAATTGAATAAGGAACTTAACCCATCTTGTATGAAAACGTGATTTCATTGCTTATTCTCTTGGATGAATTTGAAATATGATTTGAATAGACAAATATGTAAGTGATTTTATATGTATGTAATATCAAGGACAAATATGTGAATATATATGCATATATATATATGATATATATGTTGAACATCCAGAATAATGAGAGGGGGGTTGAATCAGTATTCCAAAAACTGATAATAAAATAAACTTAACCATTATTACAATTTTGACTGAATCAACAAGAGAGAACATAGAAACAAGACAAGAACACCAAGATTTTTACGTGGAAAACCCAATGAGGGAAAAAGCACGGTGAGGGTTAACTCACAATATATTATTCCCAGATATAAAATATTACAGGGCTCACTACTAGGACTCACTGTCCTTAAAAGGCTCACAGATTGAGTACAAAAGATGGCTCATTGCCAGGATATAATGATGGTGGCTCACTGCCAGAATGATGAACTAATGGAATACACCTTCAATGTGTAGGGTTCAGTTCCAATGAAGCTCAAAATATAAAGTACTACATCACTCAACAAATATGTATTACTGATAAAGCATTTAGGCACTGATCTTATCCTTCATATATTCACTCGCAATTGCATACCTTCACACCTTTTCTCTTTTTCCTCTGTCTTCCTCTTCTCTTTTCGCTTGCTTCTATCTCATATTTATACAAGTAGATCTTATTCATCAATTAGGTTGACACCATATAGGATTTAATCATTTCATTCATGTAGTGCATTATACCAAGTTGGCTATTAGTCTTCATAATATGTTACATTTGCTAAGTTGGCTACGACTAAACAAAAAATATTCAAACCAACAAATAATCTTTAAAGAAACCACCTTCCAGATCTGAGAGTGTGTTACTTTCCCATCATATTGTTGGAAGTTTTTCATATATTGTCATTGATGTCACCATGTTGGTTAGGTATTGTGTATCGGTGTGAAGATCACACTTATTCTATCTGGTATTTGATCTAGTATCTCTGGTATGTTGATCTAGATGTCTCCTCCAGTAATCTATATGATCTGAGGTTTTGGAAAAAGGCTTATAACAGTTGGAAGCACCTATACATGTATTTTTAGATATTCTTATGATCGGGTAATGCATTGGCATCGGTTCCTGAGTTCGCATTTCGGTATCAAGATAATCCTAGATGACATGATGTTGCACAACACAGATGAATTAATCTTGATATGAAGCCAACCTAATCAATGCATGTAGTTACATCGGGTATTTATAGAAGATGGCTAGAGGATGAGAGTGTTATGTAGGCGACAAAGCAATGAAGGATAAGTAATGCAAATGCAAGAAGAAGTGTATGTATGAGCGAAGTGTCCAAACAGTGGTAGAAGATCATATCAGGCGAGCAAATACTCTGAGCATCAAAGGAATTGAACCTACACATGTGGTGTATCTTCTCAGTTCAACCTTGGTGGTTAGCCATTTTATGTTTACTTTTCTTGTAGGCATTGAGCCTCCATTTTGGACAATAAGTCCTTGTAAGCAGTGAGCTTTTGTATGTGGCAGTGAGCCTCTTATTATCGGTATTGATATAAATTTATATACTGTGAGTTAATCCTAACCATGTTTTTTCCCTCATTAGGTTTTCCACTTAAAAAGTGGTGTTCATTTGTTATGGAACTTAATGCTAAACTATTACTTTAATCTGTTATGTGCTGCAATAAAGTTTTAAGTGTTTGTTCAATAAGTTTGTGTGGATATTGATTCACCCCCCCTCTCAGTATATGGTTTATTCAACAATTGGTATGAGAGCTTTGGTTCCTCTGGAGAAGTTTAACAACTTGAGGGAGATACTGTAGATTGAACAAATGGATAAAGAAGAGCTTCAGAATGCCCTTGAAGATCTTGACAAGGTTGAAATTGAAAACAGAGACCTGAAGGAAAATATTGATGAAGCAAATGAATGTATTTGTAAATTGAAAGAGTAGTTAAAGAAATTCAAGGAAAGATAAAGATAAGTGAGTGAGGAATTGAAACAAGTGAATGATGAGAATACCAGATTGAAGTTGAAGATAGATGAAAAGAAGAAAGTTGAAGAATGCTTGAAAAAAGTGATACAAAGAAAAATTGATGTATATCGTTGGCTTGAACAGGAAGTGATGAATCTAAAGATAGAACTTGAGAAAGCAAATATCTGTGAAGAGGATTTCAAGACAAGCTCCACCAAGCTTGATGAATTGATAACAGGACAAAAAATTTCTAAAGACAAAAGTGGCTTAGGTAATGAAGCTGATAGAAAAATGCACAATTGAAATACAATAAATAATCAGAGGACTCAAGAAAAAGGAAAGTAGAAAAGAAATTCTGGAAGGAAACCACCTGTCAAACAACCAAATGCACAAAGGTACTCATCATTCAATGGTGTTTGCTTTTTATGTAAGAAGTTTGGTCATAAGGAAACTGAATGTAGGAGTAGGTTGAATCATTTTTTTGTTCCCTTCTCCGGACAATGTTTTTCATGCAAGAAGATAGGACATAAAGCTATTGAATGCAGATCTTCGGTTAGTCGAATGATGATGAATAGGTTCAATGGATATTGTTATACCTATAAAATGTTTGGATATAAAGAAAATAAATGCAGAACATGGATGATTGGAAATCAAACAAGATAGAATACAGTCTGCTACTATTGCAAGAAACTAGGACATATCTCAAAAGTATGCATAAACAGAAAAGTGGAACAGTCTGCTTTAGTTGAAGATGATAAACAGGTGGAAAAGATTGATAAGGAAGAGGTCATGTAGGAAATGAGCAAAATATGGAAAAATAAAGAAGGATCAAAGTCTACTGATGCATCTGTACCCTCATCCGATGTAGATGAATCCTCTGGGAATTAGACTGAGCTTTGTCTTAGGGGGAGCTTTATCAGAAAACCAATTAAACCCCTAAAAATATAGTGTGTTAGGTGCTAAAACGTGGATATATTGTGAAGAATGACATAACAAAAGTGATGCAAAAGAAACCGAAAGAAAATATGCAAGCATGTTATTTTGTGGAGTAAATTAGGGTTTCTCGGTATAGATGGAAGATAAGTTTGTTAGCTTTTTGCAATTAATGTGAATTAGGGAAAAATGATGTAATATAAAGGAAATCTCGCAAATCATTTTGATCATCAAATATATTCAAATAATTTGTAGAGCACTTGGAACTTTCTTGAAGTATCTCTAGAGCGATTTGAAGACCCTCAAAGCAATCATTGTGGATACTTGATATAGGTGATGAAAATTTCCCATCTCGCGGTAGCAAAGGAAAGGTAACTAAATAATTTTTCTTGTTAAACGTTTGAGAGCTATAATGGAAATTTCTAAAATGAATACCCCTCTGAAGTTGAAAGGATTTGAGATGGATGATTTTGATCATCAAAAAATAAAGAAATTGGAATTAGGGTTGGAACCGAATGACTTGTTGAACATACAAACCCTAGGTTTGGATATATGGGGAGAATTCCCTTGGTTTACCGAAAAATAATTTATCATGTTCCTTCCAAGAAAACTCAAGGATGGAAAAATTATAGTGGACAAACCCTATCTCATTTTGAAAGAAGAAATTGAAGCGGTTACCAGACTGTGCGGCATCGAAGAACTTCCTGGATGAAAAACAATAAAATACAAGGAAGTGGAGGAAATGGCAGGAGTTGGAAAAGATCTTCGGGCACTGTTGATCGATACTGTTGGTGATGCCTCAGTTAATTATGTTGCATATGATATTTCCTATAAAATATTTTTCATAATTAATGAAGGCTCTACTTCGGCCATTGTAGTTTATCTGGCACATAAAATGGTAAAAGAGAATGTACAATTTGATCTATGTAAACCAATTCTTGAAAATATCACCAAGAATATACAAATGACATAGGCAGATGGATATCCATTCCATTTTGGATCCTTGCTTACATGATTGGTGATTTATTTTCTGAAATCTCTAACGAGAAAGAAAGATGCTAAGTGGGAATCCAGGATTCCCGTTGCAAAATAGATATTCAGGCACTTGGAAAGTTTGGAAGATAAAGCAAGTGCGTGCAAAAACTTTTTCTTATCGTTGTA
Organism: Sequoiadendron giganteum; assembly: GCA_007115665.2. Classification (NCBI taxonomy): domain Eukaryota; kingdom Viridiplantae; phylum Streptophyta; class Pinopsida; order Cupressales; family Cupressaceae; genus Sequoiadendron; species Sequoiadendron giganteum. Next base: position 368,220,082 of record CM021109.1, on the reverse strand, counting down.
AAATGTGATGAGCTCCGGTGAAGTCATTATAAGTCAATTTGAGGAAGGTTCTTCCTTCGGGATGAAGGAATTGGAAGTAGTCACTAGTGATTCACCTTTGGAATCGAAGAAAAGAAAATTTGTCTTCGAAAATGTCATTGCTATCTCTGAAGAAAAGAAATAAGAAGAAGAATCTTTGGCTGGATGAGAATCTTCTGATCCGGAAGGCATCTGGTCCATGATAATATAAGGAAAAATGAAGAAAGTTGGTGATGTATGGAGTACGGCCTCACCTGTTGATAGACTTAAAATCGATGATGCTTTAGTTGACTATCTACTTCGTAAAGGTATTGATGTATCTATTGTTTCTGAATTCTTACCTAAAAATTTAGTTGAAATAGTTGAAGAGAGAATGTTGCTTGAAGGTCTGGGAGGATGTAAGCTGGAAGCTTTAGTTGAAAAGAGGTATTCAAAGGTAAAGCAGAGGTTATCTAAACTGATTGTAGAGACAAAGAAATGCATGAAAGAAATGACAGACATATACAAGTATTGTCTTCGGTGGCCTGCTACAGTTGACAACATTTGAAGTAGAATTGAAGCAATAGACACTGAAGTGAATAATATTGGAAAGAAATTTGATATTTTTGAGGACAAAGAAGGGAAGAAAAGGTTGAGAATCGATGAAATTCAGGCTGAAATGATCATTTTACAAAGGAAAAGAGATGACGTAGTGAAGACTTTCTGGCTTCTTAAAGAAGTGGTTGAGGTCCAGTTAGATCATCTTTCTGGAATATTCTCTGATGCAAAAGACTATGAGAAATAATGTTCATCCGCATATTGGTCATCCTCCTTCACACTGTTGGCTATATTCGATAGTGTGTGCAAGAATGGATTCAACAGTACTGGAATGGAAGAAAATGCTTCCTATGATCAAAGAAAGGTATAAAAAGGTGTTCCAGGTGAAAACAATTTTTCTAGTTTGAGAAATTGGATACTTGAAAGTTTTAAAGTTTTGAAATTTTGAATGAAAATCTTCAAATATTGGATGTCACCATGTTTTTTATCTTTTTTTTTGGCACCCTTTGCCATTGATGTCAAAGGGGGAGAGATTTGGAGAAGACTTGGAGAATTTTGGGATTTTTTTTGGAAAGGGGGAGAATAAGGGGAATTTTGAATTAGAATTTTTGCACATGTTGCCATCAATGACAAAGGAGAGATTGTTGGAAGTTTGTCATATATTGTCATTGATTTCACCATGTTGGTTCGGTACTGTGTACCGGTGTGAAGATCACACTTATTCTATATGGTATTTGATTCGGTATCTCTGGTATGTTGATCTAGATGTCTCCTATGGTAATCTATATGATCTGAGGTTTTTTTGAAAAAGGCTTATAACAGTTGGAAGCGCGTATACATGTATTTTTAGACATTCTTATGATCGGGTAATGCATTAGCATCAGTTCCTAAGTTTGAATTTTGGTATCAAGCTAATCCTAGCTGACATAATGTTGCATGACATAGATGAATTACTCTTGATATGAAGTTGACCTGATCAATACATGCGGTTACATCGGGTATTTATACAAGATGGCTAGAGGATGAGAGTGTGATGTAGGTGACAAAGCAATGAAGGATAAGTAATGAAAATGCGAGAAGAAGAAGAAGTGTATGTATGAGCGAAGTGTTTGAATAGTGGTAGAAGATCAGATCATGCGAGTGAATAATTTGAGCATCAAATGAACTGAACCTGCACATGTGGTGTATCTTCTCAGTTCAACCTTGGCGGTTAGCTATTTTATGTTTACTTTTCTTGTAGGCAGTGAATCTCCATTTTGGATTGTAAGTCCTTGTAAGCAGTGAGCTTCTATATGTGGTAGTGAGCCTCTTATTAACGGTATTGATATAACTTTATATACTGTGAGTTAATCCTCACCGTGGTTTTTCCCTCATTGGGTTTTCCACATAAAATATGATGTTCATGTGTTATGGAACTTAATGCTAAACTATTACTTTAATCTCTTCTGTGCTGCAATAAATTTTTAAGTGTTTCTTCAATAAGTTTGTGTGAATACTGATTTACCCCCCCTCTCAGTATCTGGTTTATTCAACATATACTACCAGTAAAGAGACTATTGGCGAAACCGCAGTATATGAATGTTCAACTTAGTAGAATGTAGAGTCTCCCACACAGTATACCTCACACAAAACAATAGTAAAATACAGAGTTAAACTTTGTCAGAGATAAGTTTTTGTTCATAGAAAAAGACATCTCAAGATCCAAGATTTAGTTGTCTGAATGACCCAATAAAATATGGTTAGGAGATTAGAGTCATATCGGTTCTTGCGATGAGTTTCAAACTCAAATACCAACATACTGATCCATCACAAAGGAGTATTACCGGCAAAGAACAACTTCCGTTAAACCAAAAAAAATTCTCATACTGTTATCACCATGTAGTAATTACCATTTTGACATCAATGACAACATAAGAACAACCAATACAATTATCCATACTTCATGCTCATGTTGAAAATATTCCAACAATATATATACGCACAAATGTGTGTGAATGATTTTCTTTGAACTTAATTTCACTCTTCAAAAGAGAATAGTAGATCATGGGAAATTTGAAAATTTGTAACTCCCACTAAAATGGATAGAGGCCGATTCCCTTATGGCCAAAAAAGCCTTAGTTAATGCTGAGAAAATGGAGGAGTGAGTGGCCAAATAACATAATGGAGATAGTAAAATTAAGACCCCATATCTCACCAAAAATAGAAGGGGATCATTTGAGGTTAGAGAATTGAAAGAATCCAGTAACAAGAAAGGAAAAAGAAAGGGAAAAGGTAGACGAAGAAGGAGAAAATTGACTAGTTGGAGGATCTGTAGCATTTCTAGGAAGGAAAAATCACTCAAGGCAACACCTTTTGAGGTATTTCAATTAGTTCATTTTTTATCCTCTCATTTGACTAAGTTTCCTATCTTTTTAATTGATGAATACATCTCTGTATTGTTTTTTCCTTAGTTCATGCTCTATGTTTTGGTTAATTGTACCCATTCGACCGACCATGTCGATCGCTATGAAACCCATGTGGGCCAAGCCACCTAGAAGGCTCCGTGTTTTCATTTTTAAATTTTTTGATCCTGTGTAGAAGGTCAGGTATCACACCCCCACAGGATTCTCAATGCCCGTTGATATTCTATCTCCATAGTTGTGGCCAATCGACCGGTTGATGAAAAAATATGTGTTTATATATTATCGACTTGGTTATACACTCGAACCCTGTGGGTGATAGCTGTAGGGAACCCACTATTTTATATTTCATATGAGAATTATTTATTACTATTTTTGTTTGAAATCCCCCTTCATTGTACAAGGGTGGTGATGCATGCCTACTAATGCAAGGCTGAGTAGTGATATTCCGTGTTTAGATCTTTAAATCTCACCACCCATTATTAAAAGGACAATGTCAGAATAAAATGTTATACTATTTGTAGACACTAAAAATTGTCCTAGGCCTGCGACTCCTGATTTCTCCATCATTTCCCCTTTCACTCTTCATGATTAAATAGTTTTAATTATTTAGTTATTTTCTAAAGTCATAAGTCTTCTATTAATTAAATAGTTTTAATTATTTAATTAATTCATTTCCATCTTAATTCCTCCTTGATTAATTAAATAAATTATATTTATTCAATTATGTCACTAATGTCTTTCCTCTATAATTAAATAAACTTTATTTATTTAATTGTTTCCACTTTCAACTATAATTAAATAATTATATTAATTATTCATTGTTAGTCACAAATTAATTAAATTTCTCACTTTTTGAATTAAATTTTTATTTAAATAAAAAAGTTAACTCATCTTTTCCTTTTGCAATGAGATAATGTTTCCATTATTTCATTATGAAAATTCCTTTTTGAACTAATTGATTTTTTAATTAATTTCCTCTTGCTCTTTCAATCTGGATCTTATCCTGTCTCATATCAAGTAATTGCAGCCATTGATCGAACTAAAAATTAATTGATCTTGACTGTTTGTTTCGTAACCTCCCTCTCATCAACCCTCATCCAATGATCTTGGAATCATTCTAGATGATTAATCTCGTCTATTCATTCGAATGGTTGTCTATAAAAGAAGCCATTCTCTCCCATTTTTACCTTAACAACCATTATCTCCAACTTTCGTGCTTACAATTTGGAGGTATTTACATAAGTTAGAGTACAAATCTGAGGGAATATTTTTAAAAGAAGAGGAAGGAGATATAAGAGAAGGAATCAAATTCAATGGGGAATGTTTTATCTCATTTTCTTGCATTTTGATTTCTCTCCTTGTTTGTATTCTCTTGTTTTAGATTGTGTTTATAGTTTAGAAGTGTTGGTTGTCACTTTATCTAGGCTAGGTTGATTTCCCCATCTTGCATTTGGTGAACCTCTATGACACCCATTACCTTGCCAGAGAATTTTGTCTCCTATTTGCAAAACATGCCACCTTAATTCTGTGAGGTTATTTTGAATCCCTAGGTTAAAATTATCATGGCTCAACTTGCTATTGAACTGCCCATCCCTCCACCTCCTATCGAGCCACCTAAAATGGAGGCTAAAATGAAAATTTGTGAGGAGATGGAGAGGTTAAGTGGGGAACAACCCAAGGAAGAAGTTGATATCATCGAGGAGCTTGAAGATTTTGGCTGTGATGACTACTACGAGCATGTCGAGGAGGGCTTAAGGATTGATGTTGATGAAGTGGCTTCAGATGAAGAAGGACAAAAAATACCCACTATGAGGTAGAGACCTCAAATCAGGAACCTAAGGATGAGTAAAGTGAAGAGCATAAGGATAAATAAGTAAGTACGAAGGAGTACCACTCTGAGGGAGAAGGAAAGGACACATAAATTGATACAGGAAGGGATAGTGAACTCCCAAAAGATGGCCAAGATGAGGGCCTGCAACAATAAGAAGTGCCTCCAGAAGGAGAGCAAGATAAAGAAGGGGAGAATACATATAAGAGGGATGTTGAGCCCAATCAAGAAATTGAGATCGAGCACACAGAAAGTGAGAGGCCAATAAAAGAATGTACTGCTCAGAGAAATATAGAATATGATGAGCCAAATGAAAGGAAATAAATAATGTAAGAAAAAGAGAAGGAAAAGGAAGAAGAGAACATCGAGGATGCTCTCAGGCATGAGGAGGAGAGCATTCATAGGATAAAAGGGAAAAAAATAATGAATTAAACACTACATCCTCGGACCATCAAACAAAAATTTCATCATGGCTAGAAAAACAACTGAAAAGGAAAGCTCCTATGCTTACAAAACCTAAGGCTTGTTTAGAGGCAATACTAGCTTGGGCACAAGTGAAGACCCGAGAGAAGAAGAAATTGAATATTAGGTCTCAAATCATGACATACACCTCAGGCTCTAGGATATTGCAATTTACCACCCCAACAACAGATACAGATGTTGACACCCTTCAGGGAAAAGACTATTAGGTAATGAATATTAACCTAGGCCCCACATCCAGAGCCCACAAGATTGATGAATTTTAGGGGTTCGTCACCACAATCCTACAACAAATGAATAAAGATCAATCCACAAAGGAGGAGCTAAAAGTGCAAGTGACATAATTGAATGGCTAATACAACAATGTACCACAATCAGGGAAGAATCCCCAATAGAATCACCAATGCTGGAATTGATTTCCAAAGAGGAAATAAATAAGATGTAAAGGATGAAGAATTGGATCAAGGTCACCTCAGACTAGTTCAAAAGAGTCATTGAAATGGGCAACAAAGGAATCCATTATGCAGTCAAGATGCACAATCTCTATTTAGTCCTGCAAAAGAAAGTTGAAAAGGAGTTAGGAACTTGTAAAGATTTCCCCAATCTTTACAAAATTACATACCCCAAGCTATAAAACATTCTAAAATTATCTACAAGTCTGGGAAAAGGAGTTGGCTCTACCCAAAGAGGATCACTGGCTACCTGATATGTGGCTAATTAATTATGAATTTAGAAAAGGGATCCTAGATAATTATTTGATTTAATTAGACACTATCCATGACTGTGTTGTCATTCACTTGGCTGAGGCTGATAATCTCCTAGAATTGGTAACATGATACACAAGCCAGCTCAGGAGGTAGATTGAGAAGCAATGAAATGTGAATTTCACAAGAGGATAGAACAAGGGGCTAGCAACACTTTTAAAAAAAAAATTATGGATTTTGTTGCATGAGCCTTCTCAGAATCAGAGTAGATGGTTAAGGTGGGGGACATATGTGTGTATCATCACAAATAAATGGTGGATGATTTCAAAAGGATTGCCTTTTGCATCACCAAATTCGACTTTGCAAAATGGGATAAACTCTAGGCTATTATTGGAAAGTTTGTTTATTATGATTCATTGCAAAAGGAAGCTGTAAATCCCATAATTTATGATGAGTATTTAAAAAAGTAGCTAAAAAATAAAAGTAGCTATAGGATGAAATAGGCTAAAGGACAAAATAAGGAAAAAGACAAAGTAGACTATTTTATATTGTAAATTTTGTACTCATAATGGGTGATGTGAAAAACCTAAGTTAGAATGAATCTAGACCATTCATTGTAAGTTAATCTTGACCATTCATTCTACTTTTTGAAAGCTATAAATAGGGGCATCCTCTCATTTTCAAGAGAGAGATGAGTTGTGTAAAAACGCTTTGCAACAATGTACAAGAAAATATTGAAATTTGATATTTCTTTGAGTTTGCTTATTGTGTGTGCATGATTTGGCCTCCATACGTTTATTTCAGCTTGTTCATTTACTGTTTAAGTTAATTTCCAACTTGTTAGTTCATGAATAGCTTTAATGTGGTGATGTTACTGGGCAGCGTCGGGCTTTTACTTCCAACCCAACCCAATCTATGAAGAGAAATTTAAATGTAGCCTAATGGAAATTTAAATTGCGAAGAGATCATTCAATGAAGAGGCGCTTCATCATCCTACATTAACTATTGGTTATTCATAACTAATGAGGCCGAATTTAAAGAGACACAATTTTCTATGTGATGCGATTTGCTTGGAGGAGGTCGAGTTCTTGCAATATGGAGTCACGACTTTTGGAGAAGGCCAACATTGTGTTTGAAGAGATGAGTCTCTCTTGTATATATATTCGATGATCATTCTTTGTATCAATATATATTCATTCATCATAGTTCAATAATTCATAAGTGTGAATAAAGAGAAGAAGAGCAGATCGATATATGAAGAAGAAAAGCATATCGATATATTGATTGAAGGAAAATTGTATTATCTAGAAGCATCATAATATTACTGTGTTAACATTTGGTTATTGTGCTCTTTCTTGACCTTCATATCAACCTCCTTGTAAAGGAGACATTCATTGATATTCAATATATAAGTGATATATTGTTGCTGGGTTTTTCTCTCTCAAGAGGAGGGTTTTCCCAAGGTATTTGTTGTGTTATGTGTGTTTGTTTTTGAATTAAATTTTTGTGCTCTAATCTGATCATAAAATCTAACATGGTATCAAAGAAAGTTTGAAGAAGATCTTGATCAGATTTATCTTGCAATAATTTTCCTTATTCTCCTTCACCTTCTTGATCTCTTCTATCACTTCGTCAAGATGGTGAACGGTCTTAAGATCAATGACAGACTTGAGGGAGCATCAAATTTCACATCATGGAGATTCAGAATTATGCTCACCTTGGAAGAAAGTGAGTTGGTAGAATTCATGGAGAGCACAACTACCAAGCCTACGAATGAGGAAGAAAAGATTCAATGGAAGAAGAAAGATATCAAGGCAAAGAAGATGTTAGTTGATTCCGTAAAGGACCATATTGTTCCAATCATCTCTAAGTTGAATAAAACAAGAGAGATGCTTAAGAATTTGGGGGGGATGTATGAGATCAACAACACAAGTCGTGCTCTAGCCTTGAAGCAACAACTTCATCATGTTAAGATGGTGGAAGGAGAATTTTTCATCACCCACTTCATGAAGATTTCCAAATTGAGAGATCAACTCTCTACCATTGGTCATATTGTTGATGACAAGGATTTGACCATGTTGGCTCTTAATGGTCTTCCTTCATCTTGGGATTCTTACATTCAAGGAATTAGTGTGAGATCAAAGCTTCCCAAGTTTGACCGTTTGAAGGCAGATTGTATTCAAGAAGAGTTGAGGTTGGCTGCGAGAGGTATTGGTTTAAGCTCTACAAATGAAGACATTCATGTTCTTTCCACTCAATCCTTGAAGAAGGAAGGAAAATGAGGAAATAAAAGATACTTCAAGAGGAATAGGGATAAAGGTTCTGATGATGCTCCCGCATTCAAGAAGAAGAGGGACCTCTCTCATGTTCAATGTTTTAGATGTGACAAGTTTGGTCACTATGCTAAGGATTGCCCAACCAGGCCTAATCAACATGCTTATTTTGCAGATGCGGATAAGATCTCTCTTGAAAATATTTCTAGGGAATTTATATTCTAAGTCATGGGCCTATGTTCAAGTCGTGAAGGTTGTGTACTGATCTGAGCACAAGAGCAACACATCTTACTATGTCCACCCATCAAAATATTTAAAGAGATAAGTATTCTTTGTTTTGTTTGTAATCACCCTTCTAGGCTAAAATTCAGTTTGCTAGGTTGTGCAAATATGACATTATTTGCTTGGATTACGTGTGACCAGTAAATAGTGATCACTAGGGTAAGATTCTCTAGAATTAAGAATTATTGATTGTTAGTTGTTTCATGCAAATTTCTGAGTGTGGCTCTAAAATAAAAGGAGAACTAAAATTACGATTATGATCAATTTTTCTATATGCATGATCTATGATTCTGTGTAGATTATCTTTTGCTATGCTGAGATTAGCTCTTTCGAGAAAATGGAAGAAAGACATGTCAGAATCAACGAAGATGAATGATGAATTAATTATCTGATATTACTTAGGAGATCCCGATTTCAATGAGATAAGTATTGCATGGTTGAATAATGTTCATGAATTTTTATGTAGTTATTAATTCATGCTATAACATTGAGATAGTCAATCATGTATGCTTCTAGCAAAGGTACTTCTGTTCGAGATAGTTAAGTTCCATGAACTATTAGTAATCTCTTCTTAATGCTTTCAGGATGGATCAAGAAGCGTAAGAGATTACTTTCAAGAAGAGCTTGATGCATCTTGTAAGCTGAAGAATGGAGACATTGATTGCAGCCATGAGTCTGAGTGAATGACTAAAGACATATCTTCGAAGAGGATGGATTAATCTTCAGAGGGAGTTCTATGATTTGTTGAGAATAAGTGTTGCAGTGTTGCAAGGCCAGATACTAAATCCTTAAAGTACCTCTTCGACAGTTAAGATAAAAATTTCTCAAAGTCAGTCAACTTGGATTTAACATTGGTAGCTCTGCAAACCTATTTAGAATAGAGTGATCTGGGATGAGGTCGAAGAGGACAATCATGAATCTCTATAGAGGTGTGCACTGATAACCATTTCTCTAAGGCAAGCGTTGCAGACAAATCTTGGGCAATGAGGTCAGGAGGTTGATGCATTCAAAGTTCAAGATCTTCATCAAGTTAGGATTTTCAAAAAGCAACTAGACTCTGATACTAATTGTTGAACACCTAGGATATTGAGAGGTGGGGTGAATCAGTATTCTATTAAACTATTTAGTCATAATCCAACCAATAATCAAAACATATCTAACTATAGTTAAAAAGGAAAACATGAGAGAGATCACAACACCACATAAAACATGAACACTAATATTTTTACGTGGAAAACCCAAAAATGGAAAAACCATAGTGAGGATTAGCTCACAATATGTTATAATTGGTTATAAGATATTACAGGGCTCACTTCTAGGACACACTATCCTTATAAGGCTCACCACCAGAATTAGATACAAGAAAAAAGTGGCTACATAGCCAAAGTGTGAACTGATGTAAGATGCACCTTCCTTATGTTGAGTTAAGTTCCAATGAAGCTATGAATACAAAATACTGCTCTGCTTAGCAGTCGCTCAACATGAACAATAATTTTTCCCTTATACTAATCTTACAAATTTGCAAGTTCATACAATATGAGATTTCACACACATTATACTACATACATACTACTTTTTTCAACTCAAAATTTTTCCACATATATATACTATTGCATCTGCATACATCAATTAGGTCAACCTTATTAGATGTAGCCCTATTTTGATTCAAACACTTTATCGGCTCCAGACTTGATTCAAAAATTATTCATGCTAAAAAAAAACATATAAAACTTGATTTAGGTCATCATATATCTAAAATAGATCCCCTTAACATCTACAATAAATATTATTCTTCATAGCACAACTTCAAGTATTAGGTTGGCCAGGAAATGAACCTAATCACAAAATAGACTGATTGGACCAACATCAATTAACCATGTTATTATATAAGCACACACCATCTGGAATATATGTAGTACGACACTTGTAAACCATCTCTCAAAATTGCTAAGTCTAAATCCAAATACTAGAGGAATGCAAACCAAATAACTCATACCCATTTACACTATATAAGCCAAGAACCTATATGTTGATCTTCTACTACTTGTGACTTTCAGCTTGTTCGACCAAAATTGCTGAAATCTTGATCATAGATGTATTTAGCAATCCTAAATAACCTACGATAACTGCAAAATTTGTTCTTATAACACAAGTGATTTCAGACCAAATTATTGGATCAAGGTGTCACCAAAATTGTTTACCAGATCAAATAAAATTGTCAACAAACAATGTTGGCATCAATGACAACACATCAAAGGGTTTCTTCTTCATTATTTCAACACTATGATGATAAGTTCATGGTTGGATGGCATTCCTTTTTTTATTTCAAGTAACATTATATTGAGTATAGTTGTTGATGTTATCATGATGATATATTAAGATGCTCAGATTAGAAGCATTAAGATGAGGATTAGAAGTAATGTTGATGGTGGAGAGCTATTGCAGATGGTCTCCAATATGTTGTATGCTCTCTTCTATTGTTCTTGAGGAAGTATGTGTTGTTGCAAGAAAGTTCTGATCTCCACAAGTTGGTGAAAGTTTTTGTTTTAGGAAGATGCTTTGAAGGCTATTTGGGAGAATTCTCTACATTCCTTCATTGATGAAGATATGGTCTTGTGGTTTGGGATTCAATGTTTATGTTCTATGGATATTGCACTCCTATCTTTTTAGGTCACCGATGTTACCGAGGAGGTTTTTTCTATTTATAGTATGTTTATAGTCTTGTCGGTTGTCTGGACTGGTTCAAAAAATGCTTTGCATATCTTTGTATTGATGTTTTTTCTCCTATGGCTTGGTGGAAATTCTCTCAATGCTTGTGGTGTGGCTCATTTCATTTTTCATGTCATGGTGTGCACTGCAAGTTATTTTATTAATATTGTATCTCATGGTTGTGTATTTTTTTGCTTCTGTGATGAAGTATTATACTTCTTTTTGGTTTGCAGTGGTTGTTTATGGCATGACAGTGTGATAATTTTATGGAAGTGTTTTTGGATGTTCATGGAACATCTCTTTGTGGTTCACAAGTCAACGATTGATCTCTTTGGTGTTGTATATTGTTTTGAGTTGGTTTTCTAGGAAATTTGTAGATATCTAGTTGAAAGGGCTTGTTATCTTGCTTGTGTTGTGTGTTTGAAGGTCTGCGCTAGCATATGAAGTTGTGTTAAAGTGTATTTGGGTCCTAACTTATCTTGTTGAGAATCACATTGAGTAGATTTAGTTGTAAGGTTATTTTTGGGCCAACTGGTAATGTGCTACATGTTTCATTTACATGTTTACTTTTTTTTTGTCTTGGGTTGATGCACACCAATGTGTGAGGTTCTTGGGATCACATTGGAATATGGAATAAGATTGGTTTTCATCCTCTCTATCTTCTGGATAGGACCAAATTATGTTTTTGTGGCCGACTTGTTGAAATTATTCTTTGTATTCTTTTTGGCCGACCTAATTGATCTTTTGAGATCTTGTGGAAGATATAAATGCAAGAACATTTTAGCTGCAAGAAGAGTGGGCGTGTGAACATGTGCAAAGATGAATTAAAGTAGTGATTTGTGAAAAGAAATGAGAAATGAGCATTAACGCCTCAATCGTTAGAGTATATTGTTGACAAATAATTCCTAAATCTTCATGTATCTTACTTTGAGATAGTGAATCTCATTGGGTCCTTGTAGTTTGTATCTTGGCCTAAGGTTGTGTCTTATTTTTCAATTCCATAGGTAGTGAGCCTTAGAATCATTTTTTTGTAAGCAGTGAGCTTCTATATTGTGAGTTAACTCTCATCATGGTTTTTCCCTTCTTAGGTTTTCCTTGTAAATCTGGTGTTATCTTGTACATTTGTGTTCATTGTCATATTTTTCATTAATGTTGATTTGAATAAGTTTTGCAGATGTGGTTAAAGGTTTCTGATCTCACCAATAGTTCTATTTTGCATATTGTTGAAGGGTTTAAGGTCTGTAAGGATTTAATTTTTTGTAGGTACTAATTCACCCCCCTCTCAATATCTAGGTGTGTTCAACATAATTTTTGCATGAATTTCCAGTATGGACCATATGAAGAGAATGTAACTTTTAGGAGGTTGAGAAACAAATTATCATCTCCGATTATAGAATGGATTGCAAATATTTGGTCATAATTTATTAGGAATTGTTCAACCATATCTGAAGATGATATTACAATGGTTGGGAAAGAGACCAAGTAGATGTTCATAATAGGGTCATATTTTGTGCTAGCCTATAGAGAGATATGTGGGGAAGATTGGAGATGAGATGAAGATTCCCTAGAATGGGCAAGGGAGTTAGGCTAGGAGGTAGTTTGGATATTCTACTTGATTTTATAAAAGGGTTGAGACAAGTAGGATTGTGGATAGAGGAATAATTTGCAACAATTTAATGTCTAAAATTAATGGTAAAAAAATGCCTTCGAATAAACCGTGTAGCTATTTTTTTATCTTTGTCTGTTGCTTCCTTGTGGCTCTCTATGGGAGATTGTTCATCCATATCATATTCAATAATCATGTAGATTAATTATGTTAGAACTAAATTATGCTAAGATTAAACAACTTTAGAGACAATATTGGTACATTGGGCTTAGAACACTTATCTAAGATCTTGTATAAGTTTTTGATTAAGGAAAAAAAAGTTTTGAAGGGGCCCTGAAACCCTTTACATTGAGAACAAGTTGCAAAAGAAGAAACATTGACAATAGGAAACCATCCAAAAAATGAAACTTAGCTATGAAAGGATAATAAAATATAAAACAACAACTAAACCATTAGCAAAAAAATAGCCAAAAAACCCACTAATAGTAGAGACTATTGAAGTTGATCTAATATCTTAGCAACTTCCAGATTACTAGAGATGAAATTATTGTGCATCTCCACCACATCATCCAACTTTTGAGATGAGATGGAAGCCCTCTTCTTGGTCTTGCTTCTGGTTCTCACACACGATCCCTCATGCTTGCTCTTCTCCATAAGATCTTTCTGACCCTCAGCAATAAACTCCTACACGTTCTCACCAATATCTAGTTGTTTACTAGTCCACTTGCAAGTTTTTTCATTTAGAATTGTGAGCCCCTCGTCACTAGAATGGAGGCATTGACTGATCACCTTCACAACCTTACTCATATCTACACAAATTTTATTAACTTTCTCCTCAAGGGATATTAGCTTATCCTCATGATCCCTACCCATCTTAGCAATATCGGCTGCCACCTTATCAAGGAAAAAATTCATTACTTTAATCTTGTCATGCACATCCATTCCTTTTTATTGCTTTTAACCAAAGTGACACAAACATTGTGCAAAGCAATCATTTTGACATTGATTTCTCCAAACTTTGAGAGGACCAATTTCAACATCAAAAGGAGATTACCCACACCATCCTTAGGCAATATGACCACAACATCTATGCTAAACTTTTCTCAATTGATAAGCTCTTCCATCACAAACTTCTTCAGATGGTCCTTAAATGCCCTTCCTTTACCCTTTGAAACACCACTATTAAGATAATAATCTAGGTCGACCACTTCAACCTTGGTCTCCACCTTGTAATTAGCAATGGTGTCAACTAGCAAATCTAGTTGACCCTTCCCTTCTTCAAAAACACCCTGATCATTACCCTAATAGTCAGGAGTAGCAAACCTTGACGAATTAGGGGAATTATCCCCTTTGTCCCCTTCCCCAAACAGGTTTTTTCCTTTCCCACAAACCAAATTCCCCTCCCTTCGATTCCCTTTCTTCCCCTTAGCCACACTCTTAGAACCAAGAGATGCAACCTCCTTTATATACACATTCATGTTGTACCCCTCCAACCATGAATGAGACACCTTTAACTTAGGGTTCTTCTTCGATTTCTTGCCACCAAATTTCTCTAAGGAAGAACTCTCCTTCAAAAACCCCTCCTCAGCAAAATCTCCTATTTCGTAACCAAGGATGATAGCCTTGCCTTTACACCCATTGGAAATATTAGAAATTTCAGGGACATACTTAACTTTCACATATTCCATAATTAGGAGCATGAGCCCCTCATGAAGAATGGATTTGTTAGGATTTATTCTATTCTCCTCAATACCATTTTCCAATGATAACATCAAATAGAAGGGAAAGGAAACCAAATTATTGTGCCTAAAATAGTTTAAAAACATGAAATGGTAACCATAGATGGCCTAGAATCTACCATCTAAGGTAAAATACCTCATGATATCCAAGACAATATCCCTCCATAGGGGCTTGATGTAGATGTGATCATACCCACCTTATCCCATACTCTTGAGCTTCACCCTCTCTTTTCCTTTGAAAAAAATTGCTATCTAGAGCACACTTCGAAGCCAATTGATCCTTGTAAAACTTCTTCCCCTCAGTAGCTAACCTGATCACTTTAGCAATAAATCCATCCATGATATTTACCTCCACACCTTTAATACACAACACATAGTTGTTCCAACCCTTAACAAAATCCTCTATGATTTTCACATCAAACCCATGAAGCTTAAGAAGAAAAGGGCACACTCCCCCCTTTTCTAGGATTTCCCAAACCACAACATTGTCTCTAAATCCATCAAAAGTCATTGGTTCTTGTTTGCAACAATCACATCACATGGTAGCTAAGAGCTTCCCACACCATCAACATGTCCTTTGTTTGGTTCACACAAAAAACAAGGAGAAATATCTATAAATGATGGAATAAGGTCCCCATAATCCATGTGAGTCTAACAACATGGGGACTCCCAAAAATAATTATCACATCCATCGGCTTTTCCCATGAGATTTGCAATACTTACATGTCTAGGCACTAAAATCCATACATATAATCCAAATAAGAAGGAAATAAGACACTAAATTTCCTTTACCTCCTAAAGGACTGCCAACTATGCATAATATTTGATCATTATTGATTAAGTTTCAAATCATAATGGGGATGACATCACGAGACTACCAACACTTATGAGAAGAAAACCCCACATTTGCAAAGCCATTAGCTAAGAAATTTGCTTCACATAAAACATGTGACACAATAAAATCATCAAAAGAACTTAGAAGGGATTAAGTATCGTTAATGACATGTAGAATAGACCATGAGGGGGAATGTGTCTTCTTTAAACAATTCACTATGTTAAGTGAATCACCCTCCAATCTTGTATAAGTTTATACTCAAATTGCTTCTTCTTTTTTTCTTTCTAAAATTTCAAGGATGCCAGAGGATAAATAAAGTATACACACAGTATTATTACATGGTTTTCATATAGGTAAAATAAGGTGGTTCAATTTAGTTGGCTAGATACAATGTTAATGGTCATCTCACATTGTAAAATTGTCATCATTGTTAAGTTTGTTCCTGATGTATAATAACCATGGTGATATAATTTTAAATTTGTGTCCTAGTAGTAATCTATTTTGTGATCTTTGGGTGATTTATTTATGTGATTGTTAGATTTGTCATGTTAGTAGAAAAATATTGTTGTTTTAAATGTGTTTTGGTCATTATGATTTATTTTTTAGCTATCCCTTGTTGAAAATGAAGGATATTTTGGTTTCTTTCACTTACTATTGAAAAGTTGAAAATAAAAAATTATAGGCTAGAGTTTTTCTCTATTTTCAAACTCTTTGTAATGTGTTAGCATGTTTAATGGAATAAACTAATTTTTAAAATTTATGATTAATTTATATTCTTCTTAACAATATCTTGTGTGGATTGCAATGGTTGTTAGATATATGCGAGGAGGTCTCTTTGAATCGATAATCATGTTTCTTACAATTGCACATCTCTTTCCTTTTGGCTTCTAGATCCTTGTAAATTTGCATGTAATCATCTCCTATGAGTGATTTGAGATTGTCAACTCAACCTAATTGTGCCACCACACTCATGAGAATATTTTTCATTCACCCTTGCATTTAGAATCTTTAGAAAAAATGATATTGATTGCATTTGGTTTCCTTCTTCTTGGTTGTATAAATTTGCAATGTTTTTATCCACTAAGCTATCATTTACTCTTGATAAATTTTCTTCATCTTTTACACCAAAATTTATGTGTTTCATAGTAGTGAATCAATGTGTTTGGAATAGATGGAGGAGGGGATGAAATTGATACTCCTACATCCTCATTATCTAAGTCCAGGTTAACACAAAGGTTTCTAGCACCTTCCATGATGTAATCTGGTATGGTTACATGAGTAGAAATACTTAATTATGATATATCTTGCACATTATGATGCATATGGAATACCTATTCATTTTCTCATATGCCAAAATATAATTGCAATTGTTCACTAATGGTAGGATCATGTTGCAACTATATTTCAATTACAATATTTTCTCTCTAAAATCATTTTGTACTTTCTTGAATATTAGATTCACTAAATCCTACAAATCTTAGAATACTCTCAATTGCAATTGTTTCATCTTCCTCTTCAACACTAGCATGAAATTCTCTACTAGGATTCATGTCATTCATAAGTTTTGTTGGGTTTTTTCGACATGTAAAATTGAATTAACACTTATCACACATCCCCAATAGCATTGAAAAACATCGAACAAGATCAAACAACATAAAACAACATTGAACAACTCGAACAACACCAAACAACATTGAACAACATCAAACAATATCAAAAAACATCAAACAACATTGAAAATCATCCTGTAACATCTTGAGATGACTCAGAATCATCTCATAATATCTCGTAACATCTTGAAATGACTCAGAATCATCTCAAAACATCTCATAACATCTCAAAATGACTCAAAATTATCTCAAAACATCTCGTAACATCTCAATATAACTCAAAATTATCTCAAAACATCCTGTAACATCTCAGAATGACTCAGGATCATCTCAAAACATCCTATAACATCTCATAATCATCCTAGAATGACTCAAAACATCTCAAGAAACATCTTGGTCCTCTCAAAATTATCTCAAAATTTCTCAGAACATCTCAGAATCATCCCGCGACATCTCAAAATCATTTCGTAATGTCCTGAAACATCATACAACATCACACCACCTCGAAATGACATTCAAAACCCTAATTCTACTATTAATTGAATAATACAACATTATTTAATTAATTCACTTTTTCATCATTTCTGACAAATTAAATAAATTTCATTTATTTAATAAAGTCCTAAAAACCCTAATTTTGCTATTGATTAAAATAAACAACATTATTTGATTAATTCACATTTTATTATTTCAACCAATTAAATAAATCACATTTATTTAATGAAGTCCTAATCTCAATTTATTTCATCTCGATTGATTAAATAACTCCAATTATTTAATTAAGTCACTAAACCACCTTATTCCTCTAAGCTAATTGAATTATTAAATCATAATAATTTAATTACAACACTTTCCCTCTAAAATTTGAATAATTAAATCAAACTATTCAAATCAATTATCAAAAATCAAATCAAACCAATACAACTTTGTTTTCACATTCAACTCCAAAAATGAATGAATTAATTAAATCAATTAATTCATATTCCTCACCCACTTTTGATTGAGCAAATTACGTTTGCTAACTAAGCAATCTAAGTTGTTAACTAATCAATTTTAATTCCTAACTGAGCAATCTAAGTTGTTAACTAATCAATCAAATTCCTAACTAAGCCATATAATTCCTAACTAAGCCATCTAAATCCTAATTGATCAATCTAAAATCCTGATTGATCAATCTAATCCTTGACTAGCCAATCTATTTCTCAATCACCCCAAATTGTGCAATCAAATTTGCACAATCTTCTCATGTCTAAATCCTCTCAACACACTCTGACTATTGATCTGGATATTCTCCAACATGATCTTGATTGTCCATTTCAAATCTCATTTTCTATATAACAAACCCATTTCCTCACAAATAAGGATAGGAGAATTGACATCATTTGTATAATGAAGTACTGCTAACATTCACAACCATCATTGTTATTGCTTCAACCTCATTTCTTCGATCAACCAACCAGAGAAATCACTCATCAAGAATTGCACACAAACTTTGGAGGCTTCATGATGATAAGAACAACTCAACATCAGGCAAATACACTCCACTATGGGATTGTAACACTGTTATTTTGTACATTCAATTCTATAATCATATATTCATTTATGTATGTTCAAATAGCTTAGTTTCATTTCGTATGTGTAGGATTAGATCTTAGATTAATATGTTTGATCTTAGTTTAGATTCTTTGATGAGAATGTTTGACAACCATGAGATCACAACATAGGAAGAAAATGGAAGCAAGCAAGAACACCACCAGTATCTCACCAGCAAATGTCATAAACGATGAGAGTAGCCCATGGCTTATAGGCCAAGCGACCTTGAAACTCCCCAGAAGAGACTAGTGTACAAATACACTTTCACTAAGGAAGAAATGAACCACAAACATAAGGAGGTAATGGAACAAAACAATCAGGATCCAAACATAGTGGTTATAGAGGAGGTAGATAGTGAGGAAGAGATGAATGAGGAGGAATTGTTTGAACATTCTAACAACCCCAAGGTTCTCAAACTAATGGACAAGTTGTTAAGAAAAGACCCAAACTCCTATTTCTTCAATTTAGCACAAAGCAGTGCTAAATTACTGGTGGAATTGAACGTAGAGGCTCTCAAAGATCCCAATCTTATTACCTTAGGGGATAACTCAGTTGTGAGACAAATAACCCAACATCCAGAGATTCCAAAGATGCCACCTATGTTCTCAGAAACCAATGATCAACCCAAAGAGAACCCCTTATATAGAAAACCAACTTAGATTGAACAAGAAGTAGTGGCACAAATGTATAGGAGGGCCATCTTAGTATGAACCTCAAAAGAACAAACTATATCCTGGGAAATATATCCCTTAGAAAATTTTATGTGTTGAACCTTCCTAGAATAATCAATAGGGTCCCCTCCAAATAATTAGCACCATCAACAGGGTGGAACACAGGCCTCCCCTTCGAAAAATTAGTACCATCAACAAGGTGGAACACATGGCCCCCCTCTAAACAATCAGTATCACCAACAAGGTGGACCACAGGGTCCCTTTCCGAACCAACAATATTATCAACAAGGTATCCTACCAATGCATCATCAGGGTAACCTTCAGTTTAGTCCTTCCTAGCAGGGTGTGCCACAAAGTGCCATTCTTTAGTCATCCCATCAACAAGGTATCCCACCAGCGCATCATCAGGGTAACCTTTAGTTTAGTCCTAACTAGCAGGGTGTGCCATAGAGTGCCCTTATTCATTCATCCCATCAACAAGGTATCCCACCAACCCATTATCAGGGTAACCTTCATTATAGTCCTACCTAATAGGGTGTGCCACAAAGCGCCCTCCTTTAGTTGTCCCATCAAGAAGGTATCTCGTCAACGTATCATCAGGGTAACCTTCAATTTAGTCCTACCCAACAAGGTGTGCCACAAAGAACCCTTCTTCAATCGTCCCATCAACAAGGTATCCCACCAATGCATCATCAGGGTAACCTTCATTATAGTCCTTCCCAACAAGGTGTGCCATAAAGAACCATTCTTCAGTCATCCCATCAACAAAGTAACTCGTCAACACATCATTAGGGGAGACTTCAGTATATTCCACCCCAAAAAAAAGGAACTAACCCTCCTTATACACAACAAGGAGTTAGCCCTCCTTACATCCCATATGGCTATCAAGGTCTTGTACCTTCACAATACCTGATATATGACCAAAACTTGGTAAGAAAAAAAGGTCATTACACGTAGGGCTTCCAAACACATGTACCAAAAATGGAGATGAACCTAAAACTATATGCTATCACCCAACAAATAGAAGTTATGCAGGTAGGAAAACATAAGAAGACCTACACTCTCCAAGAAATTTGTCCATTCACATTCGATCGTTCCATCACGACATGCCCTTTCCAAAAAACTTTGAAATACCCAGGTTTGATAAAAAGTATAAAGGAGTAGGAGATCCAGTAGAGAATGTATGAGACTTATTAGTATCATGTATGGAGGTACCGAACAATGATGCCTATCTCAAAAGGCTCTTTCCACACAACCTTATAGGTCATGCTATGGAGTGGTTCACTCATCTACAACCAAGAATCAAATTTTTTGATGAGCTATCTAGAAAATTTATAAGCCACTTATCGTTTAACATAGAACAATATGTCACATTAAAAGTCTATCCACAATAAAATAGAACCAAGGAGAGTCCTTTACCTCCTACCTACAGAGATGGAGACACAAAGCAAGCTGATGCAAATGGCCCATTCTAGACAAAGAGTTGGTGGATATTTTCATCATAAATGTCCTACCCAAAATAAACTACCAACTCACTATGTTATTTCCTATAGAATTTGAGGAAACAATCAAAAAGGGGTTACATATTGAGAGAGGCCTCATAGCAAGAGGAACCTTAAGAACAAACAACTCAAAATATAATCCCTCTAGCTCAAATGAGAAACATAAATTTTGGGCTAAAAACAAGAACATCACAAACGATGGAGTGGTAGACATGAGAGTAGTATGGAATACACAGAACACACATCTAAACAAATCAAAGGTGCCACAATAAATCTATGGTCCCAACAACACACAAAGTAACCAAATTACCTATCCCAAGAACAATCAGGTTATAAACCAATAGACAAATCATGGAGGGCAATAGAGGCAAGTTGATCATATTGCCTAAAGTTTCCCCATGAAGGAAAGGAAATAACACTAAATGTTGATCCTGAGCCTTTCCATTTTTATGCAAAGTTGGAGGAGAAGTACAATAAAATCCAACATGTTCCTAGAAACGATATAACCTTTCATTCCTTTTCTTATGTCAAACCTTCCATGCTTCCATCAACCTATACCAAGAATACATCAAGTGAGCAACAAAAAATGGAAGCCAAGGTTCAAGTACTTGACAAGGGTAATGGGAAATACCATTTAACCAAGCATTCTGCATTGACATGCTTCCACCAACACCCAAAGTATATGTAGGTGCAAAAGAGATCAAGATAGAACAAATGATAGCCAAGCCCATGATCTTTACTAAATGGGGAGACATGAAAGATGAATAAATATTTGAGGAGGACCTTTCATCCATGATCTATAAGGAGGACCAAGAAGAATCAGAAAATACACAACCCATTTTAATTGATCCTAACACTAGAGGTTATCAATTAGTCAAAAAAATGGGACACAATGGAATAGGTGGCCTTGGGTTGCATAAAAAGGGCTGATCAAAGCCTATCATAATGGAACAAAGGAAGAAAAATATGGGACTAGGTTATAAACCAAAAGACGTGATCATTCCAAAAATTGGACGAACCTCTTGGAAGAAATGAGAAAATTCTGCTAGTGTTAAGGCACTAGATATATATCATGTCATGGACAATGAGTTACCCATAAAAGACTTATTTGAAAACTTTAGAATTGATAGGTTCCCTCTCCAGTACATCGAAACCATTCCCAACATCTATTACCATTCTGAAATAGACTCTAATGAATATGAATGGGATTCTCCTTCCTTCATCACTGGATATAATTCCCCCACTTCTAGTAATGATGACCTAGATACCCAGTGGGAAAAAGACACCAAAGCCATACTGGAACTTTCACCCACTTTTGTAAGATTTGTAGAGCAAGATGACCTAGATACCCAGTGGGAAAAAGACACCAAAGCCATACTGGAACTTTCACCCACTTTTGTAAGATTTGTAGAGCAAGATGACAGTCTCTCACTCTATTATCCACAACTCATAGATTGGGATCAACAACATACACCTATTCTGGATCAATTTTAGAATGACGAGGCAATCACGGATTTTATAGAACTTCAAAAAAACATACCAATAGGAGATCACAAAGTAGGATTCATTATGGATCTCGAATAGGAGGCATACTTTGGTGGAGAGATTGAATCTTCCAGTCGCAAAAATGAAAGAAAAAACATAAAAAATGATCCCCTAGGGAAAACTACTTGTGGCTCTATCGGATCCAGAAAAGAGAAAAATAAAGGACACATCCAAAGGTGAAAACCTCCCAGAGGCACCCGAGGATGGAGGATTCAATATCCCCATATCAGAAAATCAAGAAATATCAGCACTCCTTGTAGAAGAAATAAAGTCCATAACTATTGGAACAACAAAGGACCCAAATATAACATACCATGCAACGTCACTTGATCCTAAAGAGAAGGAAAATTTCATAGCATTAATTAGTGAGAGAAAGTTAAAATTTTCCTGGACCTATGCTGACATTCTTGGACTAGATCCAACATTAGTGGTACATCATCTAGTTGTTGTCCCTAGAGAAAATCCTATCAAGCAAAAACTTAGAAAAATGCATCCTCAAATAGCATTACTGGTAAAGATAGAACTAAAGAAACTACTAGATGTGGGTTTCATCAGACCCATTGACTATCCACAATGGATATCAAATATAGTACTAGTGTCCAAAACTACTAGGGGCATAAGGATATTCACAGACTTTAGAGACTTGAACAAGGCCTATCCAAAAGATGACTTTTCATTGCCAAGCATCGACATGATTGTAGATCTAACAATAGGGCATGAAATGCTATCCTTAATTGATGGTTTCATCGAATACAACTAGATAAATATTTCTCTATATGACCAACAAAAAACAACATTCACTTGTGCTTGGGATAATTTCTTCTAGAATATAATTCCTTTTGGTCTAAAGAATGCAGGAGAAACCTATCAAAGAGCGATGATGACCATATTCCATGATATGCTACACACAATCATGGAAGACTATGTGGACTAAATTCTAGCAAAGTCAATCAAAAGAGTAGATCACTTGACAAACCTAGCAAGGGTGTTTGATCAACTAGAGTAGTACAATCTGACACTCAACCCTAAGAAGTGTGTTTTAGGAATAACATCTAGAAATTTTTTGGGGTACATAGTGTCAAGAAGAGGGATTGAAGTGGATCTTGTAAAGGAAAAATCTATAATAGAGATGCCTCCAGTGAAGAAACTAAATAGTTAAGGAGCCTACAATCCATCAAGCAATTTATTGCACAACTAGTAGACAAGTTCCACCCTCTCACTCATCTTCCACACAAATATATCACCTTCAAATGGGATGGGAGATGCAACCAAGAATTCTAACAATTCAAGGAGTACCTACTTACTCCTCCTATACTCATGCCACCTATTCTAGAAAAGGAGATGATACTATATATGTCTACCACACAAGCAAAATTGGGAGCTCTCTCAGCCCAGCTAGATGATAACAATAAAGAAAGGACAATCTACTATATCAACAGAACACTAGTGGGATATGAATTGAGACATTATATCTTAAATAGAAAGGTGAAGCTGATTTCAAAGGTGGACCCACTCAAATATTTACTAGTAAAGGCAGTCCTAACAGGTCGAATATCCAAATGGGTGATGATTGTGAGTGAGTTTGATATAGAGTATGTGGATAGGAAAGTTATCAAGATACAAGTCATAGTAGACCAACTAGCCGAAGCACCCATAGATGATCATAAACCTCTCACAGTAGATTTTCCAAATGAGAGTGTCTTAATGATAGAATAGACAAGCCAATGGACTCTTTACTTTGACACGTCCCATACTCAACATGGTTTTGGAGCAAGTATTTTATTTCTCACACCACATGGAGATAGTCTACCCAAGGCCTACAGGATTGCATTCCCATGCACAAAAAACATCTCATAATATGAAGCTCTTATCACAGGGCTCAAAATGGCTATTGAATGGAGAATAAAAGATCTACATGTCTTTGGAAACTCTTTGCTAGTAATCAGATAGGTGAACGATGAATACCAAACAAAAGATGAAAAATTTCTACCATACAAAAGAATGGTGGATAGTTTCAAGGATTAATTCATCAAAATAACCTTTGAGAAAGTTCCTCAGATCAATAATAGAGTTGTTGATGCAATGGAAACAATAGGCTTGCTACTTGATATTCCTCAGAATGTGCCTAAGTATGAGTTCCTCATCGAACAACTACTCATGCCTACATTCGACATCCCAAAATCAGAAATGGTATGTGTTGTTGTTGGTCCTAACTCCCCATGGTACCAAGATACTTTTGACTATATCTAGAATGGTATCATACCACTTGACCTAACAACTACTCAAAATAAAACCTTCACCTGTAGAAATTCCCGCTTTATGATCCTAGGATAAACCCTATACCATCATAGTGTAGATGGTATGTTACTCCAGTTCCTTAATAAAGAAGAAGCACAAAAAACCGTGCAAGAGGTCCACAAAGGTATTTTTGGATCCCACTCTAGTGGACCTGACCTAGTCCAGAAGCTGCTCAGAACAAGATACTATTGGCCCTCCATGGAGCTCTGCATTCAACATTCTAGAAGGTGTTGATAATGTCAGCAACACAGTGATCTAGTTCACACACCAACACAAGAGTTGAGACCCATCACGACACCATGGCCTTTTTCATAAAGGGGATTAGACTTGGTAGGTAAGATATCACCCGCTTCATCTAACAGGCATAAATTCATTATCATAGCAACAAAGCACTTTACTAAATGGATAGAGGCAATTCCATTGACCTATATCACCGAAAAACAGGTATCAAAATTCATTTTGAATTATCTCATTTGTAGTTATGGAATCCCGCAGACAATTATAACAAACAATGGCACCCCATTCAAGAATCAGGATGTCTAGGAACTCTGTTCCAAGTTCTCTATCCAACATATATTTTCCATACCCTACTATCCTCAAGGAAATAGCCAGGTTGAGGCATCCAATAAAACAATCTTGAAAAATACTAAAAAATACTATCAATGATTCCAGTGTGATTGGAATTTACAACTAAACCCAGCCTTGTAGGCTTATTGAACCAACATTTGCACACCCACTAGCACTAGACCATTTTCCTTGGTCTACAGATCATAATTTGCATTACCTATCAAGGTTGAAATACCCTCATTGTGAGTCTCATTAAAAGGCATGGTAAAAAATGAAGAATATAAGGTATCCAGACTGAATGAATTAGAGCTCCTAGATGAAATGAATTTGAGTGTGTTAAACCATCTGCAAGTTTATCAGAATCAACTCAAATGAAGCTATGACAAGAGAATCAAAGACATGATATTTCGAGTTGGTGACTCAGACCTTAAAGAGATTCAGAAGATACAATTGAATTGGGATGAAAAAGGAAAATTTGAACCCAACTAGTTAGGCTTGTTCATCATCATAGCGAGCTACGGCTCTGGGGCATATCATTTGGCTACTCCTAAAGGAGAATCTCTAGCTGAACCATTGAACAACAACCACCTCAAGAAGTTCTACACATGAAATATATTAGAGTACCCCAAGCAAAAGGGTAAAAATCCAAAAAAATAGAAAAAAGAGATAAAAATACAAAAAAAAAAAAGCAAGAAAAATAATAAAGAGAAATAAAATGTTCTTTCAGTGAAAACCACTTTGTGATGCTCCTAGAACAGGTACCATAGTGAAAAAATGGTAAACAGATACTATTTTTGAATAAAACTTGCATCATTATCTATCAGTACCTTTTCATAGCATCCACCCATCCATTTCATAAAACATGTATGCAACCATGGTTTGTCACCGATTAAGGAAAGTCATTTTATTGGGGGAAACTTCTCAAAGCTAGTTGTGGATTAGATCTTGCAGCATCAAATTATGGTCATAAAACAACAAAATTCAAAATCACTAGAAAATAACAAAAATCAAAAACATGTGAAAAACATCAAAAAACAAAACATCGTTGGGTTGTTCCTTCACTCAAACAGTCTAAGATATCAGAATTTGTTTGAATGCCACAACTAGTTCAATTGAATTTCCCACAACATATCCTCTAGACACATAAATGGAATATCAATCCAAGCTATCAATGTTGTTTATCCAAAAAAAATTCATGCTTTGAGTCAAATAGTTGAACTACGTGGTCTTTGTGTGTACAACGTAGGAAAGGATTTATAGCCCCCGATACCTTAGGTCAGTCCCCTTAGGTTTCCAACATTCTTTATTTCAACTTAGTCAAAAAATACAAAAAAATCCTAAAAACATATACAACATACACAAATCCAAAAAATATTCACAAAATAAAAAAAGGTCAAAAGACTCAAACCAAGCAAACTACGAGCCTCTGCATGTACAACATAGGCAAGGCTTATCTTTGATGAGCCCCCAAGACCCTAGGTTAGTCCCTTGAAAGAAACAAAAATAACATCATAAAACTTAGAAAATAAAAAAGACCCATCCCGTCATCAAAATCTACAATAAACATTTCACCCATAATAAACAAATCATCACAATCATCCTTTGACAAAACAAACAAACAAACAAAGCAAACATCAAAAGCTAGAACTTTCAAGCAACCAATCACATAAGATCTCACTATAAATAGCCGAGAACAATGCCAAAGTATCAAATACTTTTCTTTTTGACAAGTCCCAATGACATCCTATTGACATAGGGATTTGCACCCGATGCTAAATTGAAAACTCTTGAATCCCATGCAACATGGGACTATTCTCAGGCTGTGGGTATCCTATGGTGAGAGTAGAACTCCATATTGTGGGTTGGCTCCCCTATAGATAACTTGAAAATACTAATTTTGACAAGGGAAAAGGTAAGAAGGATGATACTTTGCAAATTAAACTTAACACTAATGGGTGATTCACCAAATATATAAGCCTGAAAATGCTATTGAAATCCACAAATCTGGTCAATTCAAGAAACTACAATATCTCACAACTCAATTGCACATGCTTGCAAAAGTGTTTCTTATGAAAGGATTTATCTTTTTGATGCTCATATGAAGGAAAACAAAGATGCTTTCACAATTCCGATGCAACAAAAGAAAACACATTCATATACCTACACTATAACATGCTATCTCTTGCATCCGATATTGAAAGAATTCTGATAAAATAAAGGAGAACACAGTATTTTAATCAAATCATTCACTAATCAATACTGAAACCAAAATAAAAATGAGGAGGAAACAAGCTTCTCTTATTGAAAATCAGGATTCTCTTGCATTCTAAGGCAAAAAAGCTCTACAAAATATCTGAAATCTCATAGGAAATGAGTTACAAAGAATGAATAATCTGCAACAACAACCACCAAACTCAGAACTAGAGAAAAAAAAATGAGATAATATTAAATACTTATATAAAAGGCTCCAAAAATTCAAATTTTGAATTTTGGCTCAAAGAAATGATGTGTTGTCTATCCTCTCCCTCAAATCAAGCATGTAGCTAAAAGAGAACTCCTCCAAGAATGCATAAAGAGTTGTCAATCTCAAAACAACTTCATGGGTCTTATGCAACTGAAAACACCTCCAAAATAGAATTGTAACTATATGAGACAAGGAGTTATGTACCTCAAATTGCTCCTTGATTGGAACTCCATCAATTTGGATTCTTAACTAAAGATGAACTTTCAATTTTGTGCTTCAAGAACCTTGATTTTACTCCACATGTTGGCAAAATTTTCTCAACCACTTCCGTGGTCCATGCAAAGCTTTAAAGCTCATTATAGCTCCCTTTTAGTCCATCATTTGAAATTGCATCCTAAGACACTTTTATTGTATCTCTATTTTTGAATTTCAAATATCATTTATTTAAAGTGATTTATAATTATCACTTAAATAAAGATTTACATTTTTGAATTAAATGCAAAAAATAAAGACCTGTCTCATTATTTGAAAATAGTATGTGGGGTCTCTATTTTACATTTCATAAATAACTTATTAAAATGATTTATATTATCATTTTAATAAAGTTTTACAAAATTTGTTTTAAATGCAAAAATAAAGGATTTTGATGAAATCAAATGAAAAAGACTTAAATGACTAAGTATTGGAAACATTTATAGGGCACAAATGATGCCATGACCCTAGAAAATCTGTAATAAAGTTTGTAATAAAAAACTTAGGCAAAAAATTTATGTTGGCCTCCATCAAACTTTATAGGGTTATGAAAACCCTAAAATGAATGAAAGGCATTCATTTTGTCATTGTATTTCTCCCTGTGCCTTGAGAGAGTGCCACCATTATGAAACCCATTTTTGAAGGTTCTCTGGAAGACATCTACATGAACCTCAGAAGGTAATTCTGATTTTTGTTAAGAAATTTGGAAATTTCTTCATTCTTGAAAGCTTTTGTAGGCTTATGGGTCATGTCCTCATTGTGATTTTCTAGTTTAATTTCTATCACTCTCACTCCGTAGATCTTCTCTTTGTTGATGCTTTATCTCTGGTCGCAATGAGTAAAATTTGTCGAGATTTTGAGTTGGAAAAAAGAGGAAGCTCATGGGTTTTGATAAGTTTCTCTGCATACAACAATTTGGGTGAGTTTCCGAACTGGTCTCCTCCATTTAATCTGCCAAAGATGAACAAAAGAATAGATACTCTTTATCTCTGAGCATTTATTTTTCATAGGTAGGTCACAACTTGAAAGCTCCTTCTATTTACGTTCTCATCATGCTAAAGCCATGGGTTCTCCATTCATTTTTTAAAACGTAAAAGAGATGATGTTTTTATATTTTTGAAAGAAACAAAGGAATGTAAGGCCGCGACCTTCTTATTTTTCATCTGGGTATTTGGTATCTCTAGTTTTACCATCTTTTGCACCTCTATATATATGAAAACCCTACTTCATTTTGTATAAAGCTTCTGCAAACGATATTTCTCCTTCTGTGAGCTTTCTTTTGTTCTTGTCTTTTGTGTCTATGTAGAAGATATTAAAGGAACTCATAACCTTGATGGTCACAACCTACCTTTTCCTATGTTAGAAAACTTGGGGCTTTGTCCCTTTGCATAAACACTTGAGGGTTTGAAACCCTAGCTCTTGTCGTTTTTGTTTTCTTTTTCAATTTCCTCTGTGAGACAATGCTTTCTTCAAGCTAAAAACAAATGAACAATTTCCCTTTTCCTTGGTTCTACTTTACACACACAGTCACAAAACCATTACACTTTGCATATGATAAAACACTATCCCTTACAGAAGATTATTTAAGCAAAACAAGCAAAACTCCCATGACACAAATATGACATTACTTTGTTGTTCTCATTTTATGTTGCTTTCATAATCTATGATTTTATATTCTCTCCATCTCTGTAAAGGCATACTTTAAAAAAATCTCATAAAATGATCCTTTTGTAGCTTGCATTCTTGACTTTGTCATTTATCTTCAAATTGATCTTTCTTAATGTCTATTCTGAGTTGATTGTTCTATAGCTCCTAACAACTTTTATTCCTTATGAAATTAACACTGATTTTATAAGCATTATAACTGCTTCACTGTTTCTGATAACCGAATGCTATAAATTTTTGTTGATAAGGATTGATTCAAAATACCATTTCTTCATAAGCCTTTATATAAATTTTTTGAAGAATCTTTCATAGTTGTCTCTCTTATATTTGATATTCAAGATTATGTACTTTTCCTTTGCATTATGATTGAAAAGTAGTCAATATGGCCTCCATCACTGTGCATTTGATTTCATACTACAAAAGATTTTGTAAAATGAAATAATGCTATCCAATTTGTAGAAGATTATGTAAACAAAGAAAACATGAAACATTTTTCAACAAAAATAAGACATTGCTATTGTTGTTTCCTTTTTGTAAGCAATGCTCATTATATTTTCTGATGATGCCATCATTTCTCATATACGAGGTTGTCTGGAACCTTTGCAAAAAACAATATAGACTTTATGATATTCATTATCTTATGCCATATTATGAGTTGGGCTCAACCCTTGTGGGAGCCACATTTTCCACCACTCATGTTGTAATTTGATGAATCAAAACAACAACATTTCTTTTCTTGTATCTGCACAAGGAACAAACAAGTTAGAAAAACAATAAATTAATGATCTTTCCTGATGATTTGATCTGGAAGTTTTTCATTTATCGCTGAGATAATGATTAAGTCTGACTTAATTTGATAATAATTGTAAATTATATATCTGTTGATAAGAATGTAATGGATTTCATGCCCTGAGCTCTAACACAATCTTTCAACCAACTACAGGTGTATCTGGAACTCAGGATCAAGAGGAGACAAAGACATTGAAGATCAAGTTGGAGACTAAAGAATCAACCCTACATTAGCTCTTAAGGAAATGATAGACATGACCTCCTCTTATATGTCTTTCTTCTTTTAGTTGATCTTCAGATGTATAGTTTACACTTATTGTTGAATTAAATCAACTTAGTCAAACCCATGACTTGTGTGGGATTAGAGGAACACTTCTTTTAATAAATCAGTTATTTCATGATATGTAATGACTTGTATATCAGTTTGAACTTGTTCTCAATTACATAATCTGAAATAAATTAAAATGAATCTGCTCAAAGCACATGTTTTGTAATCAAATGAGTTCATAATTTCTGCGTTATTGCTCCAAAACTTTCAATTCAGTTTTGATAAACAATAGTAACACACATTGCAAAAGATAATTTAGCTTCACATAACATACTCTAAATGTTTGTTCTCTGAATGAAACCTATTGTTGCTTTGTCTGGGTTGTTCAACAGTTTCACTCAAACTATTGGATAATTCTGATAAATCAATTCTAAAATTTTTCATTCTGAAAGATAATGTTCAAAGGATGTCTATGCATCAAAAAATTTATACCCCATGAAGAAATTGCACATTTAAAACCTCACTAATTTGTGAGGAAGAAAAAAATTAGTAACACATCCTGAGATATTCCTTAATGAATCCATTCCTACGAAAGACATGATCAACACCGGATAATAGCCCCACCCCAAACAAATATGGCAAGTGATACCTCTTTGTGTGATTGGTCTGAAATGTTTTTCATGCAACCCCCCTATACTTTAAACAAAGTTTCCGTATGTATAGTATAAGAAAAATAATATTTGTTTGTAGAGTCAAATTCCACGTAAATGATACAAAGTCACCTTGGTAATTCATACCCTAGTGCATCATATATTTTTTCTACATCAAACAGGATTGTTCAAACCATGAAGTTTCTTAAGCAAAGAAAAAGCAACTCATCAACAAATAATCATCATCACATTTCTATCCATCATAAGTATTTCTTCTAATTAACATCATATTTCTATCCATCATCAATACTTCTTCTAATTAACATCATATATCTATCCATCATCAATGTTTCTTCTGATTAACATTCATCCTATATGAAACATCATTAGCACCATATCCATACTACATCCACAAATATTGTCAAAACATATCATGATGATAATAACCAATTAAAAAATCATGTATCATGTATGGGGCAGTTATTCATCATATATCAACATAAGCCACATCATAATGGGACAAATTATGATTTATTCATCCACATCAAATTCATACTTGAGGAAAAACACAAAAACACATATAAACATACATCATTATATATCACAATCACATAAGCATAAACGAGGCCGAATCGAAGAAGGTATATCTCATATATATCATCATAAAAAAGGGAACATGTCATAAGTACATCATCCATGATGACATGAGTGTGATATGATAAAACAAAACTAGAACATATATACGAGGTCTTGACTAGACCAGTGAATATTATAACACATGTCTACAAAATGCCTCTGTGCTTTGAAACAACACAAAGATCAAGTACAAAAAAAGTAAGACCCTGACAGGAAGTATGAAACCCTACTGACCACCAAAATGATCTGGTTATCTGAAAAATTGTTCACCTACACTTGCACCTCCACCACCACCACCATTGCTCACAACAATCGACTCCCTAAATCATGGATGCCAAGAGGCCCTAGAAAAAGTAGCATCATATAAGGTTTGATAATAGGTGTACATCTATAGAAACTGATCTCACTCAACTCACATACTATCACACTCTACTGAAGAGTATCTCTCTCTTCTATAAGAAATAGTCTTGAGCCTCTACAACATGTCATCGACCACTCTCGCTATCTTGCTCAGCCTCCAAAGTGTCTACCTAATATTCCACAGCCTATCATCACACAATCTTTGTATCTTTGATAATAGTCATTTGATCTAGCAGCATATCAACATCCCTAGCTAGTGGAGGAGGACCCTAAACCTATCCCTGACCCCGTGATGGAGGCATATGCTCATCCTAAATACCCTACGCCTCATTATGTCGAGATCGATCCAATTTTTCTACGAGAACCTCAATGCGTTGTCACTCCCTGTGATGAATAATACCTACTCTTCCCACAACAGGATCACCCCTAGGATCAGTGAACCTCAAAGGCCTATGTTGTGCCCACCACTCATCATAAACACAAGTAGTACTTGGATCTGCCACACCAACCAGAAAACTCCAACCAACTGGGGAAAGTGCTTTGAACTTAGAAACAACAATATTTATATCCGCCTGGAGACCCTATACACGAACCTCCTGAGTAGTCTAACCAACTCAAGCCTCATACACATCAGGAACCCACCCCTATCTCTCTCTGAATTGGAAATAGACTCGGTTCGATAGATAATGCTCTATCATGGAATGTGAATGAACAATCAACCAATGGGTATGTCGGTAGTAAAAAATATGATTGACATCCTCTAAACAAACATCTTAGCCCATATAAGGTCTCCATATGAAACCAAGCATCTCATCAAACACACGATGCCAATAAGGAAGGTCCCTACGCAAGGTGTAATGTATAAATTCCCCATAATGATAAGAGTATGGATCATTTGGAGAACAATTTTGTATCCCATCTGGATGAGTCACTGCAATATACTCCCATGCCCAAACATGCAAAAGTGAAACACCTGTAGAAATAGACTTCCCACCCTAATACACCACCTCGTGCATATCTCGGTAAAGATGAGCAAGCAAACAAGCACCCTAGGTGTATCTCATCCCATGCTCTAGCATACTCTCGATACATGTACCCCAACCCACAACAAATTGTTGACCTCTCCTATCAGGAACAACTAATCTTGATATCACACCATAGAGGACAAGTACAATAGGATCTACACTATCAGAAAACCTAGATAGATCAACCTCTGACTCGCGTACACCCAAGTGTACAACACCTAAAATTTTTTGCATAGCGCAGACACCTCATCAAACATGATATGTAACAAGTTCACCATGAATGGGAAGACGAAGTATCCTCCAAACATCCTCAAGAGTAATAGTAGCCTCCCCTATAGGCAAATGAAAGGAGGACATCTCAGAGTGCCACCTCACTACAAGTGTAATCATTATCATTGTATGAGTCATAGTCAAAGGCATGTAACAAACATAGTGTAATCCCATGGCATCAAGGAAGTCCCACTCCAACACACTAAAATGGGAAATTGGATCAAACAAGTGGTGAGGATGTCTCTCGACATAAGTGCTCTAAGACTCACCTATAATCATTTATACACCAGGATGTTAGGATTTCACTCTAAACATGTAAAGCAACACAAAATGACATGAGCATGATGAAAAGAAAAATTTAGGATGACAAACAGACACATGCTAGGGTTTAGAACAAATTCTAAAAGAAAAAATAGAAGGAGAAGTCAAATGCTAGGTTCTTGACAAAATGCTTAGAAAACACTAGACAGGGGAGCAATTTTCAATCAAGTGCACAATTTTAGGTCAAGGGCAAGCAAATAGGGGCACAATTTTCAGTCAAGTGTGTATTTTTAGGTTAAGAATGAAGAAACAGGGGTGAGGCTTTCAAGCAACTGCGCAGTTCCTGATCAAGGGCATAGTTTTAGGTCAAGTACATAATTTTCCATCAAGTACATGAAACAAGGGAAAAGTTATCATTCAAGTGCATAGTTTTATGGAAAGTGCAAATTTTTTAGTGTCAAGTGCAAAATTTTGACTAAGCAAAGGCATGAAAAATGATGCAACTATGTAGGAATCACAAAAACTACGCTATTGACTTGAAGAACTTAGTACACGCATAACAAGAACAAAACATGACAAAAGAGAAAAGTGAGAAGGTACATACCGGTCCACCAACACTTGAAGGCCATCCAAGCTCTCGAACAAGCTCAGAATGATGTGGGGCACCCTCAAATCTTCGCATTTCTCCGCAACAACTGACATAATGTGAAATCCAGAGATATGAATAAGCAAAAGGATCAAAGCATAAATGAGCCAATTTGAAGACTAATTGCCTATATGACACCTCAAGAAAACCCTAATTTCATCTAGGAAACCCTAATTTCAATTGGGGAACCTTCCTACTTTCAAATTATAAGCTTTAGGAAACATCAAAACAATAAACAAAGCACCTATTGATATAATATATCATTTGAAAACATAAAAAATTAAATACTATTTAGTGTCAAGAGCTTGACCTCAAAGATTGAAATTTTTAGTCAACCTCTCGAGGGGGAAACACAGAATCCTACCATCATTCCACTGAATGTCGGGGCACAGTAGGGCATAATTTTTTTTCAAAAACTTGATCTTAAAAATATAACCTTTGAAACAAAGCAACTAGTACTTTGTATTAAAGAGGGGAAAAATGTAAACATGTAAAATTGACTTAACACCTATCACACCCTGAACAACATTGAACAACATCAAACAACATCAAACAACATCAAACAACATCAAACAACATCGAACAACATCGAATAGCACTAAACAACATCGAACAACATCAAACAACATTGAATAGCATTGAAGAACATTGAACATCATCTCATAACATCTTGAGATGACTCAAAATCATCTCGAAACATCCTGTAACATCTCAGAATGACTCAAAATCATCTCAGAACATTCTGTAACGTCTTGAAATGACTCAAAATCATTTTGGAACATCATGTAACATCTTGAAATGACCTAGAATCATCTCAAAACATCTCATAACATCTCGTAACATCTTAGAATCATCTTGGAATGACTCAGAACATCTCAAAATTATCTTGAAATATCTCAAAACATCTCAAAATCATCTCGAATCATCTTGGAACATCTTGGAATCACCTTGGAACATCTTAGAATCATCCTATAATGTCTCGAAACATCTCAGAATCATCCCGTGACATCTCAGAATCATTTTGTAACATCTCGAAACATCATACAACTTCACACCAACTCAAAACGACATCTGAAACCCTAATTTTTCTATTAATTCAATATACAAAATTATTAAATTAATTCAATTTTTCATCATTTTTGACAAATTAAATAAATTTCATTTATTTAGTAAAGTCCTAAAAGCCCTAATTTTTCTATTGATTAAATAAAACAACATTATTTGATTAATTCACGTTTTATCATTTCAACCAATTAAATAAATCACATTTATTTAATGAAGTCCTAATCTCACTTTATTTCGTTTCGATTGATTAAATAACACCAATTATTTAATTATGTCACTAAATCACCTTGTTCCTCTAAATTAATTGAATTATTAAATCATAATAATTTAATTACAACACTTTCCCTCCAAAATTTGAATAATCAAATCAAACTATTCAAATCAATTATCAAAAATCGAATCAAACTAATGCAATTTTTTTTGCAAAAGTCAAACTTGATTTGCACATTCAACTCCAAAAGAATTAATTAATTAAATCAATTAATTCATATTCCTCACCCACCTTCTGATTGAGCAAATTACGATTGCTAACTAAGCAATCTAAGTTGTTAACTAATCAATCTAAATTGTTAACTAAGCAATCTAAGTTGTTAACTAATCAATCAAATTCCTAACTAAGCCATCAAATTGCTAACTAATCCATCTAAATATTGACTGATCAATCTAAAATTTTGATTGGTCAACCTAAACATTGACTAGCCAATCTATTTCTCAATCACCCCAAATTATGCAATCAACTTTGCAAAATCTTCTCATGTCTAAATCCTCTCAACACACTCTAACCGTTGATCTAGATATTCTCCAACATGATTTTGATCATCCATTTCAAATCTCATTTTATATATAACAAACCCCTTTCCTTACAAATAAGGATCAAAGAATCAACACCATTTGCACAACGAAGTACCACTGACATTCACAACCACCATTGTTAGTGCTTCAACCTCATTTCTTCGATCAACCAACCAAATCAATCACTCATTGAGATTTTTCACACGAACTTTGGAGGCTTCACGGTGATAAGAACAACCCAACATCAAGCGAATATGCTCCAGTACGAGATGGTAACACTATGTTATTTTGTACAATCAATTTTGTAATCATAGATTCATTCATGTATGTTCAAATAGCTTAGTCTCATTTCGTATGTGTAGGATTACATCTTAGATTAATATGTTTGATCTTAGTTTAGATTCTTTGATGAGCATGTTTGATCTAGTTTTCGGTCTAACATTCTCCCCCTCACATAGGTTCAATGGATAAACACTAGCTCTTTTAAATCCTACCTTGATGTTATCTACAGTGAAGGCCTTTTTGAATGCTAAGCTACATAGGTGGGCTAATTTAGATCTATTAATTTATAATCTATGATGCTTTTCCATCAACTTCAATCTCACTTTTAAAATAGTTCTTAAAAATATAAAATACATATTGCAAGTATGAAGGTGCTTGCATTGATGTCAACAGGCCTATGTTGTCATTAATGGTATATTTATGGTTTAGATGTTGAGAATACTGAGAAAATTGATAAAATAAGGAAACAGGGTATTACAGAGGTGTTATGGTTTTGCTTCACATTTCTTCTAAGGTGAAGATCTACTTTTTTGGGTTGAATATATTGGTTAAAGATGTTCATATTTTCTATATCTAGAATTTTGGCTTCTAGATCGATGGTCAGAGGAAGTTGTGTTCACTAGTTTTGCACTGTTTGGGATAAATGTATTGCTCCACATTTCTCCACAGTTATTTTTTAGGACTTGTAGTTTTGGAGGAGAGTTGATGGTGTTGTTCTCTTGTCTGGGTCAAGAGGATTCATAGTTAGGCATATTGGAAGAAGGTCTTTTGAGTTATAGAGTATTGCAGTGACTAGCAGTGTTGTCTAGATACAATATTTTTATAATCTTCAGGTGAGACTTGTTGTGAAGGGATTTGTTGTTTTCTAGGATACTCTTGGATCACATTCAAGTGAATTTTTTTGTTAGAAAGTTTCAGATTGATCAAAGGAAGTGTGCAATTCAAAATTTAATGTGTTTTCATTGGTAACAACCAACTTGGTGTTTACACTATATTTGAAGATGTTCAAGTGTTAATGAAGGAGTAGCATGGTGTGTGAGATTTGATTTGGGTCCTAGTTAAGTGTTTCTTTGGTCCAATTTTGTTCATATCCACCATGGGATACTTAGCGCCGACCTAATTTGAAATTTAAAAGTGTGAAGTGTGGATTTCCAACCTTGGAGAAAGTTTCCAAGGTTGAGGGCGGTATAAATATTAGTTGAGATGTTGAAGGTTGTTAAGATAGAAAGGATAAATGTGTGAGATACAAGTGATGTTAATTTCCAAAGGGTAGAGTGCACATTTGAGTAGAGTAGTGCAAACATCAAAGTGTTGGACTTTTGAATGCAGTGAGCTAAAGGTGTCTGCAATCATTCAAACAAGGTTGTGATGATGTTGAAGCTATTGTGGTGGATTCTTTGTTGCATTGAGAATTTTTTCTCCATGTAACATTTCTCTTCTATCTTCTTTTTATTTTTGTAGTAGTGACCTCTAGTTGTGAGCCTTTTTGGATAGTGTGTCCTATTCTAGTAGTGAGCCCTTGTACTAGTTTTGTAATTACTTATATTGTGAGCTAATTCTCATCATGGTTTTTCCTTCATTGGGTTTTCCACGTAAATATGGTGTTATCTTGTGTATGATTTTGTTATTTCAGTTTTGTTATGTGCTCTTCATTTTGAAACATTACAACAGATTAAGGGTTTAATGAATGCATGTGGACTTGACTACTATTGAGGGTTTTGATGTTTTAATTTGGTACAATTGATTCACCCCCCTCTCAGTTGTCTTGTTCATTTAACAACTGGTATCAAAGAAAGGTTCCTTGGAGAAAGTATTAACCACTTGAGGTAGATCTAGGATGGCGAACAAGATAGAGTGCCCTAAGTTTGATGGTATAGATTATGCCTTCTAAAAGACAAAGATTATTTTGAATCCTTTGGTTATGAGATTGAAAAATAAATAAATACTTAATATGTTGCACCTGCAAACAGTCTGGGCACAAGTGATGAGATCAAGGCACATGAAATAAATTGTAAGGCAATATTTATTCTTGTGAATAGTATTTCAAATTCTAAACTAGTAGAAGTTATGAATCTTAAGATTACTAAAGAATTTTGGGATAAGCTTGAAAGCATTGAAGGAGATGACAAGGTTAAAAAAGAAAAGTTACCGAATCTGAAGGCACAATTTAAGACCCTGCGAATGTCTGGAGATGAAACACTTACAATCTACATGCAGAGGGTTGATGAGAGTGGTAAGTGTGATGAGAGGTCTTGGTGCACAAGTCAAAGAACCTAGAGTGGCAAAGAAAGTTCTTAGATCTCTTCTTGATTCTTATAGTGAAAATGTATCTTCTCTTGAAATTTTAATACTTATTCTAGAGATTAGTTGCTTGGTATACTAACTTCATTTGAGATGAGAAAATATGGTTTGAAAAATGGTACAGAAGTGGAGACTGCTTTCAAGTCTAGAAAATCGGAAAAGGTTGAAGATTTAGATGAAGAAAATCTTGATGATGTGGAAGCTAACTTTGTAAGAAGGATGAAAAGGGCACTAGTAAGTACAAAGGAAAACTACCTTTCAAATGTTTTATTTGTGGAAATATAGATCATTATGCTTCAAGATTTCCGAATAGAGTTGTGAACGATAAAAGTAAGGAGAAAAAAGGAAAGATGATTAAGAGAAGTTACTATGTTAGAGAATATGTTGTTATTTTTTATGATGAATTTGATTATGGAGATGATAATGAATGCTTGTTCTTGGCTATAAAATA
Organism: Sequoiadendron giganteum; assembly: GCA_007115665.2. Taxonomy (NCBI): domain Eukaryota; kingdom Viridiplantae; phylum Streptophyta; class Pinopsida; order Cupressales; family Cupressaceae; genus Sequoiadendron; species Sequoiadendron giganteum. The sequence continues at coordinate 368,180,706 of CM021109.1, read as the reverse complement.
TGAATCCACTTCTCCTAACTCTGAAAGTTGTGTGAAGGAAATTGTTTTGGAAAAGAAGAATAATATTGAAGGTACTTTGGTATTTTCTTTTCATGCTATACAAGACAAACACTATTGGGTTGTTGAAAGTGGTTGCTCTAATCACATGACCAAAAAAATAAGTAAGTTTTCTTAAACTTGAAAAGTATGATGGAGGATTAGTTAAATTTGGATATGATTCAGGAGATAATATTTATGGAGTAGGTTCAATTAGTTTTGATGGCAAGCATAATATTGAAGAGGTTTACTATGTTAAAGGCTTAAAACATAATCTCTTGAGTGTTGGAAAAATGTGTAGAAAAGCATACAATCTTGTATTTAAGGATGAAAGTTGTGAGATTAGAAAAGGATCTAGAATTGTGATTGTTGTTGGTAAAAGGATAGATGGAAATATCTATCAGCTCAAGAGACTGATGGTCATTGTTTTAAGACTCAGATTAATGATAATTGGTTATGGCACGGGAGGATGTGTCACATGAATTTTGAAAATATGTTAGAATCAGTTTAGTTCACGCAGTAAGAGACCTACCAAGAATCACAAAGCCTATCAATGTTATTTGTAAAGATTGTTAGTTCGGAAAACAAACAAGGAGTACTTTGAAAGGAAAATAACAATCTGCTATCAGACTATTGGAATTAATACATACAAATATTTGTGGTCCTAAAAGGGTGAGAAGTCTTCAAGGTGATAGGTATTTCATGCTTTTGATTGATGATTATTCTAGAATGAAATGGGTTACTTCTCTTAGAGAAATTTTTGAATCTCTAGATAAATTCAAAGCATTTAAAGCTATGGTTGAAAATGAATTATATTTGAAAATAAAATGTTTAAGTTCTGACAGAGGTGAAGAATTCACCTCTAATGAGTTTATCATGTTTTGTGAAGATCATGGAATAAAGAGGCACTTGTTTGGCCCTAAAAATCTTCAGAGAATGGAGTGGTTGAAAGTAAAAATAGAATTATTCAAGAAGTTAAAAGGACTATGATGAAAGAATATAAACTACTGGAAGTCTATTGGAGAGAAGAAATTCATATTGTTCTTTGCATACTTAACAAAGTTTAATCCAAATCTAACAACACAAAGAATCCCTATGAATTGTGGTATTAAAGGATTCCTACTATCAAGTACTTAAGAGTATTTGGAAGCAAATTTCATATTAGAAGAGATGAAGAAAACTTGGGAAAATTTGATGCAAGGTCTAATGAAGGTATCTTCATTGTATATTCTACTAAAACCAAAGCTTACAGATGTTACAACAAAAGACTAAGAAAAAATATTGAGAGTGCAAATGTCAAGGTTTATAAAGATTTGCAGAATTCAGTTGCTATAGTTGGATATGTGTCAGATGAACCTATTTGTGGAGAAGAAGAAGAAGAAAAATCTAAGGAAAAATAAGTACAGAATGAAGAGCAAGAAGCTGGTATGCAAGATTGGATAGATATTTAATGTAGCACAATGATTCCTAAAGGCACTACAGATAGTAATATTTACTTGAAAATTGAGGAAGGTAAAATCTTGATAGTGGTTGGGTATGTGGATAACATTATCTTTGGAGATAATGAAGATATGTGTAAAAAAGTTGTAGAAGAGATGCAAAAAGAGTTTGAGATGTCAACTTTTGGGGAGATGAATTTCTTCCTCGAGCTACAAATCAATCAAATAGACAAAGGAATATTCATTTCACAGTCAAAGTATGTCAAAGAGATGTTGAAGAAGTTTGGGATGGATGAATCTAAACCAATATGAACTCCTATGGTGATTGGTTACAAATTGAGCAAGGATGTTGAATCACCTAAGGTTGATAGGAGCAAGTATAGATCTATGGTTGGTGGGTTGCTATATCTAATTGCTATTAGACTAGATATCATGCATGCAATTTTTCTTGTGGCTATATTTCAAGAAGATTGTAAAGAGACACATGTCACAAAAATTGAAAGGATATTAAGGTATTTAAAAGTTACTAAATTATGGCTTATGGTATCCTAATGATATTGATTTCACATTAAGTGCATGCATAGATGCAAATTGGGTTGGTTGTGTTGATGACAGGAAAAGTACAAGTGGTGTTACATTCTTTCTTGCATGTAGATTGGTGTCATGGCTAAGTATGATGAATCTATTTATATCAAAGTAATGTATGATGAACCTATTTATATCTTTTGTAACAATACAAGTGAAATTAACATTTAAAAGAATCCAATGATGAATTCAAGGACAAAGAATGCATCAATCAGGTATCACTTCTGAGAGAGAAGGTAATGGAGAATAAGGTGAAGCTTGAATATGTACCTACAAAGGATAAAATTGTTGACATATTCATGAAGGCTCTTCCTACAGTACTTTTGAGTATCTTTGGGAGAAGTTAGGGGTTATTTCCCCTCCTTCTTTGAACTAGATGTATATGAGGATGCATTTTTCTAGTGGATCTATGGATTCATTCTTTGTTTGGACTGATGTTGGTGGCTACCTTGTAGGGGGAGTAGGTAGTAATTTTGTTGCAGTATGAATTTTATGTTGTCATGATGAAAAGGTTGTTGAGTTGATTGGTGTGTACTCCTAAGGGGGAGTATTCAAAGTAATTATAAGTATATTGGTTCTATTTCAAAGGGGGAGAAAAATGAAAAATACCTTATCCTTTTCCATTGATGTCAAAGGGGGAGAAAAAGAATCATGTGAAAAAAATATTTACACAAGGGGAGAGAAAGTAAGAAAATCATGAAACAAAGAAAGTATAATAAGATAGTCGTGAAAGGGGGAGTAAAGAGAAAAGGAAATACGTATGTTCAAAGATGGTGTGTCTTTGATGTTCTTTCACATCTTGTGTTGCCATCAATGATAAAGGGGGAGATTGTTGCAAGTATGAAGGTGTTTTCATTAATGTCAACAAGCTTGTATTGTCATTAATGATATATTTATGATTCAGATGTCAAGGATATTGAGAAAATTGATAAAATAAAGAAATAGGGTGTTTCAAAGGTGTTCTGGTTTGCAAAGGTTTTCTCATTTTTCTTTGCATTTCTTCTAAGGTAAAGATCTATTTTCGTGGGTTGAATATGTTGGTTAAATATGTTTAGAGTTTCTATATCCAAAATTTTGGATTTTGGACCAATGGTAAGGGGAAGTTTGGTTCACTAGTATGTGAACTAGTTTTGCAGTGTTGTGTACAGAGGTGTCTGGGAGAAATATATTTTCTTTGCATTTCTCCGTAGTTGTTTTTTTAGGAATTGTGGTTCTGAAGAAGATTTGATGGTGTTGTTCTCTTGTTTGGGTCAAGAGGGTTCATGGTTAGGCATATCGAAAGGTCCTCTAAGTCCCAGAGTATTCCAGTGGCTAGCATTGTTGTTTGGATAAACAATATTTTTATAATCTTCAAGTGATATTTGTTGCAAAATATTGTGTTGGTTTCCAAGATACCCTTGGATCACATTCAAGTGAAGTTTATTTTTTGAAAGTTTTGGATTGATCAAAGGAAGCATGTAATTCAAAGTTTAATGTGTTTTCATGGGTAACGATCGATCTGGTGTTTACACTACATTTGAAGATGTTCAACTGTTAATGAATGCTTAGTGTGGTGTGTGAGATTTAATTTGGGTCCCATTTAAGTGTTTCTTTGGTCCACTTTCATTTTTATCCACCATGAGAATGTTTAGTGCTGACCTAATTTGAAATTGCAAAGTGTGAAGCATGGATTGCTAACCCTGGAGAAAGTTTTTAAGGTTGAGGATGGTATTGTAGACACTAAAAAATGTTTTAGTCTATGAGCATCATTTTTCTTGATCTTCGTCTCTGGGTAATTAAATAATTTTAATTATTTAATTATTCTTGATCACATTCCTCTATTAATTAAATAATTTATATTATTTAATTAATTCACTTCTTAACCTTTATTCTATAACTGATACATTTGACTCCAAATTTCGATGAAAGTTCATCGGAATTTCGACGAACTTTCATCGAAATTATTTCGTCAATTTTCTGACGAACTTTGAAACGTCGAAATTCGGACCCAGCATCGTCAGTTGGGTCGGAATTTAGACGTTTCAAAGTTCGTCAAAATTCTGATGAACTTTCGTCAAAATTTGGAATCAAATGTATCAGTGTATCTTGATCAATTAAATAAGTAAATTACGTCACTAATACCCCCTTTCTTCAATAATTAAATAAATTACCATTTATTTAATTATTTTCCTATCATCATTCATCTATAGTTAAATAATAATTATTAATTATTTAACTATTCATTGATCTTTTAATTCTTCTATAGTTAAATAATTGTCAAAATTTTCTAATTATCTCCCAAAGCTTCTCTTTCATTAAATAATTAATCTAAATTAATTATTTAATGCTCTTTTTCCATTTCCTCTTATTTGATTAAAATGATTATATAAATTATTTTAATTAAATACCCATTTGCATTTTCCTCAAAATAAATAATTTGGAAAAATTATTTATGCCTCCACTTGTCCAGAGATTCCTTTCTCATGAAATAAATATTATTTATTTCTCCATTTTCTTTCTCCACTATCTCATTTTTGAATCTCATTCGTCGATCGCCTCTAAGCTCTTTCGAATCTTGACCATTCATTTTGTAACCTCCACTCTTACATGTTGCATGTCTTCTCATCTATTGATCTAGGAATATTTTTAGAAGCTCGATCTTGACCATCTATCTGAATGGTTGTCTATAAAAGAAGCCTTCCTCCTCCATTTTTGATTTAACAACCACTTATCTTCGACTTTCTTGCTTACTATTTGCAGGTATTTGCACATGTTAGCTTTGATCCGAGGGCATATTTGCAAAAGAAAATTTAGGAGAGACAAGGGAAGTGATTCAATTTCAAATATGGGGAGTGCTTCTAACTTCAATGCTTTTCTTCTTCATATTTGATTTTATTCTCTTGTTTAGATTATGTTTTTGGCTTAGAAGTGTTGTGGTTGTCACTAGAATTTAGGCTATCTGATTTCTAACCATCTTACATTGGTGAACCTAATGTGAAGACAAGTTTTTGTAGGATCCATATGGGTTTTCTTTTTGTTTTTGCAGGTTTTCGTATGGTAGGACACAACAAAGATGCACAATGATGCAATTGTGGAGAAATGATGCAACTGATAAGAGGAATGACACAACTGCTAGGGAGGAATCTGAATTCAAAATAACAATGCTCTGTGAAAACAACAATGCATTTGCGGGAAGGAAACCTAAATTTAAAATCACAACACAACTGATATACAATGATGAAACATAGTGACACAATTAAAGCCGAGCGATGCAATCGCTTGATAGGTATAATTTTTGTTTTGTTTTCAAATTTCTTTAAATTTTCCTTTTGGGTTTTCAAGTATATTAGGTTTTTTTTGTGCTAACTGTTTCTTTTCAGCATGTGGCTTTGGATCTAAGGAGTTTCAAAAATGTTTCTTTAGAAACAACTAAAAAATTAAGCTTTCAATTTTTCACTTTAGGATAATCAATTTGTGTTTTCTTTGTTTGCTACAAACTACAACTTGCATCAAATTCAGAAGGGTAAAATGAACTTGCATCTCATTCATAATGCTTTAAAATGAACAAAAAACTACATATTACACACATGGGATATAAAATGAACATGCATCACATGCCATTGGAATAAAATTGACAAGTGTTTGTTTCATCATAAGCAAAGGGTTAAAATTAATAAGTGTAATTTATGTTTTGTGGTTTACAAATTTTCATTAAACGTGTATGCTCTCCTCTCATGCCACTTGGTGATCTTGAGGATCAAAATAAATTCTTTAAAACTTATACGACCACCCCCACATTTGGATTTTGGAATTAAAATGAACCCCATGTGAGTGTGAGGCAAAGGCATTGTGTATGCTCTCTCCTTATGCTTCGTGCGGTCTGGGAGATCAAAAATAATGTATTTTGTTGCTTTTGAGTACCTTTATTTTAGAGGGCTTGCCACCCCACTTCAAAAGGTGGGAATGACCCAAGCAATAATAAGCTAAATCCAAGATCTTTTGAACTACTACATAAAAATGTGTTTCTAACGAAAGTCACAAGCAACAGGTGCAGATGTGTCATACCAACAAGTGCCACCGTTAGTATCCCTATGAGCTACGTAAAAAAATTCTTAGGAAGGAACTAGGAGGCCTCTTGATTGACCATAATCTTGAGCTAATCTTGCTGCATCTATGGCTACCTTGAACGAATGCACTTTCTAAGAACCAATTGTTTTAGTGGTGAAAAAACTTTATACGCTCGTTGATCCCAGGAGGTCGGACCTTTGAAGCTGCCCCATGTTTTCACTATTCATGTGTAGAGACAAAAATTCCTCTTTGGGTAGTAAGACTTGGTGAGCCCGCAAAGTTATTTTTGTGTAAGGGGGAGCCAATGCCACTAAGTCTCTAGTTTTTGCCTTATTTAAGTGGCTGGAGAAATCCAAGTGGGGATATCAACCAGCGGTTTCCTTGCAAACCTTAGGATTGTGCATGTTGTCTATAAGTTTTTTATCTTGAAATCAAAAAATTTCAGACTAAACCAAGTTTTTTTGACTATATTCTTTGTTTTCCCAACAAAATTTCATTAAAATCAGTCAAAAATCCACTCAAAAACTAGGTCAAAACCATCAAAAGTGCAAAATCAACATTTTGTGACCGCAACTACTAAAATAGGCCCACAACTAAAATTTTGTGCCACAACTTGTCACAAGAAAACTACAACTAATAACCTAAACCGCATCTGTAGAAATAGAGCCGCAACTGATAACCTAAACTACATTTGCAGAAATAGGGCCACAATTGATAAACTGAACCATATTTTCTCACTAGAAACTTGCAATTGGAAATGATGCATCTGATAAAACAATGCCACAAATACTTGATAATTTGAAACTCTCAAAATCCTTGTTCAAACTAAATCAATTTATTTTAATAGTGACCCTGACTCCTAAACTAGAGACTTGTGAACCTTTACCAACCCATTCCATCATTCTCATTTAGGTTCGCATAAAATTTTAGGTTGCATCCTCACTTTTTCATAATTAATCCTAGACCTTAGGTTTCACTTATCCTTTCAAATTTTAGACATAGGAAGACTACTAAGCCTTTGGATAGTCCATGGTTGCTTATCCAATTTTTCATTGACCTCCATATTTCATTTTACCAACATTTTTCATTTTCATCTTGGTCAAATTTGAGTCTCAAGCTTGTGTCCTATTTTAGACTCAACCTTGTCAAAATTATCATCTTGATTATCACAAAGGTCAATGACATTTGGGTTTGTTATCTTGGACCTACATTAGCTTGGTAACCCTCTTTTTTAATTTCAGGATTCATATCCTTTATTATCTTAGTTTAATTTGGATTCATCTCATACCCTTTGACCATAGCTTCATTATCATCATATCAATCCTTAGTCTTGGACTTACATTGCACTTTCATTTTGAATCCCTATAATCCCCAAAACACAAAAACATAGTTTAATTTCATCTTAGCCTTAGCATCATTTAGTCTCCATATCATTTTCCTTGATCATCAATTAGTCTACCTTGGTATCCTTTGCATCCATTAGCTTGATTTTACTTAATCCTTTGGTCATTATTATCCTTGTATGATCTCTTGCATCCTTATATTCAAAAAATCCCAAAAACATAGTTTAGCTTCATTATTACCTTGCATTACCTTCCAATTTGTAAGTCTCACATGGTTGAAACAAGGTCACGAACCAAAAGAAAGGACATGGATTTCTCAAGTGAGAATGAAATATCTTACCAAGACCCAAGGGTTTTTTGCATTTTTGATAAACTTGTTGGTGTCGATCCTAATAGATTCTTCTATGCACCAGCCAAAAAGGGTGCTAAACTCCCTCAAGGCTTTGATGTCTCAACCATTGTAGAAGAAGATACCCAAAATCCATTTTCATTAGGGATGCCATCTTCACAACAAATGTCAACTATACCACTTGGGACAACTACACACATGGTAACCACTACCACACATATCCCTAGAATCTCCACACTTGGAAACAAGGTGACCCATGTGACTACACAAGGAAAAAATCACATTTGGAAGCTATCAAATTCCATGGGTAAGACCTTCACAAACCCTCTTTTTCAAAACACAAACCAGGGTCCTATATCACAAGGTCCTACACCTACACTTCAAAACATGAACCAAGGTCCCTCATTCCAGTTTGAAAGTACACCCTCATCAAATCAAAATCAACCAAATAAATCTAGGAGGATTCACATTGTCCCACGAAGGGTGCCAAACCAAAACATTAATCAAGGATCTACCCCATCATTCCACAATGCAAATAAAGGACCTACCCCATCCTATCAAAACACCAATCAAGGACCCACACCATCTTTCCAAAATGCAAATCAAGGAACATCCCAAATCCAAGGAACAAATCAAGGGCCTGCACCTCAATTTCAAAACACTATACCAACCACAAACATGACTTTTGGGATAAATATAAACGCCAATTTCACTTCAAACCAAAACAAAACACATCAATATGGTAACCAAGGTCCCATGCCACAAAATACCAACCCCAACCCAAATATGACATATGACCTCAACACCAACACCATGACATCAAATCAAACCAATACAACACCATCTCTCATAGATACTTTGATGCAAAAAATATAGGCCATCCAACAACAAATGACAAACATGCAATTGGGAACTAACAATAAAACTTATTCCATGGAGGAATTGCTCCCCTTTCTATTTGACAAAAATCTATACATGCTACCCTTTCCCCCTCATTTCTTGACACCACCTTTTCCCCATTACAAAGGGAAAGGGGAACCGATATAACATATACGAGAATTTAATACGTCATGTATGGAAGTCTCATATGATCCTACCTATTTGATGAGACTATTCCCACAAAGTCTCACAAGGCCAACCCTAGATTGGATTGCAAATCTTCCTCCAGGGATTAGAACATGGGGTGAATTGGTTGATAAATTCATTAATCACTTTTCATTTAACATTGAAATTGATGTCACCTTTTCAACATTATGCGTAACCAAACAAGAAGAAGGGGAATCACTTATCTTGTTTTATCAGAGATGACAAAGTTTGGTTAGAAAGTTCCCTTGTCACATTCCTAAGAAACAACTAGTCACCATGTTTATGGAAAATCTTGATGGGGAAATGATGAGTAGTCTTCAGATCCAATGTTGCACAACCTTTGATGAAATTATTGAGAAAGGTGTCCTTATTGAAAAAGGTCTTGTCGCATAAGGACTAGTCAAAGTACACAAAGAGACTCCAAAACCCAATAATGACAAAGGAAAATATTGGTCCTAAAACAAGAATGTCATGAATGATGTAATTGTCCATGCCAAAGTGATAAAAAAGGTCCTACCATTCATATCAAAGGTCATTCCTCATCAAACACATCAAATACCCAAACACAAGGCCAAAATCAAACATTGAACGCAAAGGTCATCCCCGAACCAAGAGAACATACACCCAATTGGGTGAACCCATTGAATTAGTCCTAAAATAGCTTTTGCAATCCAATGTCATCCAACTACTAGATATCAAAACTTATGAACCCTCATTAATCAAACCTGATTGGTGGAAGGAAGATGAATACTATGAATATCACCTCAGAAAAGGACACAAAACATCTAGATGTTGGACACTCAAAATTTTCATTCAAGAACTTGTTGGAAATGGAATCATTTTTATAGGTGATTCAAAAGGCAAGACAAATTTTGATCATACCATATTTAAAACTCCCTTGCAAGATCACGATAAAGGAAAAGCCTTTGGTTCAAGGAATGACAGCAATGCCAACTATGCCACCATCAAACATGATTATAGCTCTATTATCCTTAATGTAAGACCCTTTGATGATCACATTGCCACTATTATCATAATTAAGAAAATTTTAGAATGTGTTTTCACCACTTGTAGAGCCAAAATAACTCTTCTAGGACCTCCTTCCAACCCACATCCGAAAATCCAGTATAGTCTCCTAGATCAGCTAGGGAAGACTCTCGCACAGGTTTCCATTTTGGAGCTCCTTCACATATCACCACAACATAGAGCTATCCTTGATAAAGTCTTACAAGAAGCATTTGTACCCGCTAATCTAGACATTAATTAATTTTAGGCCATGGTTGGATACCTAGCTATGCCGCACCATGTCACCTTCTATGAACAATACATTTCTACATAAAATTTTGATCAGAACGATACCCTACACCTTGAAGTATGTGTTAATAAACATAAGATCAGACGAGTCCTAGTAAATGGTGGAGTAGGTCTGAACATTTTCTCACTAAAACTGGTGAAATCACTGGGATACTCTGAGAATTTCATAGATGAAACCAAGAAAATTGTGATCAAAGCTTATGATGATGCCAAGCGCTCGTCTAAAGGATTAATTTTACTTCTCGTAAGAGTTGGTCCAAAAATACAGAACACAATGTTTCATGTCTTGGATCTAGATTTAAATTACAACCTTCTCCTTGGTCGCCCATGCATTCATTCTATGAAGGATATCCCATCCACCTACCATCAATTCCTCAAGTTCCCACACAATGGAACTAAAATTACCATTCCTGGCGACCCTGATCCCTTTCAATATTGCGTAAACCTAAAAGGAATCATTGAGCATCAAGTGCCCATAAATCAAGAGGGATCATCTTCCATTTCATCACACTACATTGATCCATATACCCTCATCAAATCATTCACTCCATTCACCCCACCATCCATACCCACAATCCAGATTCAAGATAAAGGATGTGGAGAATATAGTATGAAGATCTTATTATGCATTGGAAAGTTACCCAAATCATCAGTCTTATGAAAAACTGCATCCTACACATCCTAAGGTTATCATCCACAATCCTCCTACCATTTTCACTAAATGGGGAGAATCAGCTAAAGAATCTTTGGATGACTACATTTATACATGGTTGTATAAAGAAGAGGAAGATGCAGAACCTAAACAACTAGTAATTGAGAAATACCCAAAAGGTTTCCTTTTGATGAAGCAACAAGGATATGATGGACACAACGGCCTTGGTTTAAATAAAAATGGGATATCATAACCTTTAATTCCTCCTAAATTACCAAAATATGTTAGGTTAGATTATGATCCACTGAAACCAAGTCCTCCAAGTACTAAGTTGATCTTGACTGAGGTCATTGACACTTCATATGAGATTGAAACATCCAAGGATTCTTGGAACTTTGATGTTGATTCCAATGAGTATGAATGGGATTCTTTATCCTCTACTACTGACCTTGACCTTGATGAAATATTTAGAGAACCTGGCGAGTCTATCCTTGAAGCAAGATTCAATCAAACCCTTATAACTGATTCCTTGCAAAACCCATCATATTCCTACCAAAAGATCTCCTTGCAAATGGGAGCTTGGATTGAAACCTTCTGGGAACCCGATAACTCTACTTTCATATTTACCTTATCTACATACACCATGACCCTTGATAATACCGATGATGGCTTACCCCTTGTCTATCCTCAACTCATAGATTGGGATCAAGAAGAACCATCGAGTTTAGATACATTCAAGAATGATGAAGAAATTGCTAAGTTCATGGGACTTCATGTATGAATACCATGTGAGGACCATAAGGTTGAATTTGTCATAGAAATCAATTATGCAACATACTTTGGTGAGGTTGTCTTGTCCTCTAGTCACAAAAAATGAAAATGGAAAAAGTAAAAGTAAAAATAATAGATCTTCAGGTAAAAACCGAAAGATGCCTGCTGACTATGAAAAAGTAAAAATAAAGGACGTATCCAAAGTTGAAAACCTCTCTGAGGTGCCTGATGATGGAGGATTGGACAGTCTCCCTATAGACCGAGAGAGATTATCATTGCTTATAGAAAAAATAGAAGTAAACATTGGGACACAAGACAATTCTAGAATCATACAGTTGATAGCATCTTTGACCACTGAGGAAAAGCTTGAGTTTATAGAATTCTTTCAAAAAGACAAGTAAATTTTGCATGGTCATATGTTGATATGCTTGGGTTGGATCTTAACCTTTTTTTACATCACCTACCACTGTTACCAAATGCCAAACCATATAAGCAGAAGCTAATGAAAATGAATCCAAAAATTGCACTTCTGGTCAAGGTGGAACTAAAGAAACTCTTGGATGTTAGATTCATATGATCTATTAATTATGTAGATTGGATATCAAACCTTGTTCCTATCACGAAATAAAATGGGAAAATCAGAGTATGCATGGATTTCAGAGAAGTTAACAAAGCTTGTCCTAAAGATGATTTCCCCTTACCAAATATTGACATCATAGTAGACCTTACTGTTGGATATGAAATGCTATCACTTATGGATGGATTCTCAAGTTATAATCAGATAAGAATTTCTCCTGAAGATCAAACGAATATAGAATTCACATGCACTTGGGAAAATTTTTGTTGGAACATTATGCCATTTGGACTTAAAAATGCCAAAGCTACATATCAGAGAGCCATGACTACCATTTTCCACAATTATATGCATGTACTTATGGAGGATTATGTTGATGATCTTCTCTCAAAATATCTAGAACAAAGTGGTCACCTAGTAGTCTTGGACAAGATTTTCACATGACTTGAAAATTACCAACTTAGGTTAAATCCAAAGAAATGTGTTTTTAGGGTCAAATCAAGCAAACTTCTAGGATATATTGTCTCCCATAGAATAATAGAAGTTGATCTTGCCAAATTCAAAGCTATCTTAGACATGCCACTGCCAACCAACATCAGTAAGTTAAGGACATTACAAGGAAGATTGCAATCAATCTATGGGTTGATTGCTCAGACAGCAAACAAGATCCATTTGTTTCAACATCTATCACAAAAAGGAATTCCTTTCAATTGGATAGAGAAATTTCAATAAGCATTTGATTAGATCAAGAATTATCTATTGACTCCACCAGTTCTTATGTATCTAGTTGATGGAAGACATTTGATATTATATGTGACAACAACTACATAAGCATTGGGGGCATTGTTAGCACATAATGGTAATGATGGCAAAGAATGAGAAATTTACTATATCAGTCCTACCTTGGTTGGATATGAGTTGAACTATAGCCCTATTGAACAAGCATGTCTAGCAGTTGTATTTGCAGCCTAGAAATTGAGATATTACATGTTGAATCACAAGACAAAACTAATAGCCAAGATTGATCCTCTAAAATATCTTCTCAGCAAAGCAACTCTGACAGGGAGACTAGCTAAATGGGTTATGGTCTTAAGTGAGTATGACATTGAGTACGTTGACCAAAAAGTAATAAAAGGACAAGTAATAGCCAATCAACTCGTAGATGCACTAGTGAAAGTAGACCATCCTTTGATATCCAACTTTCTATATGAATCAATCTTTGTCATAGAAACACCAACAACATGGAAATTGTACTTTGATGGGTCTTACACAAGTCATGGTTCAGGAGCTGGTATTTTGTTCATCACACCTCAAGGGGATTCTATTCCTAAGTCATTTTGAATCATGCACCAATAAAATAGTTGAGTATGAAGCATTATTGAAAGGACTTTGAATGGAAATTAAATGGAAAATCAAGGGTCTTCAAGTTTATGGTTATTCCCAACTAGTGATCAAGCAAGTTAATGATAATTATGATACCAAGGATAAGAAGTTGATGCCTTACAAGTACATGGTTGATAGTTTTAGACTATAATTTGATGCTATTACCTTTGAGAAGATACCGAGAATCTAGAATAAATCAGTTGATGCAATGGCTACAATTGGATCTCTCTTGGACATCCCTAACAATACATCGCAATACAAGTTGTTGGTAGAACAATTGTTGGTCCTTACATTCGATGTCCCTGAAATTGAACTTGTGTGTGAACTTGTTGGCCTTGAATATCCCTGGTGCAAATACATTTACAATTATTTGCATGACCAGACTCTTCCTCCCGAATTTTCTTCCAACCAATGCAAAACCTTCATTTGACAAGCCTCTAAATATGCCATCATTGGAGTTACCCTTTACCACCGCATTCTAGATAGAACCCTCCTCTGGTGTCTTGAATCAAATGAAGCATACATGGCCTTACAAGAGGATCGTCATGGTATATGCGGAGCTCACTCTGTTGGTCCTACCTGAGGTAAAAATCTCATGAGGATGGGATATTATTGGCCTATAATGGAACATGATTCCTATCACTTTGTGAAGAAATGTCACCAGTGCTAGATTCATGGAGATCTTATACATGTGCCAGATCAGGACTTGCAGCCACTCACATCACCATGGCCATTCTCTTAAAGGGGAATCAACCTCGTAGGAAATATCCATCCCACTTCTGCAAGTGGTCATAAGTTTATCCTTGTTGCTACCGAATACTTTACCAAGTGGATCGAAGCCATCATGATGACCTATATTACTGGAAAGTAGATATCCAAATTTATCCTGAATTACATTATATGCCACTATGGTATCCCACAATCAATCATTACAAAAAATGGTCACCCTTTTAAGAATCAATATGTCCATGAACTTTGTGAAAAATTTCATATCCAACACCACTTTGCTACCATGTATTACCCCCAGGGTAATGGCCAAGCTAAGGCATCTTATAAAAATATTCTTAAAATCTTAAAGAAGACTATCAATGACGTTGGTTGTAACTAGAACCTCCAACTTAATCCTTCTCTATGGGCTTACCATACCAATGTTCACACCCCTACAGGAGCCACTCCATATTCCATTTTCTTTGGATCTGAATCTATACTTCCTATTGAGGTTGAGTTACCATCCCTAAGGGTATCTATGCAAGGGATATCATGTATCCCGTCTAAATGAGCTAGAGCTATTGGATGAAAAGAGATAGAATGATTTGACACATTTGCAAGCATATCAGAATTGCCTTTGACATAGTTACAATAAGAATGTTTGACCTAGAAGTTTTGACATTGGTGAATTAGTCTTGAAAGAGAATTTGAAGAATCAGACGAATCGAGAAAAGCTTGAAAATTTTGAACCTAATTGGTTGGGCTCTTATATCACCATAGCCACATATGGATCTGGTGCTTACCATCTCTCTACTCCTGAAGGTGTACCATTTCTTGAACCTATCAACAACATGCACCTTCGCAAGTACTACACTTAATTCTCAGAGTATCCCTTTAAAAAGTCAAAAAATATTTTAAAAAATAAAAAAAGCAAAAAATAGTCACCCTGATGAAAACATGGCAAACAAGCATCTTGGTGACAACAAAAAAATGAAAAAAATGAAAAAAAAATATAGTAAAGAGAAATAATTCTTCCAAAAGTGAAAACCACTTTGGTAGTGCTTTGGATAAGTACCATGGTGAAAACTTGGCAAATAGGTGCCATGTGTAGTCAGTCTATGCTCCTCTGTCTATTATCACTCTACCTAGTCTTCCATCCTTCACTCATCCATTTTCTCATTTCATCCATAATAAAGTGCCATCATCCTTTCCATGGCCTGAGAACTACTGACATCTAGTATCCTTTGATCATCCTTTGCATTCATCTGCTACTTCCCCCTCACGCATAATAAATTAGTTTGTACCTAATTGGGGGAAATTCCTTGACTTATGTCTTCATGGGATCTGACACATAGTATCAAGTTTCAGAAAACCTTCAAAAATCCAAAAAAATCATAAAAGCTTCAAAAATCCAAAAAAATCATAAAACCTTCAAAATCCAAAAAAAATCATAAAACCTTCAAAATCCAAAAAAATCATAAAACATCAAAAACCTCCAAAAATAGAGTCTGAGTCGGAGTCTGATTCTAAGTCTGTCTATGTTAGAGTGGTCGAACTACATTGTTTCTATGCATTTTCTATGTAGGCAAGGCTCATCTTCAATGTGCCCCCAAGAGATTAGGTCAGTCCTTTTAGGTTTTTCCAAATAAAATCATGATTTAGTCTTTTTCCAAATAAAACAAGGTCAAGTCATGTCAAACTACGAGGTATCTACATGTATAACCTAGGCAAGGCCCATCAATCGATGAACTCCCAAGGCCCTAGGTTAGTCCTGCAAGGTTTTTCGAGTCTTGTCATGTTCTTTATCCACAAGAAATCATTATTCAAACCAAATCATGAATTATTAGACAAAAATAACCAACAAATCTATGATCTTCAATCAATATTCAATCAATCAATTACCTTAATTTCCAATCAATCATTCAAGTCATTGGTCTTGTATCGGAATGGGGTATCATGTCATTTGTCTCATTCAGTCTTATCACTTATCTTTTATCAGGATGCATCCTTCCTAAGATTAGACATTTTCTTTGGTCAATCTAGTCATTTACCTTAAGTAGGATATGCCTTTCTTGTAGCTAGGTGTTTATCGAAATGGTCACTCAGTCAACTTTATCAGATGTGTTCTTTGCCTTAAATATGATATGTCATTATTGAAATTAGGCATATTCACATCGGTCAATCATATCAATCAAAATTTGTCGAATCAATTCAAGTTCATCACTTGGTCAATCAATCTTGGCATCTTGGTCAAATTCACCTTGCCTTATTCAGGATGTTTCTTTCCTTAAAATGGGAATGATCAATAAAATCAGTTAATCAACCTCTGTCAACTTATCAATCACCTTCAATCAAGAAATCAATCATTTTGTCATCTCGGTCATCTTGGTCAACCTAATCAATCAATCTTATCAATATTATCACTAAACATTATCTCTTTGGCAAAAACTTTGTTGGTCTGAGTTTGTATTATCTTTTTGGTTGGTTTTGGGTCATGTTACTAGCTACCTCAAGTATTTACTATCAAAGTATTTAAAGGGGCGATGATGGATCATGATCTATTTACTTTTCTTGATGTCTATGTTTTGTCTTGGTAAAAAGACCAGGATAATTGGGTTCTTAGTATGAGTCGGGGCATTCCTTGTCTTTTGGCTTTGTCTTTTGACTGCTTGTCTCTCACAAATGGTCACCTTGCATACCTTGGTTTATTTCATACCATGGTGTTTGTGCACCATTTGCAACAATTTTGACACCCGATGATAACAAATATAAAAGCATGAAATTGTGTCCTTTGTCATTTCTCATCTAGCATTCCATCTACCTTGCCCTTTTTCCATGCTAATATCCATCTCTTTCGTGCTAACATTTCTTTTTTCTGCATCTTGACAAAGTCTTGTGACACAAAAATATCCTGCATACAAGATCATGTTAGGAATCATTATAGTAAGCATCACCAAAATAGGTCATGATCATCATATTAAGCCACATATATTTACACGAGAAAATACAAAAAACATAGAAATTATCCATATAGCATTAGCATTTGATTGCATCAAAACATAACCAATCATGACATTACATTTTACATTAGGATCAAGTTCATTTCCATCCATCACATCACATTTCATCACATTAATAACATTACAACATATCATATTGTACATCACATTTTTCATTTATATTAAACATTCTCAATCATCACATGCATCACCTATAGGCATCCCATTGCATTAACATTAATTGCAATCATATCACATTGTGGCATACGATTAGGTCATTCCTACTACATTTATCATCCATACATATCATAGAGGAATGAACATACATAACATAATCATAAATGCATAACCATCCATCATATTAAACCACCACATAGTCATATAGAATGCATACATAGCATAAAAACATGAACATCCATAGCATATCATAATCATAAACATAAGGCATCATCACATAAGATTGCATATCATAAATTGCCGCCAAAAATCATATCATATATCACTCAAAATATGTCATAAGTACAATGTCAAGATGTTTCATGTCTATCAAAAATGAAGCTTGCAAGCTCGATAATCAAAATATAGTGTCCATATACAAAATATCAAAAGATTCTCTAGCCTGAGTTGCCTTGCTCTCCTAATATCGGTGCCTCGCTATCCTCTCATTGAGGTGCATCTAGGGACTTGTTCTCTACTGTTAGTGGCCTATCATAAGGTGTGGACCGTCTAGGGGCCAATGTCTCCCCACTCTCTGACCTACTATGAGAGAACCTATTGTGGGTCCTATTGTATGCCCTGCCCTATGAACCACTCTCAATATTTGAAAATGTGGGTTCTCTCCTCTCTGGTGGTACCACCCTCTCATATAGGTCTTTGCAATACTGCATTGCCCTACTAGACCTGGTGTACTCCTAAGCAACATCAACTACAAATCCACTACATGTAGTTGTAAACTCTATCATTCATTGATCAGTCTATTATCGATTGATGAAAGCTAGGTCCCTCTCAATCTAAAAGGTGTCTCTCTCATCCTTAAGGTTGTCTCTCTATGATAACTATCTCAGCTCATCCTCTAGGGCCTATATCTAAGCCTATAGGGTAGCTATCCTCTACTCTATAATTCCCTCCTCTGGTTTGACCCTATCCTCCTCTAGCCCCTCCTCCTCTCCCATCCCCATGATAATACTCTCATGGAGGACTCTCTACCTCTCCCATCTCTAAATCCTCTACATTCTCCTCAGCCTCCACCATCTCTACCTCTAGGTGTGCCACCTCTAGAGATGGCATCTCTACATGTTGATCTCCCTCCTCTATTGCCACCTTTTCTACTTCCCACACCTCTGGTTGATTCTCATCCTCCTCTTGAATCAGTGATAAGTGTCCCACCACCTATCATCCTCCATCCCTCCTCCTCCGACGTCGGTCTCCTCCTCGACCCCCTCGACCATCTCCTCCATCATCTCCTCATCCTTTGTCACATTGTCCTCCATCTACTCACCCTCCACCCCTCCATCCCCTATCTCCTCTCAAGCCCCTCAGGCCCCTACCTCTATGCTCTATAGCTGTTGGCTGCCCTAGATCTATATAAGGTGATGGCCTATGTATCTTCCACCATGCATCATACTCAAGATTCATCCCAACATCTACCTCTCCACCTCTCCACCCCCACTAAATTGGTTGTAGGGCATCAATCTCTTGCTCATTTGTGGTCACAGGTATTTGTTGTCCCCACAGGTGCACCTCTTGAGACAACCGTGCAAACTCCATTGTGCCTATCAAGATACCTTGTCTCTCCCTAAATTGTCATTTGACCCTCTCTAGAAAATACATCTCAATAATGTGTTAAGACTATACTGTGCGTCCAATAAGGTACTTGGGTTTTCGACACCATGGCAAATGATCATCCTCTCCTACCCAAAAATCACAATCTCTATAGGGTCTCCAGATAAAGCTAACCAAGGAATCAATCTTGTGCCTCTAGTAACTTATGTCACCCACATGTGTCTGAGTGATGGATCCTCGATACAGATATACATATGGTGCACCAACCCCCAACTATCACACCACTAGTGGTTGAAACACAACTATGTGCTCCAATGCCCATATTATTTGTAATGTGACCCCGCAGCTTAGGATTTGTCCCCCTTTGTAGGCAATGTCGTGCAACTAGAAGTATAACATGCCCAATAGACATGGTCCCCATGTATGTACACCATCTCCTCCTAAACCATCCCTACTAGCATCTCAACCTATCCCATCATAAAGCCATGACCCCTATGATCTGGAATCATAACCCCTCCAATCAGTGTGCATAAAACCTAGTCATATCTATCATATCTCTCTGCTAGGGTCTCCCATCTGATCTCATAACCTTGAATGCCAAGCTCTGATTCATCATAGCAATCATAGTAATCATATAGGGCCTACAATCCTTGAATGGGGTCATATCGAACTTGCTCTCCCCGAATCGACAACTGCAAGATCTTGTACACATCCTCCAGGGTAATCATATCCTCCCTGATCAATAGATGAAAATTTCAAGTCTCCAAGTGCCACCGTTGTCAGCATGCCCCTGTTTTCCCTGATAACGGGCATATAGGTAACATAGAAAAGTCCAAGATCTAACAATGCTTGTTTCTCCACAGCATCCAGCTGGTCTTGTAGAAAAAAAACATTTGGCCATGACTCCCTCATATAGATAGGAGGTAGAACAACTTGAAGTCATCACATAATTCATCACGTCAATCTAAAATATTCAGTTGACCTATTGAACCTAAGCTAACCAAGTCCTTCTATCCTATATCAGGGTAAAATTTTCAGCAAGAAATTGCGTCACTATTTTGTCAAATGTGTCGCATTAATTCCTAGTGACTTGCAACTACAAATGTGTCGCTCACTTTTCACATGCGTCATTTTGTGCAATGCATGTGGCACCCAATTTTGATTGAGTCATTTCTTGTCGCATTTGTGACTCAGAAAGTCAATTGTGTTGCACCTTCAGATGTGTCACAACACAACTCCCAACCCTAAACCTAGGCAATTGCGTCACCATGTGACAAATGTGGTGAACCACTTCTCACTTGCATCACTCATGAATTTAATTGTGTCACATGCCATGTGATGCAATTTCTTACTAAATTAAATCCCTAACTAAATGCACGAAAAATCAAGAAAATTACAAAGTGGGTTTGTAGTACTTACTAGGGTGGGCGCTCCCTCAAGTCGGATAAAGGTGTGGATACGGTAGCCTCTATGTACAACATCTAGAACATGCAACATCTCCTCATCTTTTCTCACCCAGAGCTCTTAATTTTTCTGAATTTGGAGTGCACAAATGACCTATTTTTTTAATCAGGTTCCTATATATAGCCAAAAAATTAGGGTTTGCACTTGGCTTGTGTATTGGGTGCACTCTTGGACAAATTTTAACCTGAATTTGACCCCCATAATGACCTCAAAAATTGACTCTATTTTCACCATTGAAATCTTGGCGATCAAATTATCTTGGGATTTTCTAAAAATTTTAATTTTTTTTTAATTTCTAAAATTTTCCCAAGGGGGCATACCTATAACCTACTTTCACCGGGGCATCTTTTGAATGAATTTATTTGAAACAATGCAATAAATTTCATGATGTCAAAGAGGGGAAAAATGTAGACACTGAAAAATGTCTTAGTCTATGAGCGCCATTTTTCTTGGTCTTCATCTTTGGGCAATTAAATAATTTTACTTATTTAATTATTTTTATCGCATTCCTCTATTAATTTAATAATTTGTAATTATTTAATTAATTCACTTCTTAACATTTATTCTAACTTTATCAATTAAATAAATCAATTGCATCACTAATACCCCTTTCTTCAATAATTAAATAAATTACAATTTATTTAATTATTTGCCTATCATCATTTGTTTATAGTTAAATAATTATTATTAATTATTTACCTATTCATTGATCTTTTAATTCCTTTATAGTTAAATAATTGTCAAAATTATTTAATTATCTCCCAAAGCTTCTTTTTCATTAAATAATTAATCTATATTAATTATTTAATGCTCTTTTTCCATTTCCTCTTTTAATTAAAATGATTATATAAATTATTTTAATTAAATAACCACTTGTCATTTCCTCAAAATAAATAATTTGGAAAAATTATTTATGCCTCCACTTGTCTAGAGATTCCTTTCTCATGAAATAAATAATTTTATTATTTATTTCTCCATTTTCTTCATACACTATCTCATTTTCGAATCTCATTCGTTGATCGCCTCTAGGCTTTTTCTAATCTTGATCATTTATTTTGTAACCTCCACTCTTCTATGTTGCATGTCTTCTCATTCATTGATCTAGGAATCTTTATAGAAGATCGATCTTGATCGTCCATCTGAATGGCTATCTATAAAAGAAGCCTCCCTCCTCTATTTTCGATTTAACAACCACTTATCTTTGACTTTCTTTCTTACTATTTGCAAGTATTTTCACATGTTAGCTTTGATCTAAGGGCATATTTGCAAAATAAGATTTAGGAGAGATAAAGGAAGTGAGTCAACTTCAAATATGGGGAGTGCTTCTAACCTGAATGCTTTAATTCTTCATATTTGATCGTATTCTCTTGTTTAGACTGGGTTTTTAGGTTAATAGTGTTATGGTTGTCACTAGAATCTAGGCTATTTGATTTCTACCCATCTTACAGGTATAAGTATGAGTTGAGATGTTGAAGGTTGTTAAGATATAAATTCCAAATGTGTGAGATGCAAGTGATGTGAATTGCTAAAGGGTAGAGTGTGAATTTGAGCAGAGCAATGAAAACATCAAAGTGTTGGAATTTTGAATGCAGTGAGTTGAAGGTGTCTGTAATCATTCAAACAAGACTATGAAGGTACTGAAGCTATTGTGGTAGATTATTTTTTGTATTGATAATTTATTCTCTATGTAACATTTCTCTTCTATCTTATTTTTCTTTCTATGGCAGTAAGCCCTAGTTGTGAGCCTTTTTGAATATAGTGTCATATTCTAGAAGTGAGCCCTTGTATCGGTTTACAATTACTTATATTGTGAGATAATCCTCACCATGGCTTTTCCCTCATTGGGTTTTCCACATAAATTTGGTGTGGTTATTTCAGTTTCTATTATCTGGTCTTCATGTTCAAAAATTATAATTGATTAAGGGTTTAATGAATGCATGTGGATCTGACTACTATTGAGGGTTTTGATGTTTTAATTTGGTACAATTGATTCCCCCCTCTCAATTTTCTTGTTCATTTAACAATACATTTACATCCAAAGGTTGGAGCTTGTGGCTTGTGTGAGCTAGCAATGTAAGGGGATCAATTCCTAAAATTATTGCCTATTGAACTATGGGAAGTGCCACATGGTTGTCACAACCATCAAAGATAAGAAACCATTTTTTTTCAAGTGAAACTCCACCAAGTATAAATCTAGCAAAGTGATGTAACCCATTGAGGAGAAACTCATTACTCATCCATGCATGAGACTGGGTTGTCATACAAGCCCTTGGTTCATAACTTGCAATGTAATTTTTCAATTGCCTTTAACCTTTAAAAAGGTAGAATCTAGGAATGCTCTGACCTACAACATTAACACAAGATAATATAGTGATCCATTCTCTACTTTTTGACATTATGTATTGCACACTTCTTGAACCCTTTTTGGTTATTACCCTCATACCATAGTTTATCCTAGTTTGAACACTTGTTTCATCATAGTTCCAAACCTAGTGTGGGCCATATTATTTTTTCTTTATAATTTTTTTCAAGCTTTCATAAAATGCGGCTACTATGGAAGGTATGAGCATGGTCGCTCTATCTCTGCCTATGCCTTGTATAGTTCTTAATGCAAACTTAGGATTCTTTTGAAAACCATTATTAAAGGGGGTTTTCCTAGTCTCACAAATGTGATCAACATATGTTTTCAATTGTGTTATTTTAATACCATATCCCAACTCTACCATGTCTTGACACCATTGTACAATCTCCATTTCTTCTTTAGTAGATAATGTGGTTGGTGGGCCTGAAGGCCTCTCTTTGTTGTAGTTTTAGGACCTTGTAACCAATATGATAAGGTTGTAACAAGAATACCCCATTTCTTGGTGTAAAATTGGATATAGTGCTCTCATTATCCTCAACATCTTTGATTGCATAGTCCATGTTTGATTTTGTCCAAATTTTGTTAATAGGTGCATTATTAGATGTAGTAGAATATCCAATCAACTACACATCAGGTACCTCAATTAGATATGTAACTGGATGTTCTTATTTTGAAGATTATAATGATGCATAACCCCTCTTTTATGCTCTGGAAAATTCCTTGTTCTTTGAACACAATTCTTCTTAGAATTTTTCATAGTAAAATGTCTGTAGTAAGCTTGAAATATATTACATGGATAAAATAGATAAATAAAAAATATATGTTAAAAAAATAGTTGTTGTAGAAAACAACTAGTACAAACTAGTAATTATAAAAGTTTTGACTATAAATGTTGCTATGGCACCTTACTAGGTGATTACAAGTTTGTTGAGATTTTCGATTGTTTTTTAAATGTTATTATGTCACCCTGGAATTTTTTTTATTAAAGTTGGTTTTGATGATATCATAAATTTATTACAAAAGATAAAATAGATTAAACCCAACACAATAAGATCCTAGATGTGACAAAAAAAAAATTTGAAACTAAGCCATCAAATTAGAACAAGCACAATAGAAAAACGGTCAAGTAGAATTGCAATACATGACCAATGGTCATTTTCCTTTCTTTGATGGGATACACTAAGCTCTTTTTAGCACTAAACTTAATTGGAATGACCCACAAACTACAAATCATCAAAGCTTTATCTGTAATTATAGATAGTCAATTTGTACTTTGGCATGAGTGTAAGTTGTACCTTGGATAAGTTGGTGAAATACAACTTGTATGACTAGCATCATTGGTTACAATTTCACTTGATCAAAAAATAATATGATTTAAGTTCCTATGTAAGCTACTTTCCTATGTTAGTTATAAATTTCTTTGTTTATCAATTTATACATTGTTTTCCTTTCAACTCTTTTGATACTTCTTATGAAAGGCAACTCATTTGACACTTAAAAGAAAATATTTTATCCAAGTTCCTTATGCAGTTCTTTTATGAAAAAAACTAATAAACTTTGGAATTGATAACTTACGAAAAAAAATTAAGATTTAAACAAGCAAAATGTGAGTGGAAAAATAAATTGAAAATTGAAGGTAATGCACCTCAATAATGCCTAGTAAAGTTGATGAGAGTAGTTGCAGATTGGAACTTATGTAGAATCAATAGTAATGCAATAGCATACAACATATAGAGAATTGTAAGCAATGAAAATTCTAAATAGAAACTATGAAAAGATGACCACTTGCAACAGTGAATTTTATAACATTTTGAAAATTGATATCTCTACATTTCTTGATCCTTGGACTTTCTTTTTATTGGTTGTATTTTATTGCCATGGATTGAATAGTGTTTCTTGAATTTTGATAGGTTGAGTTTTTGTTTTGTGTACTTGATTTCATTGATTAAAAAATTTATTTACTTTTTTTTATTAAGAATTTGTATTTGGGCAAGTGCACCAAGTTGTGACACAAAAATGGCTCTTAAGATGCCACTTTTTTCTAAAATCAACAAAGTTTGATGTTCATGAGAAAATGAAGATAGTTACACTCAAAATTTGAAGATGCAACAAGAACAAGAGTTGTAGTGCTCTGAGCCTACTTTCTAAGCTATTTTTTTTTTTTTAGAATAATGAAGATTAAGGGTTTCAAAAAGAGGGGTCACTAAAGGTGGTCCTATTTTTCTCAAAAAAAAATAGCATAGTGTCTTTTTTTACCTTCCTAAAAAGTTATTTTAGAATTTCAAAAATCATAACGATGAGAAATTAGTTGAAACCATGTAGTTTATCCCAGTTCTTTCATCTTATTTTTTAATGAATATATAATAGTTTATGAATTTTTGAAGTTGAAACATCCTAAAAAGTTGAAATTTGAGCGTGCTCTCCCCTAAATTTTTTTAAAACTAATTGAAAATATTTTTTTCATTACATTTAGAATTGAGTTTAGTTTTAATTTATTTCAAAATTCGATGAATGAGTAAAATTCTATACTAAAACAATCACATGTTGGTTTTTGACAAAAAATAAAAGGCACTAACAAGAAAAGTTATGGATGAAAACCTTAACATAATCAAAATGTTAAAAAAACTATATACTTATATAGGTAAGAGAGCCTAACATCATCATAGTTTTTTAATAAACTTGCATTGAAAGATGTGTAAACCTAATGGTTAGCATGGCAAAAAATGTGTGAAATTTTGTTACCCTTTTAGAAAATCATGTCCTTGGCATGAAATGGTCGTCCAATATTTTGCGTTGGATGCCCAAGGAAAAATCCAACCCTTTGGATTGGTATTTCCCAATGCAACCCATTTGGTGAGTGCCAAATTTGGTGCTAGCCAAATGAAGTGCATCATTTTGTGAGTGCCAAATTTGGCGCTAGCCAAATGAAGTGCATCATTTGGCAAGCACCAAATTTGGCGCTAGCCAAATGAAGTGCATCATTTGGCAAGCACCAAATTTGGCACTAGTCAAATGTGGTGCTCGCCAAATGATGCACTTCATTTGGCAAGCACCAAATTTGGAACTAGCCAAATGATGCAATTCATTTGGCTAGTGCCAAATTTGGTGCTAGCCAAAATAAGTGCATCATTTGGTGAGCATCGAATTTTGCGCTAGCCAAATGAAGTGCATTATTTGGAGAGCATCAAATTTGGCACTAGCCAAATGAAGTGCATCATTTGCAAAGCATCAAATTTGGCACTAGCCAAATGAAGTGCATCATTTGGCAAGCACCAAATTTGGTGCTCACCAAATGTGAAGCATGACCTTTTGCAATGTATTTTTGTGAACTTTTTCTTTTTCTTTTTCTCTACCAGGGAAACTATATACATGAAATAAAAATTTATACATAAGTTGAAATTTTAGACACCCAAAATTGTCCATGTCATAACATTACCTAGTTGATACATGACCTTGTAATACATCTTGTAATATTTTACCCTAGGTCATTATCTTATCCCATTTATCCCACTTAATCACCTTCCCAATTAATTAAATAAATCTCATTTATTTAATTAATTCCTCTTCACATGTCTTATAATAATTCAAATTAAATATTTGAATTAATCCCTCACTTTTATCACATTGCAACATGTGTCACATGACTACAACTCTTCACATGCACCAATAATTTAAATAATTTTATTATTTAAATTATGAGATTCCCACTCGCATCTTATTTTTAGCCCCATTCATTGTGTGTCATAAGAATATTTTCCTCCAAAATAAATAAAAGAATCCCACTTATTCCCTCACATCTAATTTTGGCCTCATGTCATAACCCACTTATTGTGCGTCATAGTCACTAAAATCAACTTTTAATCCTAGCCATACACATCACACAATTGAATTTTAATCTTAGCCATCGAATCTTATTAGTTTGTGCCTATAAATCTAGCCTCACACAAGCCATTTGGATCGAATCTTCTTCTAGTATCCTTACCCTGCCAAAATTCTTTCAATCTTCTCATCTATCTATTTATCTTCTTCTATCATCTTTCATCTCAATGTTATGCTGTGAAATTGAGCAATCAACAATCAAACCTTCAAAATATTACATTCTCATGCATGTGGAGAAGAGAAATGGAGATAAATCAAATCTAGCTTGGAGATCAGTTTGCTTTGATTTCTTGTTTTGATTTTCATGCTAGTTTGTGCTCTATTGTGCTTGTTAGGGTTTCTTTATAATTTATTTATGCATTTTCCCTAATATTTTCACCCTAACTACATTGGTGAACCCGATGTGAAGAACCCTTATCTTTTGTAGATCTACTAGCTTGCTTTTTGCAAGTTTCGTTAACTTTTTGTTGCAAACTTGCCAGTTTTTGGACAAAACCCAAGGTTTTACAAATTTTCTCACATCTTCCAAACATATATGATTTTTTCTACAATATTTTCATAGAATATTTTGCATCATCTCAAGAGGATACACTAAAAATATTGAGGGTTTATCACCAATTTTGTAGGAGTTATCATGATTTTATGTTTTTTCATAAAATTGACCTTCTAGACGCAAATTAACAAATTTTCCAAAAACAATTACATTTTTGGAAATCCCTTGAAATTCTAAGGGGGTATCTTTTTTACAGATTTGATTTTGAGGTCATATAAAGTGCTAAATGATTTGATCTTTGTTTTCTATAGGATTTTCATAAATCCATATTTTTGGGCGCAAAATAGGGAATTTTTTTGACTTCTTTATGTTTCTAGAAAGCTCTCAAAAAGCTAGTAGGGGTATCTTCTTTAATTTTTTATTTTTTAGATCAATAACATCTTGAAATAATTGAATCTAATTCGGCTATGTTAAAAACATGTATCTAAAATTACAATTTTCTAATGAGCTTATTTTTTTTATGGTTGCATTATAATATCATTTTTAGATTTTGTAGGTGATCATAAGGAGCTGTAGTAGCATAAATATCAGTCATAGATAGTAGATTGGAAAGTGAAAACTTCTGAGTGCACTCATTCGATTATCTTTATCTCTCACTTGATCAATCAATCTTGTTTGCAAAACACTTCAATTTGGGGCTTAAAAAGAATAACTTGTTTGATCACATATTTGGATTTGGGCATAAAATCAATCTTGTTTGATCACATCATTGAAATTGGATTAAAATGAACAATTGTATTCCTACAGATTTGGCATTGGGATCTAAAAAGAATAAGTGTTTGAACTGTTTTATAGACATTTCAATTTTCTAAAGGGAAATCAACAATGATCAGTGTGAATCAAGTGCATGTGTGATAAAAGAAAACCTCACTTGGTTCACTTTTTTCATACCCTTCTTAGGAGGCCTACTTGGAGACACACCACTCCAAGGGATGACCTCAATTGAAGTGTGAAATGAAAGACACGCTCCTTTGGGAGTTGAAATCTTTTCACTCTTGTCTAAGCCCCAAATAACTTTTTACCTTTGGGAAGTGAAGGTGAAGGGTGGGTTACCCCTTTCTCCCAGCTCTGTGGTAGGATTTTTCTTTCAAATCATCCCTATTCAATCTTGTGCATCCTAGATTAAGACCTAATTGTCCATACCCACTTGACTAACATTAGGCTTGTTTTTGTGTATTCAAGTGTTTGATTAATCATAAAATTTAATCTTGAAAGACAAATTTATCATTGTGTTTGGTTTGTGTGTTCATGCATTTACATGTGAGATCTTGTGTTTGATATTGCCCAAGTCAAACTTCTAATAAAAAATTGTCACATCATCCTAATCATCCAATCTTGTCATCTCAACATCATCATCAACCTATTCCTAGTCACCAGTTGTCAAAATGGTCCTTATCATAAAAAAATCCCAATCCTAATCATAAGTCCAAAGTCATAATCCAAGGGGGCTATCCCTCTAGTTCAAATCATGAGACCAAAAATAATTCCAAGATCATAATTCAAGGAGGCCCTCTCCCTAATAATAATCACGTGAATAATCCAAGACCTAAAATCACACTTCAAAGGGCCCCTCCTCCTAATTCAAATGGTGAAAAGAAATATGTGGCATAATTGGAGGGACAAGATGACATAAAACAATGTAAATACATGTGTAACTCCATGCCATTAGAAAACAAGGTCCTAACACCCCACCTACAAAAAATCATCCAAGAACTCCAACACCCAAACCAATAAACCATACAAAACTTACAAGACAACCTTCAACCATTTCAACAAATTCAATCACCTCACATACAATAAATCTTATCCCAAATCCAACATCTCTTAGCCAACCACCAATCCCAAATTCAACAAATCATAGCCACACACCAATCCCAAACCAAACAAACACAACTTCAAATTCCACATCAATCATCACACCAACATGACCCATCCACTTATCAATACAACCTTACACCAACATATCCTTTCCATGTCAATTCCACATCAGCATATCAATTCACTTCGCAACAAGAACATGCAAGCCCAAGTCCACCTTGGCAAAAAAATTAAGAGCTTTTCAATTCTCATGCTCCATTTGACAAGGGGAACACCAATCTAGTTCATGCACCCTACAAGTTTATCATACCACTATCCAATCAAATTCCTATTCCTAAGCCACCATATCCTAATCCTAATCCATTGGCCTCTCCACCTTCTAATCCATCAAACCCTTCATTACCCACACCATCATCCAATCCTTGATCAATTCCACGCCTTAAGTTCAAACATTACAAAAGGAAACCCAAATCCACCCATCCACCTACAAAGGATGCCACCCAAGGTCTACTAGCAAGGAGTCAACTATTTCCCATCCTTGAGCTTACAAAATATTCTTCCAACGCCATGCCTAATCTTCTAATTCCATCATGTCACCCACAACCCCTTGAACCTATTCTAGAGTCTCCCCCCATGTGCCCAAGTCAACCTCCATCATGCCCTCATGAGATTGATCATCAAGAACATGTCGAGCCCCTCCTAGAGCCTTCCCCATCCACTTCCATTCAAGAAAACTAAGATTTATATCAATATTCTACTCCCAAGCATGTGGAAACATCAAGCCCTAGTCCTAATGAAGATCAAATCACTTTCATCCAACCTATCCATAACCTATATATTATCTATTATCAATATATTAGCTATGAAGAAGCTATCTATGAGAAACTTGATCCTATACCTATCCATTAGCAAGATATCCCAAATGCACCTTCACCTAGTCCTATCCATGATCCACCAACATCCACTTCCCTTGATGATAAATATGCCTCCCAAGCCACAATAGAAGATCAAATCAATATATTGGATCTTAGTGAGCATAACAATAATCAAAATCCTAATGATCCTTCCACATCCACTATCAACTTCATTTGGAAATCCATCATGTCCACTTGGTCTTTCCACCATCATTCATGAATGTTCCTCCTTAGAACAACAACAACCATTATCTTTCGTTGCTTCATTTTCCCCATCCAATAAGGAACTCATGTCTAGTGTTCCACATGCACCTAGTCCCATTGTCCATCACATACTCCAAAACATGAACTACCAAGGTAAAGGTTTAGGCCTTCATGAACAAGGTATTTTGGAGCCCATCCATGTCAAATTCTATCCATGCTCATTTGGCCTTGGATACTCACCCCAAGGAAAACAAGCTAAATATGTTGCTACTTCCTCCATCCATCCTAAGTCCTCTTTCCACCATAAATCCTATCATACACATAAAATATATGTTGTCATCCCTCCTCCATTATCTTACAAATATCAAAATCATGTGACCATACACCTTCCAACATCAATTTTTCCACCATTGCTCCCAACTCCTAATATCCCTCCATCTAATCTACCTTTGTTAGTCCCAACACCTAATATCACCATTATACAATCCCCTTATCCATCCATCCATAAATCTTCTAAAAATCCTAATCATGACCAATCAATGCACACATTGTCTTAACATGAAGCTTTCACTCGTTCCACCATACCCATGGGATTCAAAAGCAAAAAATTTGATGCCTCTACCTATAAAGAAATTATTTTGAAGGGTTCTCATGCCTTAGGGCACAAAAGCAAAGAATCAAATAAAAATCCATCTAAAAAGAAATATAAGCCCATAGCTTCAAAAGAAAAGTCTAAAAAAAAATGGTTTGGGTACCTAAGAAAAAGGAAATCAAGTAAAACGAGGCATCTACATCTCAAAAATCTCAACCATCCACTTCCACCTCACATTCCCACTCTATTCAAGAATCTCATATTACATCCCACAAGAAAAATAAAAGTCATAAAAATATTAATTCTATGTGGGTACCTAAAGCACTTCATCACCCATCTCCTAAGAAAACATCTCCATTTCTTCCTTCACCCCCTCCACATCAAAAGTTTCAATGTTTATCACAATGTGTGCAACCATCGTTCATGGTTCCCTTCCATTTCACAAAAATTACACCTACCTCCATCTCCTCATCCTTCACTTATTATCCTGCATATCTCCCCCATCACCTTCCTATGGTCCATTCTTTTGGCTAAGCCTCCCCTTCATCTTCCCTATATAATCTACATCATAATCCACCAATCCCTCCATAATCTATATCATAATCTATCATCTACCTACTCCATCTCCCTTTCATGTCATCCCTTACCAACATTTATGAGCATAATGACACTTGACATGGTCCGTGTGATGAAATCCATCTCTAGTGGGACTATCACCTTTCATGGAATTAGACACTTGAGTCTCTCCTATCCATATTCCCCTTCTCCTATCCAAAAATGAAAAAAGTTAAAAAAAAAACAAAAAAGTTAAAAGAAAAAAGAAAAAAATAAAAAAAAGTAAAGAGAAATCCCTTCGTCCAATGGTGAAAACCTGGTAAACAAGAACCTTGGATAAGTACCATCATGAAAACCTAGAAAATAGGTGTCATGTGTAGGTTGATCTTCTATGTCACTTACACTTGGAGGCACTTTGTCTCATCTGCACTATATATCCTATCATGTCACTTCTTATCATATCATTTCCATCCTACCTACCATCTTTAGCCATCATACATACCTATCATATTGAGTCCACTTATCCACCCTTCTCCTTTTGATATTGATGAAGGCATATGGGAAAAATATTGAAACATGTTTTCTAGGTATCTCTTGATATACCTATTCTTTTCCAATGCAATCTTATCATTATCCTATTGCCATAAACTTTGTCATGAAAAATCTTAATTATTTTACCTAGAATGGGGCATGTTATTCCTATGTGGCATAGTCTTTGGAGATACATCCTTTCTCTCTTATGATGCATACATCCATTCGATTCACTATGACCTATCCTTTTTATCGATCCATCTATCATGAGCCTTCTACCTGTAATGATCTAAAAATATTAATCCTGCAAAATAGATCTTGGTTAGAAACATGCATGCAATAATAATAAATCACTCAATGGAATGCAAAGGAGAAATGATGAGAAAGGGAATGAGACTAGAACAGTCTCACCCATTTCTCTCCTCCATGACTACTTCCATTGTACCTCCTCAAGCTTGCTGTTATAATAAATGGATGCCCTCATCCTTGAGAGCAAATTCTATATGTCTAGCCTTAGCAAAATGCCTTTGAAGGATTTAATAAAATAAACCATGCAAACTAGCAAACTAGAAAGTTGATTCTATATTGCAAATAATTAATATGTGCCTATGTGTGATAATGAAAGATGATAGTGAGTTTTTAAAAATGCTAAGAAATAATAATGATTCATTGATCCCCAAAATGAGACCAAGATTGTCATTTTATAGAAAATGCAATCTTGAACGGATAGACAAGATGAGAGATTTGAAGAATGCCCTAGAATCAAAGGTCAAGTTCAATAAGGCAACTCTCATTTAGGTTTAGGGCCAAATACCCATATGTGTGAATAAGATTTAATTAAATGAATTAAATCAAGACTGAATGTGACAATTGAGATGAAATTAGTAAAAATCAGAAGACAAGAGGATAAGATTTTAGAAAATCAGTAATTTTAGAAATTACTTGATTTGTAGAGGAATAATTCCATTTTGAATTAAATTAATTCAAAATATGGATTTTGTGAGATAAGAAGTAATTAATTTTTGAAATTAATTACTAAATGAAGAATCAGTTAAGTATGTGAGATATTTTTAAATGATTTTCTTTATTTAAAAATATAGAAGTGTCACATACAATAATTAAATAATTACAAATAATTATTTAATTTAGAAGAAGTGGTTCATTAATTAAATAAATTAGAAAATCTATTTAATTAAGAGGATTTAGGAATTAGTGACACATTAAATAAATATATTTTAAATATATTCATTTAATAATCAGGAGGACATTAATGATAAGGATTAATTAAATAAATTGATGACTTTATTTAATTATTAGAAGACTTTGACAATTAGTGACATATTAAATTAAATAAATAAGATTTATTTATTTAATAATCATGAAGAATGAAAGATTATGAATTAATTAAATAATCATGAATTATTTAATTAATAGTTGAATGTGGGTTAGGGACATAATTCAAATGTTATAATTATGCTAGGACGAAAGGTGGTAAAATATTGCTTGTCAGGCCTAAGTCATTTTTAGGTGTCTACATTTGCCCCTCTTTGTCATAATGCAGCTTGTCGCGTTATGGCAAAGAAAACAAGTCTAGAACATGCCCCAATGCAAAATAAGTTGAGGAAGAATGACGAGGAGGTAGCGGTATGCCCCCTCGAGAGGACAGTTGGGTTCCAAGAACACGGGTGTGCTCTCGAAATTGATGAGAAGACTAGAATATGATGAGACAAAGAAATGGTAGAGAGAAAAAGATGAATGCTAGGATAGAAGGAAATGCAAGTTAGTGCGGAAAATGAAATGCATGTTAAAATCCTTCAATATTTGCCAAGGTGCTAATACGTGTTGCTCGAATCATCATTGGGTGGTAAAAATGACACAAATGGACAACAAACACCAGGGTATGACATAGACCAAGGTGTGCAAGGTCATCCAATTGCAAGACAGACAATCGCAGACAAGGAATGTCCTAACTCATACTAGAGGCCCATTTGCCCCAGTCTTTTTGTCAAGACAATCCACAGACAACAGCCAAAGAAAAATAAAATAGGTCATGAGACGTCGTCGCACCTCTAAATCCTTCAGGGGACATCCTTGAGGTAGCTAGTAACATGACCAAAAGACAAGTCAATAAAAAGATAAGACAAAATAGCCAAAAATTCACAGTCATTTACTTTGTATTGCCAATGTTTGTTTGTCGAAGATTAATTGTTTGAAAGCTTGATAGTTTTGATGGTTCTGATGGTTTGACGGTGCCTAAGGTCAGGAAGGACACATCCTGAAAAGGCAAAATGACACTTTGACGAGATCCAAATCCAAGAAGGACACATCTTGAAGAGGACCAAAAAGTGACAAGAGATTGACATTTTGACCAATGGTTTGGCAAGCTGATTGATTTTGACTGGATAATTGATTGGACTATGTTGTCTGATTTTGGACTTGATTTTGATGTTGACACTTTTGAATGACTGTTTTGACAAAAGTGACCATGTTTGACTTACAATTTTTACTTTTTGACAACCTAAAGGGACTGACCTAATGTCTCGGGGATTCAAAGATGAATCTTGCCTATGTAGCAAAGGCGCAGAGACAACGTAGTTCGACAAATGACAAAGATTGACCGAAAAGACTGATTGGACTGACTAGACAGAGATTGACTTTGACTCTATTTTTGGGATTTTGACACTTTTTTGAATGTTTTTGTGTTTTCTCAGGACAATTTTCAAATTTTTAGGTCTTTTTCAGGACTTTTTGATTTTTATGACTTTTTGATGTTTTACAAAAATTGTGACAAATGCATGTGGATGATGCCGACGCACATGAATCCAAGGACAACCATGATTTTGCTGCTAGCCAAGCTGAATACCGATGGACAGGTGATGATGATGATGACAACGTTGTTTGACGTGGGAAGGACACATCCCAAACAACGTGAAGATGACAATGTTATGACAAGAGTATAAAAGTCTGCAGCAGGTCTAGGGACAAAGCCAAGGAATGTTTTGGATAATGTGCTAGGGTGCCATATTGTTGCATTTGAAATGACTTGGATAGAATGATGAGGGATTTGTAAACCATTGACAAGGGAAACCAAGATGGGTGATAGGTATAAGGCAAGAAAGATTGATGACTTGGACTAGGAGAATTATCATATGGTCTCCAAGGACGATGTTTCATAGTGAAAAGGAGGCTATGAAGGTAATGACATGATACTTTGTGACTAGTGTATGACCAAAGGATGGACATGTCAAAAGTTTTCCAAAGCATGATTTGTGTTTGTGCCTTAGTCTTTGTCAAGATCAAAATAGGTAGAAGAATGGATGAACATGATAGAGCCAAGATGGATGAATGGAAAGATGTCATGGGAAATGCATGGGAGATGAGACAACTTGCCCCCAAGTGTAATGGTCCACATAGATGATTTATTCTACACATGATGCCTGTTTGCCAGGTTTTCATCATGGTACTTATCCAAAGCGCCTGTTTGCCAGGTTTTCACTGTTGGACAAATTTTTCTCTTCACTATTTTTGATATTTTCTGATTTTTTTGGTGTCACCAAGACGCCTGTTTGCCAGGTTTTCATCAAGGGACGATTTTTTTTATTTTTTATTTTTTTGTATTTTTGCATTTTTGTCGGATAGCCTTGATGCTTTATATGACCACTAACTGTGCTGAAGCCTTTGATGATGTCGATGTAGATATTGGTGCCATGACATGCCAATAATGACCTTTCTAAAGTAGTTGCCTTGTCAAGATGATAGCGCTTGCATACACCTGATTGATGTCATTGTGATTTTTGTTGATACTAGAGTTGGCTTTATCAGAATACGCACATCGCGATAGAGTGCCATGAGAGTTCTTATGATAGAGAGTTGTTGCCAAGATGCGACGGATTTTTGACATGGGAGGTTTGGAATTTAAGGATGATGTAGGATTATGATGGATGATGGTGGACGTGGACGGGTTGGTTGGATGTTTGGATGTAACTATTTTTACTCTCCAAACTTTGGGTGTTGGGTTAGGATGTTGTTTGGAACCAACATTTTCATATGTATTTCTTGATGGCCATTTTGATGGAGGTGGACATGTATTGTATGTGGGAATCCTCTTATGCTGTGGCTCCACATTTTGATTGAATTTTGAATTTGGCATATTTTCTTTGCCTAATTCATTATTTTCTTGACTTGATCCATTTTGTTTTGGGATCCATTTTAACTTCATTTGTCCACTTGTATTTTTTTCTGATTTGATGGCCTTTGACATTTGATTTTGGATTTTGTATTTGTAAGACTTTGGTTGGTTCCAAATGGAAGGTTTATTCATGATGGAATGATGGTTTGGGGTGTGGAGGGAAGGGGTATTGGCAACAATCTTATGACAAGGACTACTCATGATACCCATTTTGACATTTGTATTAGATAAAGTTGCCCCTAGTATCGAAGAGGGACCACTAACATCTTTTTATTTTCCGACTGATGAATAGCCAAGACGTTGATGTCTGTAATGTGCTTGAACTTGTACGGGTTCCAAAATTCCTTGCTCGTGTAGGCCTAATCCTTTCCCCTGATAATGCATGTTCTGAAAAATTTTGTTTGCGATGGGATACTTGTGACTTTGGAAGCAAGATGATAACCCATCATTATTGGGGAGATTAATGCTTGAAATCTTCTCCTCTGTAAGAAAGCCTGCTCTAAAAAACTTAGATCATCCTAATTGATAGGATGTTGTAGCTTTACTGACATGTTGGACAGGTTTTTGATTAATATCTTCAGTCTGATTAGGTGACCTATCGGATTCTGATGATTCTCTTGGTGCTTCCAAGTCTATGTCAAAACCGTCTTCATGGTCATTGTCATAGAGCCCACTAAATTCAGCTATAGCTTGATCATTTGCAAATATGTCCATGCTAGAATATTCTTGTTCTAGTGGTAGATCATCTATGTGTCCCATGGAGGAAAGTGTCTCACTTTTGGGAGTGTCAATACTTGAATTTTGGATGGATTTGTGTTCAAGCGTTTCATTGTGAATGGCATAGAGGTCAAGGAGTGGATCATTTTGGACTTCTTGATCAAAGATAGTGTCTTGATCAAAGATGGGTGCACTTTGAATGTCATGATTAGAAATAGGGTCATCTTGAATGACATGGTTATGAATGGACTCTTGAGTGAGGATAGGTGTATTTGGTGTTCCATGAGTTTCCAGGAGGACTTCTTGAATGGACGTAAAGATGGAGTCGTGGAATGGACTACTTTGATCTTGACATGACGGTAATGTTATAATGTTGTGCTTTGGACTTGCCTCTTGACATGTATCCTCAAGTGTATGCAAGGAGATGGGACTTTGGAGACCATGACTGGATATGTTTTCATGACAAGATGGATTGTCTTGGAATGGATTGGTGCATGTCAGACTAGGATAGGACATGGAGTTTTGTACTTGGTTGAGGGATGATGGGCTAGAATAGGACATGACCACCTGACAAGAATATGATGTGGATGGAGGACTAGGATATGACATGGTTGGAGGACTAGTATATGATGGAGGACTAGGATATGACATGAATGGAAGACTAGGATATGACGTGGATGGAGGATTAGGATATGACGTGGGTGGTGGACTAGGATATGATGAAGGACTAGGATACGACATGAATGGAAGACTCTGATATGACATGGATGGAGGACTAGAATATGACTTGAAGGCTTGGACTGGATTGATGGATGGATGATTTCCCTTGTCAAAGTTAGGGTGGGTATGACTATTGGAAGTTTGTTGTGACTCAGTGCCATGGATGGTGTTATGGGACCCTTGATAGTAAATGGATAAAGGACTAGGACTTGTGAATTGTTGGTAAGAGGGATAGATGGATGGAGGACTAGAGGTTGAGGTGTATTTGGACTTGCAATGGAGGTACAATGTTTTGAAGTCCCTAGCAAGTTGTGTTTGACCCTTACTATTGAATTGGCATTCAATTTGACTAGCAAGCATGTCATAGTGACTTGAAGACATGATAGTGGATGGAATGAAACTAAAGCTATGCAAAGTGATAAAAGGGGATGCCTTATGCCGAATGATTTTTTAGGAAAGGTTTTCTAACCACTCAAAGTCTGGCCAAATGTCTTGATTTGGATTGTCAAAGGATTGATTTGAAGGACAAGATGATAAAATGAAAAGGTAAGATTTCCACACTAGACTTATGAGTTGGAAATAGCTCACCAAAGGACAATGACTTAGGATTGATTTGTTTTGACTTGGTCCAATGACAATGTATTTTTGAGACAATGGTTTGACAAAGGAAGGAAAGTTTTCCTATCCCAAAGGTGTAAATTTGAGGACTTAAGACTTTGCTTATGAAGATGATGATGGATTGCATGCTAGATGAAGACTAAAATGAAAATATGGATGACTTGGACAAGTGCCTTGCTGGTTTCTAACAGAGGCTGGCAGAAAAGAATGTCAGTAAAATTGGGTTGCAAAAGTTTGGCCTCTGGTTTTTGACAAAATTAATGTTTTCCCAATTGACAGGTAAATGCATCGTTTAAGGTCTCAAATGCGGTGCACTAAAGCAGATGCGTTGTAGGATTTTGACTTGTTTTGAAAATTGGAAAATGTGGCGTTTGGGATTGCAAATGCAGTTTGACAGGTCAAATGCGGTTTTGGAAGTGTCGATTGTGACACAGTCTGGCGAATGTGGCTTTGTGTCTGTCAAATGCGGCTCAATTAACCGAATGCGGCTCTGTAAGTGTCTATTGTGGTTTAACAGTGCAAATGCATCTCATCAGAGCGAATGTGGTTTGGTATCTTGCGATTGTGGTGCAGCCGAGCACTTGCATCACAATTTTCAATTTTTTGTTTTTTTGGGAAAAAAACCCGAAAGTTTGCAATTTTGAGAAGTTTTCTGGTTTTCAATTTGTGATATTCAATTTGTTGAAGATTGTTAAAAACCGTTGGCAAACACAAAAATCAAAATATGAAATGCATGATCAAGCAGACTCACTCTTAATAGTCAAGTGGGTCATCCTCGCAATCACAACCCACATCTTAAAATCACGTCGACTCACACAGCCTTGTCACCCCCTAGAGGGCACCTGTGTTTTTGTCTTTTCCAAGTGTGTACTCAAGGTGACGGAAGTGGATACCGAATCCCCTAAGGAAATAGTCTGTGGTGATTATATGGTGAGTGTCTTGGGGGGAGATTCTTCCCTCCCCTTGCACCGTGATTGAGACAATGTCTGGATACTGACTCGGCTAGCTTCTACACTATGGTTCTTAGTCAAGGTTTCTGTTCAGTGCGGAAAATGATAAACTCCCTCAGGAGACCTCCCAACCTTTAGAACAAAGGTTTTGGGGATGGTTATCTTTGCACACTACCGTCGAATTGCGGACTTTCCCCGAATTCGCTTTTGATTATAGTGGGTTGGAAAACCTAGCTTTGGTTGTTCCCACTTAGGTTGTTCTCATAGGGTGAGTACTTTTTCCCACCACGACAGGCCTTCTAAGGGTTGTACGAAAACATAAAATGCATAAGTATAAAAATGGATAGGTTTGGCTTTTTCATCACCCAGTAAAGGGGAGAGCATATGCCTATTATCCAATCAAACACAAAAAGCAAGTTTGTTCAATTTTAAACCCAAATAAACATTTTCTATTCTAGGTGAATATATTGCTTCACAAATACATGGTATTCATTGTTAACCAAAAAAGAAAAGTGTGGTGACTACCCTAGGATTGATAAATTCCAAATTAAGATTTTCTATCCTAGGATTGGTAAATTCCAAGTTAAGTGTCTATCCTAGGGTTGGTTTATTTGAATCCCTTCAAAAATAAAGACTGGCCATGGTTGCGTCAGATCCAAATTACAAATCTAAAAAAAATTTGAAGTTTTTACCAATCAAATGCAGCTTGGCAGTTGCGGCTTGTCAGTTGTGGCTCAGGATGTTGGTTGCGGTTCTAGCTCTAGCAAATGCGTTGCACAGTTGTAAATGCGTCGTTTGCGTGCACAGATGTAGCTCGACAGAGCAATTGCATCACTTTAGGCTGCGGTTGCGGCTTTCCGTGCACATGTACTTGCAAAAAATAATTTTGAAGCCGTACAAAACCTGCAAATGTGTGTTAGGATGTCGGGTTCACCAATGTAATGATCTAAAAATATTAATCCTGCAAAACAGATCTTGGTTAGAAACATGCATGCAATAATAATAAATCACTCAATGGAATGCAAAGGAGAAATGATGAGAAAGGGAATGAGACTAGAACAGTCTCACCCATTTCTCTCCTCCATGACTACTTCCATTGTACCTCCTCAAGCTTGCTGTTATAATAAATGGATGCCCTCAGCCTTGAGAGCAAATTCTATATGTCTAGCCTTAGCAAAATGCCTTTGAAGGATTTAATAAAATAAACCATGCAAACTAGAAAGTTAATTCTATATTGCAAATAATTAATATGTGCCTATGTGTGATAATGAAAGATGATAGTGAGGTTTTAAAAATGCTAAGAAATAATAATGATTCATCGATCTCGAAAATCAGATCAAGATTGTCATTTTATAGAAAATGTAATCTTGAACGGACGGACAAGATGAGAGATTTGAAGAATGACCTAGAATCAAAGGTCAAGATTCAATAAGGCAACTCTCATTTAGGTTTAGGGCCAAATACCCATATGTGTGAATAAGATTTAATTAAATGAATTAAATCAAGACTGAATGTGACAATTGAGATGAAATTAGTAAAAATCAGAAGACAAGAGGATAAGATTTTAGAAAATTAGTAATTTTAGAAATTACTTGATTTGTAGAGGAATAATTCCATTTTGAATTAAATTAATTCAAAATATGGATTTTGTGAGATAAGAAGTAATTAATTTTTGAAATTAATTACTAAATGAAGAATCAGTTAAGTATGTGAGATATTTTTAAATGATTTTCTTTATTTAAAAATATAGAAGTGTCACATACAATAATTAAATAATTACAAATAATTATTTAATTTAGAAGAAGTGGTTCATTAATTAAATAAATTAGCAAATCTATTTAATTAAGAGGATTTAGGAATTAGTGACACATTAAATAAATATATTTTAAATATATTCATTTAATAATCAGGAGGACATTAATGATAAGGATTAATTAAATAAATTGATGACTTTATTTAATTATTAAAAGACTTTGACAATTAGTGACATATTAAATTAAATAAATAAGATTTATTTATTTAATAATCATGAAGAATGAAAGATTATGAATTAATTAAATAATCATGAATTATTTAATTAATAGTTGAATTGTCATCCATTGACATCTCAAAACATTTCAAAAAAGTCTTGAAAAAATTTTAAAAAATTTTAAAAAATCTTGAAAAAATACAAAATATTTGAAAAATGGTCCTAAAAAAATTCAAAAATCAAGACATTTCAAAATCCAAAAAATCAAAACATTCAAAAATCCAAAAAAACATTTCAAAAATTAAAAAAAATCAAAACATTTTAAAATACAAAAAACAAAATATCCCTAAAAAATACAAAAAAAAACTAGAAAAAGGTCTTCAAAGAAGACAAAAAAAATAAAATAGCCAACAAAAATCCAAGCAATAAAATCAAACCAAATCACTTCT
Organism: Sequoiadendron giganteum; assembly: GCA_007115665.2. Lineage (NCBI taxonomy): Eukaryota > Viridiplantae > Streptophyta > Pinopsida > Cupressales > Cupressaceae > Sequoiadendron > Sequoiadendron giganteum. Next base: position 368,139,154 of record CM021109.1, on the reverse strand, counting down.
TCCAATCAATTCAATGCATCAATTCAACTCCTTCAATCAATCTTCAAATTATCAATCAATCAATCCTCTAATGAAATCGCTCCAACTTAAATCCTTCCAAGAAAATCAATTCCTCAATTCAATTCATCAATTATCATCCAAATCTTGAAATCAATCATCTTCAATCATTCCAAGCAATAATCCAAATGCAAGTCAATCCTTAATCCATACCAACCATGCTAATTAATCTTTCCAAATTATCCAATCACATCCTTTGGTCTTGATCCTAATCTTGTTGTGAACCCAATTAATTAATCAACCAATCAATTAACCAATCATCCTTGTGTTGATCTGGGGATATATCATTCCCCGCAATGACAACACTATCATCATCAACCAATCAATTAACCAAATAATCATTGGTTTACATCTTGACAAGGGCAATACCTTGTTTGTTTTTGTATCATTTGTGCATGCTTGTTTTCTTGCTAGTGTGTGTTATCATTTTTATATTGCATCTGTATCAAATCCAAATAACTCCCAGCTAATATTTATATCTTGTATCTAGGAAAGGTTGTATTATGCTGGGGCACAAAGCACATCATCACATTGGTCCTTATACCTTGGTGCATAACGTCTAGTGCTATATCAAAGATATGATTGCTCACTTTATTGTAGCATAGCATGTCATTCTTCTTTTTCATCTACTTCTTATCTTGTATCATTCATCTTATCCCTCCTTTATCATTTCATTCACTCATTTCGAGAGCATACCTATGTTTGTCCAACTCACCTATCCTCTTGATGGGGCATCATCATCATTATCGTATCCTACATCATCATCCCATTTTTTTATAGCTTTTACATCATCATATTCTTCTATCATCCCTTCCCTTCATTCATCTTACTCCTCACTTTCTCAAGTGGTTGGGGAATCATCTTTTTTCTCTCTATCCATAACTTAGCTTCTTTGAAATGATGTTACTTGACATAAATCTCATCATCTCAAACATCATCTAAAAGAGGGGAAAAATGTAAACACCCAAAATTGTCCATGTCATAACATTACCTAGTCAATACATGACCTTGTAATACATCTTGTAATATTTTACCCTAGGTCATTACCTTATTCTATTTATTCCACTTAATCACCTTTCTAATTAATTAAATAAATCTCATTTATTTAATTAATTCCTCTTCACATGTCTTGAAATAATTCAATTTGAATATTTGAATTAATCCCTCACTTTTATCACATTGCAACATGTGTCACATGACTAAAACTCTTCACATGCAAAAATAATTTAAATAATTTTATTATTTAAATTATGAGATTCCCACTCACATCTTATTTTTAGCCCCATTCATTGTGCGTCATAGGCATCTTTTCCTCAAAAATAAATAAAAGAATCCCACTTATTCCCTCACATCCTAATTTTGGCCTCATATCATAACCCACTTAATGTGTGTCATAGTCACTAAAATTAACTTTTAATCCTAGCCATACACATCACACAATTGAATTTTAATCTTAGCCATCGAATCTCATTAGCTCTTGCCTAAAAATCTAGCATCACACAAGTCATTTGGATTGAATCTTCTTCTAGTATCCTTACTCTGCGAAAATTATTTCAATCTTCTCATCTATCTATTTATCTTCTTCTATCATCTTTCATCTCAATGTTATGTTGTGAAATTGAGCAATCAACAATCAAACCTTCAAAATATTGCATTCTCATGCAGGTGGAGAAGAATAATTGAGATAAATCAAATCTAGCTTGGAGATCGGTTTGCTTTGCTTTGTTTTTATTTTCATGCTAGTTTGTGCTCTATTGTTCTTGTTAGGGTTTCATTATAATTTGTTTATGCATTTACCCTGATATTTTCACCCTAACTACAAACATTTATATATGGACATTAATTTCTTATACTTTAAGTTGTATTTCATGTACATAGTGTAACTAAGGGAATTTTCCTAGGGTTAGCGAATCAAATGCAAAATATGAAAACCCAAAGTGATAATGAAGTGCAAAAGAATAAAATGAAAACAAATGAAACAATCTCACCAAAATGCCTTCATCCTCCATGGCTGACTTCCATTATACCTTCTCAACTTGCTGAAAATATGATGTTGCCCTCATATTTATGATGACCAATCTAATGACAATGACAAGCCCTAAGCAAATGTTGAAGGATTTGAATAACTATATGCAATACTATGCTATAATGCAACTAGTAAGCATCTCAACTTTCTGAAAATATGATGTTTCCCTTATATTTATGATGAGCAATCTAATGACAATGACAAGCCCTAAGAAAATGTTGAAGGATTTGAATAACTGTATGCAATACTATGCTATAATGCAACTAGTAAGCATCTAAATATGTCTAAACTATGCCAAATGAAATCTTAATATGCCTATGACAAAATGGAAAGAATGCAAGAGTATAAAATTGCAAAAACACGAGGTTGCAAGATATGACAAAATGAGACCAAAATTGCCATTTTATAGAAAATACAATTTTGTGTGAATGGGCAAGATTAAAAGTTAACAAGTGCCCTAGAATCAATGAATAGGAATCAATATGACAACCCACAATTAGGGTTAGGGAAACATTAGGTCAAATTTGAAATGAATGGACAGGATTGATTTTTAGAAAATCAAATCAAGGGTTGACAATGCATGTGACAAGAGATACTGGGCACACAAAATGAAGTTGTTGGAGAATCAAATAATAATTTAAAATTATTTGATTCAAGAAGTGATGTTGACCTTTTGAATTAAAAATTAATTTGATTCAAAAGTGGTGGGGTCATGTGACAGTAAATAATTTAATTTAAATTATTTACTAAAAAGAGGGAAATGAGAAAGTGGGACCATTTTAAATAAATAAATTTTATTTAAAATGAGCACAACAAAAGAGGTGGCTGGAGAAATTAAATAATAAAAATTATTTAATTTAGGTGGCTAATGAATAATTAAATAATAAAGATATTATTTAATTATAGAAGAATGTGACAAAGGGAATCTATTAAATATAATGATTTAATTCAAAATTCAGGAGAGTGGACCAAATTAAATAAATAAAATTTATTTAATTTAGGAGAGACGAGGCTAATGAATAATTAAATAATTAAACATAATTATTTAATTATAGTGGAAGGTGGAAAAAATTTAAATAAACAAGAATTTATTTATTTTTAGAAAGAAGAGGACTTAATTAGTGACATAATTAATTAAATAAATAAAATTATTTATTTAATAATCAAGAAGACATAATGGAAAAAAATAATTAAATAAATTAAGAAATTTATTTAATTATAGGAAGACATTAGAGAGATTAGAGAGAGGGAGAGGGGCAGAAGGAGAGAGAGAGGGAGGAAGGGAGAAGTGAGAGAGAGGTGATAAAGATTTGGTAGAGAGAAGTAGAGAGGAAAGGAGGGATAGAGGGAGAGAGAAAGAGGTATAAATGGATATGTTTGATAGAGAGAAGTAGATGAAAGGTAGGTGGGAGGAAGGATGAGAGAGATAGAGATAGAGAGAGGGGGGATAGAGAAAATTAGAGAGGTAAGGATGGATGGAGAGGGGGAGAGAGGTGAGATAGAGAGAAGTAGACAGAGAGATAGAGAAAAGTAGAGAGGGAAGGAGAGAGGGAGAGAGAGGGGAGGAGGAGAGAACTGAAAGAGAGAGTGAGAGAGGGAGAGGAGAGAGAGAGAGAGGAGATAAAGAGTGAGATAGAGGTAGGGAGAGGGAGGGAGAGGAGATATAGAGAGTAGAGAGGGAAAGAGGTAGGGAGGGAGACATAGGTGAGATAGAGACAAAGTGATGGAGGGAGAGGTAGGTAAAGATGGGGAAAGGAGAGATAAAGATAAGTAGAGAGGAAAGGAGAGGAAGAGAGATGAGGGATAGATAGAAGTAGAGAGGGGAGGGATGGATGGAGAGGTAGGTAGTAGATAGATGTGTGTGTGTGAGAGAGAGAGAAGGAAGAGAGAGAGAAAGAGAGTAGAGAGGGAAGGGGGGAAGAGAGAGATATATATAGAGTGGAGAGGGAAGTAAAGAGTAGAGAGAAAAGAAGGGAGAGTAGTAGGGAGTGGAGGGAGAGGTAGGTAGAGAGAGGGAAGGAGAGAGGGAATGAGAGGGAGGGATATTATGGAGAGAGGGAGGGAGGGAGAGTTAGATGGAGAGAGAGAGTGGTGAGATAGAGAGAAGTAGAGAATGAGAAAGAGAGAGAAAGGGAGGTCGAAGGGAGGGAGAGGTAGAAAGGGATAGGTGAGATAGAGAGGAGGGAAAGTGGGAAACAGAGAATAGTGAGATAGAGAGGAGAAAGTGAGAGGGAGGGAGAAAGGGAACTGTGAGATAGAGAGGAGACAGAGACAAAGAAGGGGGAGGGAGAGACACAGAGAGAGGTAGGTAGAGGGAGGTAGAGGAGAGATAGAGAGTAGAGGGAAAAAATATAGGGAGGGAGACATAGGTAAGATAGAGAGGTATGGAGAGAGAGTGATGGAGGGAGGGAGGGAGGGAGAGGTAGGGAGAAATATAGAGGGGTGTGTGTGTGTGCATGAGAGAGAGAGAGGGAGTGAGATAGAGAGGAGGGAGAGAGAGGGAGTGGGAGAGAGAGAGAGAATTGTGAGATAGAGAGGAGAGAGTGAGAGAGAAAGAGGGGGAAGAGAGGGAGAGAGAGAGAGGTAAGTAGAGGGAGGGATAGAAGAGATACAAGGTAGAGAGGGAAAGAGGTAGGGAGGGAGACATGGGTGAGATACAAAGTGATGGAAAGGTAGGAAAAGAGAGGGAGAGGGGAGATAAAGATAAGTAGAGAGGGAAGAAGACATAGAGAAGCAAGAGATAGAGAGAAGTAGAGAGGGGAGGGAGGGAGGGAGGGAGAGGTATGAAGGAGATAGAGGTGAGTGTGAGTGTGTGTGTGAGAGAGAGATAGAGAGAGAGAGAGTGAGAGAAAAAGAGGGGAGAGAGAGAGTAAAGAGAGAAGGGGGAGAGATAGAGGGTAGAGAGGGAATGTAATGTCCCCTTCTTAGCTCGCATCAATTTCTCTTGGATTAGCCTATTAATAGACTCTCATAGGCTAACGAAGTTTTTTAGAGAATCCTCAGTGTGGTATTATTTCTTTGGAATTAGGTGATATTGTGGTTTTGTTGTTAGAAGTGGTTTTGGGACTCAATTTCACATACTTACTATTTTTAGTAAGTCATCAGTCAACAGAGTTCGGTGTTACTATTTTTGGTTCGGCAATTGGCAGTGTAGTTAACTCGGTCATTAATCCCCTGGCACAGACAAAATCAAAAATTGATGTGTTATGAGGGAGTTATGTTATTTTTAAATATTATTAAAGTTAAGACTAATAATATTTAATTATTAAAGTTACACATTAATAATTTAATTGACTTATGACAATGGGCCACTTTAATATTATAAAGTCAAATAATATGTACCTTGGGTGGAGTGCCTGGGAAGAAGAATTTCAAAAAATCTTCAAAGTGAATTTAATATTAAATGTTTTTAATGAGAAAATTCTTCTTGGAAATCATGCTTTTTTGGAGGAGGGCATGAAAGAGTTTTGAAGATTCATTTTTATTCATTCTACACTTGTCATTTATTAGCTATTACTTGGGAGTTATGAGAAACAATGGTTTCAACCATTGATTGCTTTGGAGAGCGCAACTACTTTGAATTTTTTGCATTACGAGGTTGTGCAATACCAACTGAAGATTGTTTGTGGGTTTGGCTTCATCCAGGAGTCAACATTATGCAAAATAGTGAAGTTTTCTACAAGTTTTGAAGAGGGTTATGCACAGAAAATATGAAGGTCACCATTGTTGATAAAAATCATCATAATAATCTATTGCTGGGAATTTTCAAGACAAGTTGCAGACCGTACCAATCACTTACAGTCAGCTATACAACCCAAGGAGAGAGGCATTTGGTTTCTAGGAGAAAACGCCTAGTCTTTGAGTAGATAAATACCACCAACCATGCGGCCAGGTCATTGCAACAATATTCAAATGCTTGAAAGATATAAAAGACATTCTATGAAGTTGGGCGTCCATCATTGAGGGATTGCAACAAGTTGATAACCTATTTTCAGAATTACAAATTAGTTCGCCAAGGTTGCAACCGGGTATGAGGATGTGTAACAACCTACAAATGTATTTGCATTTGAAAGGCTTATGTAATTAGTTTTAAATGAGATAAATCTGATTAAGTAGTTCTTGCCAACACTATAGTTTTTTTTAGTTTGATCCCTTTAGTTATTTTATTTGCATATCTTGTTTTCACCTAGCATATATTATTAAAAAACACAAAAAACTAGAAACCCTACAACAAATTTCAAAAAAATCAAATCAGAATAGAAAAAACTTCATATTGGGAGAATAGGAGTTCTTATAGTGGTATTGGAGCAAGAATCATGTCATCTTGTTGGAAATTCATTATTGCATGTTAGTTTGGAGGATACCTAAAAGATTGCATGTTTCCTTTTTTATCAGTTGTGGAATTGGGTTGTTGCATGTCACATAGATATTATACTAGAAGCAAGTGAGTACAGTAGGAGGAAGGAGTTGATAATAACACAATTGAATCGAAGATGGGTGAGAGAAGAGGTGAAAACCCACCAAGAAATTTGAATGCGCAATTGAATAATTTCCTAACCACATTTCCCCATCAACAACAACAAATGCTACAACAGTTTCAGGACCATATGATCATAGCCATGGATCAATTGAGATTGGATCCATACTAGATTGAGTAGATCAAGCAGTGGCCATAGTAGAAGTGATTCTAGAAATAGGAATAGGGATAGAGAAGCCACTAATGTCATCAGGACAACAAGCACAATGTCTGATTGGCCTTTACATCCTACATTTGTGACAAGACAAACTGAACCAAAGGCCATTCCAGAGTTGGAGGAAGATTCTCACATCACTGATGATGTTATGATGACTCATGAGGAATACATAATGCTTCTAGATAAATTTAGTTATTTGATTAACTTTAATCAGTTTATGAATCAACAGAGAGATAAAAATAAAGCTAGACTAGAGAGGCAAGAAAGGGGTCTCCGAAGGAAAATCGGTCAAGGAACTCAACCCAAGGAATACAATGAATGATTGAATAAGGTTCCTTTACTAACCTTTGATGGGAGTAGAAAAATAAATGCTCGATCATGGGTGCACAAACTTGATACATTCTTGTCTTTGAAACCTATGGAGGAAGGAAAGGATATATAGTTTGCTACAATGCATCTAGAGAGTGTAGCATATGATTGGTGGCACCATGGGTTAGTATCATAGGACCATGCCATGATACATTCATATGAGGATTTTGTTGATAGATTGATTACTCACTTCAATTGAAAAGATGTTGAGATCTTTTACAAGGACTTGGCTCAGTTGAAGCAGGTTGGACCAGTTGAGGCCTACACCAATGAATTCTAGAAAATAACAGTTACGGTTCCTTATATGACTGAGAGGTGATTCACTATGTTGTTTGTCAAGGGTTTGAGTGACAAATTTAGGGGTTTAGTCAAGGCTCATAAGCCTAGTACTCTTCATGATGCTATCTAATTGGCACTAGATCTTGATACATCATCTCCTTCACCTCAGTGCCAAAAGAAGAATTTCAAGGATAAAAAATCAGACCATAAAAACAAATTTACAATCAAACCAGACCAAGAAACAATCAATGATTTAAGAAGTAAAAGTTGTATTTTTGGTGTAAGACCCCGTACAATCAAGATCGTTATTTCCCCTTGAGACCCAAGGAAAAATCTAAGAAAATGAAGTGGATATATGTTGATGAATATCAGTCTAAAAATTCTGACCAGCAAACTAATAATGAAGATTTGGAGGCAGACAATTCTTCAAATGAGTCTGAAAATGATGAGGAAGTGAAGGTTATTAAAGTTCACCTTTCTAGAATCCAATGTGAGGGGTCTTTTAGGATGTGTGGAGTGCTAGCAGGTCAAAAGATGATAACCTTATTGGATACATGTGCAATCCACAACTTCATAGATGAGAAGTTCGTTGCAAGGCGTGGAATTCAAACAACAGAGTTTGAAGGTATCAAGGTTAGAGTAGCGGATGGTTACACACTTTCATGTAACAAAATTATTTCAGATCTTCCCTTTCATTTAAACAACTATGACTTCAAGGCATAATTTTATGTTGTTAATATGGGAGACATGGATCTGGTCTTAGGCATGAGATGGCTTCATGCCATAGGATAATTTACGCTTAACCTTCATAAGATGGAAATGAGGTTTGAAGCAGATGGAAAGAAGCATGTATTGAAGGAAATAACAAATGGTGGGTTGAAGATGATATCATTCAGGAGGATGGAGAGATTAATTTGTCTTGAGTAGGTGGACTGGGCAGCAGAATTGGTGATCATGCCTACATAGATGGAGCAGCAAAAATCAATTTATCCTCCAAACATTCAGGAGTTGAGAACTAAACACACAAAGGTGTTTAGTGACATTCCACTAGGTAGACCACCAAATAGGGGTATTGAGAACATTATTGAGTTATAGGAGGGTGCTAAATCCATGATGATCACACCCTATAGGAATTTGAAATGGATGAATGATGAAATAGAGAAAACCATAAAAGAGTTTCTTGAGATGGGCCACATTAGGTTGAGTAAATCTCCTTTTTCTTCATCAGTGGTATTGGTGAAAAGGAAAGATGAAACTCCTCGCATGTGCATCGACTGTTGATTTTTGAATAAGAGGGTCATTAAAAACCGTTACCCTATTCCTTGTATAGATGAGTTGGTTGATGAGCTTCATGGTGCTTGCTACTTTTCAAAAATTGATTTGAGGTTCGGATATCATCAAATTAGAGTTAGAGAGTAGGATGTAGAAAAAAACAACATTATGATGCCATTGCGGTCACTTTGAGTTCTTGGTTATGCCTTTTAGCTTAACCAATGCCCTTGCCACATTTCAGTCTACCATGAACGAAGTATTTTAGCACCAACTAAGGAGGATTGTGCTTGTGTTTTTTGATGATATATTGGTTTATAGCAGGTCATCGGAAGGCCATCTTTGTCACTTGGATGTAGTGTTAGATATTCTTGAGAGGGAGTCCTTGTACACCAAGGAATCCAAATATGCATTGGATTTGTCAAAGTTACACTATCTTGGCCATATCATTAGTGCTAAGGGCGTACATATGGATACAGATAAAGTTTGGACTATCATTGATTGGCCTAATCCTAATAATATTACACAACTCAAAGGATTTATGGGATTATATGGTTTTTACCATCACTTTGTCAATGGGTTTTCACAACATGCAACACCTTTCACAGATTTGACAAAGAAGGGAGCTTTCATTTGGACTGATCAGGCACACCAGTTTTTTGAGAAGTTCAAACTTCTAATGAGTTCATGCACTTTTCTTGCCATTCCTGACTTTTATAGACCAATTGAGCTTCAGTTTGATGCTTGTGGTGAGGATATTGGTGTAGTGTTGATGCAAGACAAACACCCCATTGCATACGAGAGTAGGAAATTAAGGGGGCCAAAGTGGAGTTACAGTATCTACGACAAGGAAATGCTAGCCATTATGCATGCATTGGCTAAATTTAGGCAATACTTAGTGGGCAACAAGTTTTGTGTTAAAATAGATCTAATAGCCTGAAGCATTTCCTTGGATAGTGAGACCTTAATGACCATCAACGAAATTGGGTGAGTAAACTCTAAGCATATGATTTTGACATCTCCTATGTCAAAAGGACTCAAAATATAGTTGTTGATGCGATGTCACATAGACCTCATTTGAATACCACGGTTGATATTACAACGGATTAGAGGCACTTGATTTCAGTAGAGTATGCTAAGGACCCTTGGGCCTCTGGCATCATTGATGGTATAGTGTAGGATAGCAGATATTCCATTGTAAATGAGCTCGTCATTTATAAAGGGAGGATTTTGTTGTTACTAGGTTCTGAGATGAAGAACAAACTATTGAGAGCCTTTCATGATCAACCTATGGCAAGACATCCTGGTTACTTCAAGAATTATAAGCAGATACATGAGTGTTTTACTTGGAAGGGTCTCAAGTCAGAGGTTATTCAATATGTTAGAGAGTGCCTTGTTTGTCAGCAAAATAAACAAGAACATACATATCCTGTAGGTCTTCTTCAACCACTTCCCATTCTCGACCAGAAGTGGGAATGTTTATCTGTGGAATTCATTATAGGCCTACCTAAAGCCTAGGGTGGAGATTGCATATATGTGGTAGTTGATTGGCTTATAAATTTTTCCCACTTCTTTCTGATCTCATCCACTTATTTAGTTGCACAGGTAGTAGATCTTTTCTTTCGTGAGGTGTTCAGGTTACATAGCTTACCTCAGAGTATTGTCAGCAATAGCGACAACAAGTTTATGATTCATTTATGGTAGGAGTTGTTCAAACTCAGTGGGACTAAGCTAACTTTGAGTACTAGTTACCACCTGCAGACTGATGGCCAAATGGAGAATGTGAATAAATGGGTGGAAGGGTACCTCCAGAACTACATAGTAGGGAAATAAAAGGCTTAGGTGGGGTGGTATCATCTATGTGAGTATTTATACAATACCACTCACCATATGTCCATTCAGATGACACCATTTATGGCTCTATATGAGTATGATGTGCCCAATTTTTTGGACGTGTTGCTGAGTGATAGTAGAGTGCCTAGTGCTAGTGGTCTTCTTTAGGAGAGCCAGGACATCATGCCATCTTTGTAGGAGAATATTCAGAAGGCATAGAACCAACAAAAATAGTATGTAGATTAGAAGAGGGTTGAGCGATCTTTTGATGTGGTTGACATGGTGTATCTAATGTTGCAACCATACCGTCAGTCCACTCTTAGGAAGAGTGGTGCTGAGAAACTTAAGCCACATTATTATGGTCCATTTAGGATTATCAAGCATGTGGGAGAAGTGTCTTATGAGATTGACCTACTGGTAGACAGCAAGGTACATAATGTATTCCATGTTGCAAGTATGGATGTGTTTGATGGTTTTTTCATTAATATTGTCATTGGTGTCAACACAGTTCAAGTAGATTGCTGATGGTACTTGTATAGTTGAGATACTGTAGAAATGCTTAGAGTACATGGAGCTATATTTATGAAGTTATAGTTGTTGTTTTTCCAAGTGCTTTTGAGAAAATTTAAGAGTTAAAGAAGGAAGTATATGGACTTAAACAAGCTCCCAAAGCTTGGTACGCAAGGTTGGATAGATACTTGACACAACAAGGATTCAAAAAAGGGTCTACAGACAACAATCTTTACTTAAAAGTAGAGAAAAATAAAATATTCATAGTTGTCATATATGTTGATGACATTAGCTTTGGTGGAAATGAAGGAATGTGTACGAAATTTACGAAAGAGATGCAAAAAGAATTTGAAATGTCTATGATTGGTGAGTTGAATTTCTTCCTTGGACTTCAAGTAAATAAAAATAACAAAGTGATATTCATTTCACAATCTAAGTATGTTAAGGAATTATTGAAAAAGTTTGGAATGGATGACTCCAAACTGGTCTGTACCTCTATATTGGTAATCGAATGTAAGATGAGCAAGGATGATGAATCTGCTAAGTTTAATCAGAGCATGTATAGGTCTATGATTGGTGGACTGATGTATCTTACTGATACTAGATCGGAAATCATGCATGTAGTATGTTTAGTTGCAAGATTTCAAGTAGAACCTAAGGAAGCACATGTTACAGCTATGAAGAGGATATTCAAATATCTTAAGGGAACTCCAGATTTTGCGCTATGGTATCCAAAGGATAATGAATACACATTGAATGCCTACACTGATGTAGATTGGGCTAGTTGTGTAGTTGACCGAAAGAGTACAAGTGGTGGTGCATTCTTCCATGGAGGAAAATTAGTTTCATGGTTGAGTAAGAAACAAGATTCAATTTCTTTATCCACTGTAGAAGAAGAATATATTTTAGCAACATCATGTTGTACATAGGTACTTTGGATGAAGAAAACCTTGAAAGAAATAGGTGTGATGTGTGATGAGCCTATCTCTATCTTTTGTGACAATAAAATTTCTATAAAAATTTCGAAGAATCCATTGATTCATTCTAGGACAAAGCACATATCTATTAGGTATCACTTCTTGAGGGAGAAGGTGTTGCAGAATGAAGTTAGACTTGAATATGTACCTACCAAAGAAAAAATTGTTGACATACTCACTAAGGCCTTCCAAAGGATACTTTTGAGTATCTCAAGTGGAAGTTAGGGGCTACATCCCTCCTTCCTTGGACTAAGTGCACATGGAGGTGCATTAGTCTAGTGGATTCATAGATTCTTTTGGTCTGGACTGATGATTGAGGTCTACTCCTCAGGGGGAGTGTCAGCCTCCTAAAATGGTTTCAATAACTAATCCTTTACAACCATGATTTAGAGATTGGAAATTCAACCTAAATATCCATCTTAACCATCATGAAGGTACATTTAAATTGTCAACCCAAGGACATGAACTTGAAATGGGTCAGCACAGTATGTGCACTAGGAACTTCAAACTTGTCACCTTCATTCTACAACTAAGAAATACTTAATACTGAGAATAAATTGCATGAAAGGAAACAAATTAAATTTTGAACATCACTCAATCAAAATTAAATTGAACATGCATAACAGGAATGAAAATTTGAGCAAAAAATAGGAAACTACTCTACCTACTTTGGCTGCAAGAACAGTCACATAATGGAATTCTAGTGGTTGCAGGAACAGTCAAAGCCAAATTCCTAACTAAGTATTGAACATAAGCTAATACTAATCTATCTAAACTAAAGGAATAGATTACTCACCAAGTGGTCCCCCTTGGATGAGTATCCTCTAAAACTAATGAAAACTTAGGTTAAGCTTAGATACTCAACTCAGAATCTTATTTCATTCATTGGAAATTACAAATACAAAAGAGTATGTTTGATAGTATTCTCAGCTTGTACAATAATTTGGAAATCAACTCCCTGAAGAAGGAGGATCCGAACCTTATTTACACCAAATAAACAAGGCAGTCAACTCCCACTAACTGAGAGGACGCCATTTAGGGAAAACAGGAAAGAGAGTGGAAGAGCAGTTACACATGCAGGGCAATCCATTCAGACATGCATGCCCAAACGTGGACTCGACCACTGCAGTAGTGCCCATAATGCTCAATATCATTAAAGATTGGCACAAGGTAGTTACATGCGACTGACATGGGATTCTTCCACTTTCATCCTCATTTGACCTTCGTGTGTTTCCTTTGTGTGACCAGCTGACGAATGTGTTTCTCAACTTAGCTTTTTCAATCATGTTTGTATGAAAATGTCAGTACACATAATAATTGCATAGCTATAACCACCTTAAATAACATTCATTAATCACATGCAAGATTAATATAGATAGTCCACATAATAGGTAAATATCATTAGAACTATCAGAAATGGAATTAATCCCAGATGTCTTATGTTTTGAGAGAAAGTATATAAAAGTGCCAGTATGTAATATCAAAGTCTGTGGTAACTTCAAAAAATAAACAAGAGATTCTACCCATAACTAGACCAAAAACTAGACTCATCACTCCCCCCAACCTATTGTTTTTTTGATCATCTAGTAGGGGAAGAGTTAGGCTTCTGCTTGGTTAAGGCTCTCAAGTTTGCAACTAATAACTATCCAACATCAGTGTCTGCTGAGGTTGAATCAAGATTCTAGTAGAATCCTCCTAGCTTATCAAGTCTCCCCCATATTTTTTGTTCCTCAATAATGTCATACCTGTAGAATCTAAAATCTGGTACAGGCCACAAAAGGGTAGGCGGATGAAAAGTCAGGGGAAGCCAATCTGGACCCTTGGTTCTACCAAGCTGGATGTATCTTTCAATTCTCTTTATTGTAGCAGCATAGTTGTGGATAGAATGTGGTTCATCTTGCTTCATCTCATCAGTTAATAGGTTCCATCTCTAGGATAGGTATCCCCTCATAGTATCCTCTTTTGCTATGGTTTTCACCTCATACTCACTGTAAACTACCTCAATCCAAGGCATAATCTTGTTACCTTAGCTCGGCCTGAAGAGCAATCTATTCCAGTTTGTATAAATATCTTTGGGGTTCTTTGATTTAGCCCTGATGACCAAGGGAATATTGGATTCCCTCTTCTTATAGGCATTGTATTGTTCACCCCAGCTAATCTCATTTTGTACCCAAGACATGAATGTTCTCAATTGGATGTCCCCCACATAAAGTAGTGGGTTCCAGTCTTGGTCTTTTGTGAAAGCAAAATTGTGCAAATAAAATTCACATAATAAATTTTTCATCTCAGAGGAGGCAATTTTGTAAGCATTGAAAAATTTGACAGGAGTTTCAATGGAGGGGTTCAAAGCTGAGATGATTCTTGACATTCTAAAGGAGAGATATTTCTCCTTTAGGTGCACAGCATAAACCCTTGGAGGGGTTTTGCATTTCAAGATTTTTGGTACCAGGGTTGCAATGCCACTCACCCTCTCCTTTAGAAAGACAATTTCCTCATTCTTCTCTTCAATAATCGCATCCCTCTCTTTGATTTCCTTTTCCAATCTTTTCTTTTCCTTTTTCCATTCCTCCTCTATTCTTTCTATTTCTTTCCACAAATTCAAAATTGTTGTATGCACTAAAAAATCAAGAGGGTTATGGATTCCTACCAATATTTTCATGGATGTTTGCTTCCCATATAAAACTATCTACCTATATTTAGGATGTCCCACCGATTCAGGTTGTAGAGGTATAATTCCTCTTTCCTCCTCTTGTTGCAGGGCCTCTTGTTCTTGTTCTAGAAGTTACTGCAAGAACTCCTGATCTATTTCCTCGTTTTGCTTTAGGAACTCCTAGTCTTGGTCTTGATGCAGGAACTCCTAACTTCCTTCATGTTCTTGAGTCTCAAATTCTTTTGCAATGGTAGCAAGATCTACTAAGGTCATTTTTTCTGCCTTATCAAATATATCTTCTTCTTCTACATTTTCCTGCCCCATTGGAGCTTATGTGTTTTCACACGATGTCCCACGAAGTGCAAGATTTTCCTACAAAGGCATATCAACAACCAACTTTGATTTATTGAGAGGGATTTGACATTTTTATTTGGTTGCAGGATGAATAGTGCCAGCCTTTCTTTTCTTAGGACTTGGCACCTCTTTTTGCACAGGCTATTTCCTTTCCTTGCTTTTGTCTTCCTCTTTTGTGCCCTTGTTCTTATTACAATTTTAAGTGGAACATCATCATCATCAGAATTTGATGGAGAATTTTATTTTTCATGCTCAGTATCAAAGAAACTAACTTCTATAGTCTTTTCTTCAGTAGGAGGATTCACATCAGGGTCAGCACCAGAGGTTGAAGCATTAGGGGTGTCTTCAACCATGCTCAATTTTCTGCTAGACCTACGTGTCTGAGATGAAACCCTAGGTTGTAACTACTCAGGTCTATACTGATGAACTTTTACAAAATCCTTCTAGGTCATTCTAAGTGTTGCATCATGCAGAGATCTTATAACCAAAAAAATTAATTAGACAATGGTGGGATACAAATTTGTCCCTACCTTTTTGAGTTTCCCCTGCCATGATGGAGAGAAGGTTGTACAGGACATTGAGCACATTCATCCTCCTGTTGTGCCTCATATGACTCAGTAGTTTTAAATGCATCGAATGCAGGTTGGACAGTTGACCCTCACAAGAGATATTTGATGATGTGTATGGTTGCCTGCTTCCATGGCTTGGTTAGAGAGAGTCTTTTATCACCCTATTTGTCAATGGTCAATGGAGGGTCACCATGTATCGTGAATATAGCCTTGGTTGACTTGGAATCCTTAGAAACAGGGTAAGGTTCACCATCAGCTGATAACCCTGAAACTTTTGCAATTCATTCTTTAGTTGCTATGACCTCTAGCCCTTTCACTATGGCTTTTCTGTCTGAAAATGTCTAAGAAAACTCCAATGCAATACCTTCATCAAAACCGTCCAGCTTCAGAAAATAATCCAACCAGCCACAATTCTAAAATTAGGCTAGGCACTATGTGTCTTGTAACAAAGCATCCAGCTCCCATTGTTTGTACTCAATCTATTACTCTGAAAAATTTCCTTTTGAAATTCTCATCTTCAAGAAAATTCTTTTCTGCTTGCTTGCTAGTTGAATTGTCGGTTGAATTTCCTTCACTCTATTTTTAGCAATTACCATTTACATTTCAAAATTATGACAGGATTAATGATGGCAAGAAATGGTAATAAAAGGAAATTATGATGAGACGAAATGGCGGTGGTAGTTTAGTGTCACATCACACATGCGAGTCGTCTTTCATTTTAAATTTTAAATCAGCTCAGCAAGATTTGTTGACACAAACAATCATGGACTGACACATGGCAATATTTTGGCATCTTTCTTAGCCCTCCCCCAACCTAAATTTGGACATGTGTCAACACATGCGAGATGGCAACATTGATTTGACACGGGGTTAAAAAAAATTATGTGAACATCTATACTAATGTACAGTGATTAAATGAAATTCTCTAAAAGATAATTAAGAATGAAATTAATGCACACATACCTAAGTGTGTACATACATGATTTTATAGAGGATTCATTACAACGATCAGGGAGAAAGTACCACTTTCCTTTTTAAGAAATAATTGAGCAATTAATGATGATGAGGTGGAATGGTGCAAGGTGGAATGAAGTGATGGAAGAGAGAGAAAGGTGGTATGGATCGACGGATGGGAAGATGAGTGAAGAAATTGAATTCTACAAAAGTAGAAGTCTTTATTATGACAAGTATATACCTTAATCAGCCAAAAGGAGGGACACTAGGTCCACTTCCTTTGGTTGCAGGAACTCCTCAGTTGCAGGAATTGTGCTCAGGTGTTGTATGCTAGATAAACTACTACAGAAAATCTTCTTTGAAATCTAGCTTATGATATAATCTGAGATAGTTCCCATTGACTAATAATTTGAATCTGACAGGGTCAATGGTGGTGAGTTGCACAGCTCCATTAGGAAATATCTCAGCAACTTCATATGGCCCTATCCACCTTGTCTGCAATTTTCCTGCATTATCCTGATACTATGAGTCATAAAGCAATGCCCAGTCACCTAGCTGAAATTTATTTTCTTTAATGAATTTATCATACCATTTGACTATTTGACTCTGCACAACTTCAATATGGTGCAAGCCTGATTTCTTCATCTCATCTAATGCATTCAGTTGCATGATCCTTTCTTTTTGTGCCTCATAAATTTCCATCTCCAACTCTACTGCAGTTCTGAGAGTCTTGTGCTCGAATTCGATAGGCATCATTGATGTCTTCCCATGTAGTAGCTCAAATGGGGTGAACCCTGTAGTTGTCTTCTAGGTGATTCTGCAAGCCCAAATTGCTTCTGATAATCTATTTTCCCAATCCTTCCTATGAATATGCACTATTTTGGTTAGGATGGCCTCAATCTCTATGTTTTTCACATCAACTTGTCCATTTTCTTGAAGTTGATAAGGAGTAGACTTGTTGTGCCTTATATTATATTCATTAACTAGTGTTATAACAAGTGTTGAGGTAAATTGAGCTAGTTGATCAATCACTATTTCTCTAGGTACTCCATACCGTGTGAAAATTTCTTCACAAAGGAATTATGTAACCTCCTTGTCTCTTGCATGCTTCGTGGCTTTGACTTCTACCCACTTAGTTACATAATCAGTGCATACCAAAATATAACTTACCATTAGATGGAGGATCAATGGGTCCCACAAAATCCAATCCCCACTTGTCAAAGGGAGTGACCACTACTTGGGGATAGAGTGGCATCTCATCTGACTTTGTTGTCCTACCCATCCTTTGGCATCTATCACATTTCCTTGTATATCTTCCTGCATCTTTGTATAGTGTAGGCCAATAGCATCTTGTGTTCAAGATTTTCATTGTTGTCCTCTTGGTTGCAAAGTGTCCTCCACATGGTTCATCATGGCATGCATGTAGAATATCATAAGTCTCACCTTCCCTCATGCATCTTCTCATAACATGATCTGGTCCATTATAAAACAAGCATCCAGCTATCCATGAAAAAGGGAAATATTTTTCAATCAACACTCATCTCTCTTTTGGAGAGAAGTGAGGGGGAACTCTCCCTGTCACAAGTTAACTAACTATGTCAACATACTAGGGTATCTGCACACTAATGGAGAATATATGTTCATCAAGAAAGGAGTCATCTATGGCTTGACTATCTTCTGATGTGGTCAATCTTGAAAGAAAATCTGCAACAACGTTGGCCTTTCTTGGTCTGTCTACAATAGTTGTTTCAAACTTCTGCATCAACAACAACCATCTGGCTAACCTTCCTGAGATTAGGGGTTTGTTCATGAGGTATCTAATGGCTACATGATCAGTGTGCACAAAGATCTGGTAACCTATTATATAGTTCTTGAATTTATTCAAGGCATACATCACTGCAAACATCTCTTTCTCTGTTACTGTGTAATTGAATTCAACTCCCTGCAAGATTATGCTGACAAAATAAACGGTTTTTTCAATACCTTATTCTTTTTGTCCTAGGATTTCTCTTATGGCATAATTTGAGGCATCATTATGGATGTGGAATTAAATTTCCCAATTAGGGTCCTTAAGTATAGGAGCATGAGTCAAGGTTGTCTTTAAATCAGAAAATGCTTTATCACAACTTTCTGACCATTGGAACTCAACATCTTTAGTCAGGAGACTATACAGTGGGATCGCTATTTTGCTAAAATCTTTGATGAAACACCTATAATAGCCTGCATGTCCCAAGAAAATCCTAACATCCTTTTATTTTGCAGGTATAGGCAAATTATTAATTACCTCATTTTTTGCAGGATCAACTTGAATTCCGTGGTGGGAGACGTAGTGGCTAAGAACTACACCTTCCTGCATCATCATGAAGCACTTTTCGATGTTTAAGGATAGATTTTGGTCTTCACATCTTTGTAGAACTTTCTTCAAATTTTCCAATGTTTCATCAAAATTTGCATCATAGATAGTAAAATCATCCATATAGATCTCCATGCAGTCAAGGGAGATGTCTAAAAATATACTAATGACTGATCTCTGAAAAGTTGCAGGTGTGTTACATAACCCAAAGAGAAGTACTGAATAGGCATATATCCCCCGTAGACATGTGAATGTAGTCTTCTCTTGGTCTTCTAGTGCAATTTGAATCTAATTGTAACCACTGAATCCATCAAGAAAAGAAAAGTATTGCTTTCTTGCAAGAGAGTCTAGGACTTGATCTACAAAAGGAAAGGGAAAATGGTCCTTCTTAGTAGAAACATTGAGCTCCCTATAGTCGACACAAACTCGCCATTTTCCTCCCTTCTTGGGCAAAATCACCAATGGAGGCACCTATTGGTTGTCTGAAATAGGGTAGATAAATCCTGCGTCTAGTAGCTTTTGCAGCTCTATTTTGACAATTTCTCTCAATGCAGGGTTGATTCTTCTTTGTGGATGCCTTACAAGTGTACAATCATCTTTGATATATATCCTATGAGTGTAGAGCTTTGAATCCAATCCCTTCATATCACGATAATCTCAGGCAAATGCATTTTGATGGATTTTCAGCAAAGTTGCCAATGTCAACTATTCTCCCTCACTTAGTTTATTGTTGATATTCAAATATTTTCCTTCAGACGTCTGAACTTGTGTAACTAACTCTACCATAGTTGCTTCATTAATACATGGTACCTTAAGTTCATGTGGAAGTATTGTGTGGAACATACCTATTGCTGCAGGAAGTTTGTTTGTTGGAATATTGGTTGTAGGAAGTCTGTCTGCAGAGACAATGGTCGCAGGAAGATCAGGCAGAACTGACAGAAGTGT
Organism: Sequoiadendron giganteum; assembly: GCA_007115665.2. NCBI lineage: Eukaryota > Viridiplantae > Streptophyta > Pinopsida > Cupressales > Cupressaceae > Sequoiadendron > Sequoiadendron giganteum. The sequence goes on along the minus strand of CM021109.1, from coordinate 368,119,315 downwards.
TTGTACAAGGTCCACTAAACCAAACACATGGGTGGGTGATGCCTCCTCTATCTAACAATGGTTCTTAATGATACTAGATAACACTTCATCTTCATATTGAAGTTGTAGGAAAGGACTTATTCCTAGCATCATGAGCTGCACCACAGAGTTAACTTCTTTGGCCTCTTCACCAATATGTGGCCATACAGAATTATCTTCATCATGGGATGGTTGAGTTGGAGGATAAAGAACAAGATTTTTGGTGTGCCTGCCATTAGAAATGGTCATGTCACCTTACCGACATCCAATATAAGCATCTGCAGTTGCTAACCATGGCCTACCAAGGATAATGGGATACTCGCCAAGTGTAGCTTTGCGAGAAAGAACCATGAAGTCAGCTGGATACTCCCAAGAGTCTAGAATCACCACAAAGTCTACTACTATGCCATCAGGCTTAACTATGGAACTCTCAGCAAGCTATAGGATAGTAGGATGTTTGCAATATTCAGTTATTGTAGGATGTCTTTAGTCATCACATTGATTTCCGCACCCAAGTCAATTAAATCATTCTTTATGTTTATCACATTTATAATAACTTCAACCACAGGACTACCTGGATCATTGTACTTGGGGATAGTTACTTTTCCAATTATGATGTCAGCAAGCTGCCCCACTACATGAACTGTAGTTGGGTCCTTCTTTTTCCTACTTGGTTTCTTAAGGCATGTTTCTTTAATTTCCTTGCCATAGATAGGAACATCTTTTATGGCCTGGAACAGGGGTATCTGGACACATATGTGCTTTAGATGATCTAGAATATCAAAATTGGTTTCCTCCTTATCTTTCTTTTTCTTGGCCACTTCCAATCTTTGGGGGAATGGTGGCTCTTGTGTTGTTTGCTTGGCTGGAGTTGGTTCAAGATTTTTAGGTGCACAAGGTTGAATGGGATCGGGAAGAGATTATTATTTCTCTTCCACATGAAGCTCAGTGATAATGGGGGTGGAAGGGTTGATAGGGTGGTTCTTGAACGTATATGTATGCCACTTAAACTCACAACATATGCAAGAAATTGATTTAGATCAGAAGAATATATAGGCTGTTGTTGTGGTTTATTATTTGGATTAGGTGTGGGTTGGGCTGGTAACTTAGTAGGTTTGGGTACATTTGCATTTGGATTGGCAGGAGGAGGCATTATAGTAGGTTGTTAGGGTTGAGAAGATGGTTGCATATAGTTGGTTGTCTGATTTGGCCATTTTTGTGCACCTCTCCATTGAGATGTTTGTTGCCAGTTTCCTGGAGGTGGTTGCCAAGGTCCTTGAAACTGCTACCAATTCCCCTGAGGTGAGGAATGTTGCTGCCACTGAGGTGAGGAATTTTTATAATTGGACCAAGAATTTGGATGGTTACCCCAAGACTGTGGTGGATATCCTCCATATTTGGATGGACAGGGTGGTTGCCACTGGTTACCAGATGAATAAGAATTAAAATATGGTCCAACAAAAGATAATGGATCTGGTGGCATACCTTGTCTTGAAGCCCATGGTCTTTTCTATGCAACAGAGTAGACTTGGTCTTCCTTAATCTATATTGGTTTGAATTCAGGTGGAATCTGCTTACTCTCAATGTTAGCTATCACCTTGCATCTGTATTCTTTCTTCTTCTGTCTACAATGAGGGAAATATTTTGTTAGCATTGCCTCTGCCTCCTCATGTTTCTTCTTAGCTTGAAGTGTATCCCCCTGAGTGGCTAGATTGTTAATGATATTCTGCTTGAAATCTACAAATAAATTAGTAATCTCCATCCTTGAGACTCCACTGTTGGATGACTTACCCATAGAGAATTGGTAGGCTCTTCCTTTCTTTGAAGCTACCCTAGAATAGTTCTAGAATATCTTCTTGATATCCTCCTAAGGGACTTGAGTGATATCTCCCCCTTCCATCAAATCCAAGGCATCAATGCAGCTTTCACTAATTCCTCTCAGAAAAAATAAACTTTTGTGATTCTTCATTGAGTGTATGATGTGGAGATTTCTGCAAACAAAACATAAACCTTGAAATGAAATCCTTCAGGCTCTCATCTTACTTTTGTTGCATTCTGAAAAATTTCACCTCCTCTCATCTCACTACCCCTGCAATACTCATTGTATTTTTTAAGGAACTTTGTCTTCATATCTTCCCAAGTTTTCACAATGTTTCTACCAAGGCCCATAAACCATCTCAATGCATCTTCTTTCAAAGTGGTAGGAAATAGCTTAAGTTTGTAGGCATCAGTGGTATAGTCATAGTTTGTGTAGAGTATATCAAACTCAAACAAGAATGTATCAGGACATTTTGTGGCAAGTCCATAGAACTTAGGAAGGATTGAAGCATGGATATTCTTGAGGTTATCTACTTCATTATGTTCAACAATGGAAAAAAGAAAAGTTGGTTGGTTCTGCATGTTAGGCTTGTCTCCATTTGCATCAGCCATGCCTACTTGATGGAATTCCAAAAAAGGCTCTTCAACAAGATTTTGATCCTTAAGGGAAACTTCAGAACTGGTCAAGTCAGGGAATATGCCAACAAAGGGTTGTGGCTCTTCTTCTTCTTCGTTTCTCGACAGATTTGGAAGCTCTACTAGATGAAATGGCTCTAGATTATTAGGAAGAAATCTCCCGTAAGAATCCCTTCTTCTTTTGTGCATGTGGTATCAACTCAGTATCATCCAACTCACACAAATAATGGGTGGGAAAAAAATAGTGGATCATAACTTCTAACACTAAGATCAAACTCCAGAAATACTATAGTAGAAAAACTATCAATGACTCCAAAGGACTCCCTAGTTTGACACCATCCCTGGCAACGACGCAAAAATTTCAGCCTCCAACAATGGTTTCAATAACTAAGCCTTTACAGCCATGATTCAGAGATTGGACATCCAACTTGAATAGCCATTTTAACCATCATGAAGGTACATTTAAATTGTCAACCCAGGAACGTGAACTCGAAATGGGTCAGCACAGTATGTGCATTGGGAACTTTAAAGTAGTCACATTCATTCTACAACTAAGAAAGACTTAATACTGAAAGTAAATTGCATGAAAGGAAACAAATTAAATGTTGAGCATCACTCAATAAAACTTAAACTAAACATGCATAACAGGAATGAAAATCTTAGCAACAAATAGGAAACTACTCTATCCGCTTTGGTTGCAGGAACAATCACATAATGGAATTCTAGTGGTTGCAGGAACAGTCAATGCCAAATTCCTAACTAACTAATGAACAAAAGCTAATACTAATCTATCTAAACTAAAGTAATCTATTACTCACCAAGAGGCCCCTCTTGGATGAGTATCCTCTAAAACTAATGAAAACTTAGGTTAAGCTTAGATACTCAACTCAAAATATTACTTCATTCATTAGAAAATGCAAATACAAAAGAGTATGTCTGATAGTATTCTCAACTTGTACAATAACTTGGCGATCAAATCCCTGAAGAAGGAGGATCCGAACCTTATTTACACCAACTAAATAGGTCAGTCAACTCCCACTAACTGAGAGGAAGCCATTTAGGGAAAGCAGGAAAGAGAGTGGAAGAGCGATTACACATGCAGGGGAATCCGTTCAGACATGCATGTCCAAATGTGGACTCAACCACTACAGTAACACCCACGATGCTCAATATCATTAAAGATCGGCACAAGGTGGTTACATGCGGTTGACATGGGAATCTTCCACCGCCATCCTCAATTGACCTTCGTGTGTTTCCTCTGTGTGACCAGTTGACGGTTGTGTTTCTCAACTTAGCATTTTCAATCATGTTTGCATGGCAATGTCAGTACACATAATATTGCATAGCTATAACCACCTTAAAGAACGTTCATTAATCACATACAAGATTAATATAGATAGTACACATAATAGGTAAATATTATTAGAACTGGCTGAAATGGAATTAATCCCAGATGTCTTATGTTTTGAGAGAAATTATATAAAAGTGTCAGTGTGTAATATCAAATCCTATGGTAATTTCAGCAAATAAACAAGAGATTCTACTCATAACTAGACCAAAAACTAGACTCATCAAGGAGTAGAAAAGTGCATTGTTGCAGTATGTGATGTGGGTGCACTCCTAAGGGGGAATGAATAGAATTTTATATGCCAAGAGTTTTCATGCAAAATTTCCTTCGCCATTGATGTCAAAGGGTGAGAGAAATTCATGTAAAAAAGTTATGCTTGTGCAGGTTGTCTAATTTGAAAGAAAAGAAAGGGAAGAAGAAGCAGGAGATTGTGTATGTTGTCTTTGATGATTTTTCACATCATGTGCTGCCATCAATGAAAAAAGGGGATATTGTTTGTAAGTATGGATGTGTTTGGTGGTGTTGTCATTAATATTGTCATTGATGTCAACACAATTCAGGTTGATTGCAAATGGTACTCATATAGTTGAGATATTATAGAAATGCTTAGAGTACATGGAGCTATATTTATGAAGTTGTAGTGTTTTTTCAAAGTGCTTTTGAGAAAATTTAAGATTTAATGAAGGTAGTGTTGAGTGTGTGTTCTGAATGTGCTACGGTATTGTGCTTTGCATTTCTTGTGTTGATCCTATGCCTATGCAGATCTGAAGTTGTGTTCATGAGCCTCAATGGATAATATATCTTGAGTTTTAGCTTCTGGTTTGATAGAGAGTGAAAGATGTGTTCACCGGTGTGTGAACTGGTTTGGCATAACTATATGTTTGTGGACTGGGAGAAATGTTTTGGCTCCGTAGTCTTCTAGAATTTTGTTTCAGATCTTACAGATCTAGGAGATGATTCATATTGATGGTTTATGTGTTCTAAAAATCGTGCTTGTTATTTGGCACTTTGGAATACCTTCTCCAGAGCTCCTATGTGTTGCTAGTTGGTCTTGTTGGACTGTTGAAGAACATTTTGTGAATGAAGATTATTACAATTGTCACAGATGTACTTGAAGGTTTCTTACATATGGTAAATTTTTTGGTGAAGTGTGTTGAGTGATCCGCATGTCATCATCTTTCTGGAGATGCACGTACTTCAAAGATCATTGGTGTTTTCATTAGGTTTGGCCGACCTGGTGTCTACACATTACATAAATATTTTGCATCAAATTAAGGAAGTGTGTGTTTGATCCACGATATTGTTCGGGTCCTAATTAAATGTGTAATTGGTCCTCTCTCATTCTTAT